>NEWO01000509.1:353957-372969 GCA_003013225.1 Phalaenopsis aphrodite | reverse complement strand
TGCATTTACCTACATGTATGAAAACAACATAAACTGGCATGTTAACCATAACCATAACCTGAAATCAAAATTAAGATCAACCAAGATAAATCTCATCGGCACAACATTAAAAATATAAAACAACTAAAAATTTTATCACAAACATCACATAAATCTACAACTTCAACTAAAACTCAGCTACGGTTGCTAACGAGGCTTCCCACGGTTTAAATGAAATTATGGAATTCATTAAATTGAAATTAGTAAGTTCATTTGGACTAAGTGAAACTAATAGAAAATAGTGGTGTCGGAATGAGGGAACCATAGGATCCTAACCGGTGTCGCTCTAATCAACTTTAATATGCCCTCATAAAATTTAAAGAACTTCAACCATAGGCCTACTTGATTTGAAATTATAACTTGACACACTAGAAAACTCGAACTCGTCACAGCAAGGAGCTAGCATGGTGGGCAGCACTGCCATCTTCAATAGCGAAACCTGTCTTCCCCAGCTAAACCAATCTTCCTTCCTTAGACTTAAACAACAAAGCCATAGGACTTCGAGGTTGCTTGCTTATGCAACATAAAGCCTCACCTTATCTTTAGGCTTTTGTATAGCCCTGCTATATAATATAAGCCCTAACTCATTTTAGGATTTTGAGGTTATCATTTGTCACGACCTAAATCCTCATATCTTCCAAGCTATTTGCGTGATTGTTTTACACGAATGTAAGCCCTAACTAATAAAATTGGCAGAATGAAACACCTAAATATTTCTCCTCAAAACTGAAGCCAAACATTAGGATAGCTTGAGAAGTCACCGGGATTCTCCTCTTGATCCATGGCATCCCATAGTTCTTCCTTCTTTGGACTCTACAATAAAATGTTCCAAATTTGAACCAATCCCCTTTCACACCTCTACGTCCGATTTCGTTGAAGAGTCCTACCCTTTGAAACCCCTTGAAGATAATATTTCTTGATTTTTATCGAGAGTCTTCTTAGATGACTTTGGTCATTTAAGATGTAATTAACTATATAGTTTTGCCCTTATAGGAAGCATGTCCAAACCCAACTTAATATAAACCCTATTTAATCCTTTATATTAAAGAGGGGAACTTGTCGGCAAATACAAAGGTTTTGAGAACTAAATGGACGTCATACTTTCTTTAATTTATTTGATTGAGCCTCATCCTCAAGTCTTGTGTTTATCCTTCGGGATAGATACAGGATTTGAGGTACAGTGCTCTTTTATTTTAAACTATGAAAAATATGGGGTCAGTTTTATTTCATACTTCAACATCCTTCCGAAGCGGGCGACGGGATTTTGATTCATGTGACCGACATCTTCTTACGGGCAACTCCCCTCCAACCCCAAAATAATGCCGACAGAAGTCAGGATGTTCAACCCACATGTTTTAGAATCTGAAATGAGCATGACCAGTAGAAGGGCAGGCAATATAAGAGACCAAGAAAGTTCTATGATCAGAGCTTGACTTAGATGTGAAACATAAGTGTGATGGAAACTCTAAAACCAGTAATCATTTGCCAAGAACCAATCCAACCTTTAGCAAATTTTCCTCCTTCTCCAAGTGAATATGTGCCTTTGGAAACCAAGATCAAATAGCTTTGTAGATTTGATATTATCATAGAATTTAGTTAATTTGATACGGTTAGGAGATCTACGACCCCTTATTTAAGGGAAAGTTGTTAACTAAAATCTCGCGCCCCCCTCCCCCTCAGCTAAGGGGAAGACATAGAACTCCCAATGGAATGAAGACAATTCTAGAGAGCCCTCCGGGCATCCTTAGTACAGCCAACATATGCTATTGTCACATATCCTACTTTCCCAGCAATGTAAAAATTAAAGTGAGCAAATCAATTGAAATCCCCCCCCAAGCCAAGGTGAAGGCATAGAAATCTCAATGGCATGATGACAATTCTAGAGAGCCCTCCGGACATCCTTAGTACAACCAACATAGACTATTGTGGCATATCCTACTTTTTTAGTAATGTTAAAATTAAAGTGAGCAATTTGAGGGTCATAAATAATAATAGACCAGGTGATTTCATGTCTGCACAAACTTCAAATCTTATTGTTAATGTTTGAAAAATGGGAGAAGCCATAAAGCTGCTTATTGATTTTTAGGAAATTTTTATGAACCATAGGTTCAAGTAGAGTAAGACAACAGGTTTATGCTTTCTATTGAGATGAAGGATTCTTTTTAATGAGAGTGGGTGCTCCACTCCCCTAGTATTGCAACAAAGGAAGCTAATCTTGATGGGAGGGTTTAGTTCTCCCCTGAGTATGCATGGTGAGGGCTTCTCTTCTAGTGAAGTAGGATCTACCTGCTTCAATGTCAAAAGTATCCTCATGAGGATCAACACTTGCATTTTTCTTTTTCTTTCTTACTTTTTGAAATTACCATCCATCTACCAATTCCTTTTGCAAAGCTTTTATAGTGGGGGGGAGCCGAAGGGCTGTTAGAGATGGATTCAATAAGATGAGGGTCAAAAAGGACCCTCTCCAAATTGAGGAAAGCAGCTAATTGCTCAACAACCTCTTCCACTAGAGAAATGTTATTCAAGTTTAGAAAATTGAGTGAAGGTTCCAACAGAGGAGGTACAACATCTGGAATCTCTATGGGAGGAGTAGTGTCCATCTCTTTTGGATCCAAAACTAGTTGAAAATCTTGAGGAACATCTGATAAAACGCTATGGATAAAAGGTCCAGGAGCTGAAATTTCTACTGAAGGAGGGGTAATCTTTCCTAAAAGTTTAGGGACAGTTTTATGAAGATTTAAAAGGGGAGCAGCAGCCATAGGGGGAGAATCTTGCTTACTGGGTTTCATTTTAGGGTGAAGCTTAATGCATCTAACATTAGTATGGCCAAACATTTTGCAATCAGTGTAATAATATGGCATTTGCTCCATCACTATTTTCTTTCAGTGCCCATTATAGGTAGTGAAAAACAAGATTTCATCCACCTTAAGGGGTGTTATATCTCTTTCCACCAAAATACTTTCAGTTGAAGGTCTTAAGAAGTTATAAGTAGGGACATCTAATTTCATAGGTCTGCCCAAGGTAGTCCCTATAGTGAACAATACTTAGTGATTAAAAAAATGGAGTTTAAGTCCAGGAAGCATGAACCAAATAGGTACAGATGGAGGTTCCTGACTTGGATCAAAATGCAGAGACCTTTTCAATAGCTTCATATCCATGTCCTCAATCAATAGAACTTTCTTGGAGAAGAGTCTATCATACTCTTTTTCTTTATAAAAGTGGACAGACATGCGTCTACCATCCACAAGCCCCACTTTCCAATCACTAAGCAGTTTAAGATCTTCAAATTATTTCCTTACAGTTTCCATCTTTGGGTGCCCAAATTGGAATTTCCAGTTAGTGTAAACTTGAAAGACCCAAAAAAAAGAGTATTTCACATTCATAGAATAAACCAGTAGGCTTCCCTGCTTTCCTATCAAGCTGCTTGATGAAGGGTTACTCACTACTTCCAGCACCCTCATGAAAATAGTTGGGGAACATTATATGCTCCACAAAATTTTTAAAACCTGAGCATTTGCCAACCACATCGAGAAAAGTGGCCTTAGACCATTGGTTATTGTTCTCTAGATCAATAGGACTAGCATTAGTCATTGAGAAGGAAAAAGAAGACCAATAATGTCCAAAAGTAAAGCACACTCCAATCAGTACATAATGCAACAATGTAACATTAGCTCATTGGATTTGGAAAAAAGAAAGCTTGAGAAATAAAAAAGATGGAGAAATCCTTCAAGAGAGCTTTGGAGCATTTCATAACCAATACCACAACAATTTAACCGAGACAGAGTAGTCACCAGCCCAGAAGAAGTAGCCGACACCCTTAGCGCAGCAAGAACTCTAGCTGCCACCATGTTATATATATATATATATACATATTGCCAAAAAAAAAAAAAAAATTTACCACAAAGATTAGTTACATATGATGAAAGGGACATCAAGGGAATCTCCATGAAGTAAAGTTTTGAAAAAACCAAAAGAGCCTTTACAATAGATAACTTGTTGAGAAGTAGTAGAGGATCTTGCCATCAAATTAGGAGGTTGATTCCCCTCTCTGTGAATATGGCACAACTAAACTTTGGACCCCTAGGCTAGCTGGAAATTTTTCCTGATCAAGCATGTGAGTTGCCATGTAATGGAAAATTTGCCATAAAGGATGTTTATTAATTGTAAGGCATCAGATTCAATGAGAAGAAACCTGATGTTGAGACAGATAACTATCTTAATGGCCTAGAAGATGGCTATTGTTATTGTTTCCAAAGTAGAGTTGGTCCATGTAGGAGATTGGAAACTCCACAAACACTGCCCAAAAACTACAGACAGCTCAAGTTCCAGCATTAGTGGCAGAATAAGTTCCGTTTGTGTTAATTTTAACCCAAGGGAAGGGAGGTTTACACTAAAGATCTTTTTAAACCAATGGGGCAACCTTTGGTTTAAAAGGAGGGACAAGAGTGTGAAATTAAAGAGAGTCCTGATTTTGTCTAGATAGCTACAATAGTTAAGAGCAATGGATTTGACATTCCTTTAATAATCCTCACATTTGGCATTATTTCTTGACTTTCAGATAAACAAGGTAATAATCAGAGGGATATGGTAAAAATGTTGGTCCTTCCAGTCAAACCAACAGTCATCCTAAGAACTCCAAGAGCAAAACAAATGTCTAATATTGAGATGATCAAAGGTAGCTGTCCAAACCTCAGTGGCAATGAGATAAGTGAGAAAGCTCTGTTGCAGAGTTTCTTCATGAGAGAAACAAAGGCAACACCTGCAAGCACTCATAAACCCTTTGAGTTTGAGGATGTCATTAGTTAGCAGAAATTTCTTTAAAAGTCTCTAATTGAATAAAAAAATAGGAGTAAGTCTTCTATCGCATATGACATGACCACATGTATTCTGCTGCCATCTAAAAAAGTTTTTGTGTATAAAAGCTTTGAAAGATTGAACAGGAAAGTTGTTTATAACCAATCTATCTAGCTGGGAAGGGTTCAAAGAGATATTTGTAACACCTTTGATGGTATCAACATCCCCCACATTCCTCAAATTTGGTTCATTCCACAACCACCCATTTCAGAACTGTAAGACCAATAAGGTAGAGTTTACACAAGTGTTAGATAATGGAGGAACTTTTTCTTCTCTCGTCCAATAGTTAAACAAAAAACTGACCTTGCCTTCTCTGAGCTCCCACATGAAAATGTCATTATCATGTTCTCTTACCTTTAACAAGCTTTTTGAATGTTTAGAGTCACATTGTTTTGGTTACAACATATTAGTATGATTGGTTTTACAGCATTTACCCCGCAAGAATAAAGCGCAAAAAGAATCTTTCTATCTGAACTTGATCCATATCTTGCAATAAAAGACATGTCTCATTTTTTGGAAATTTTTGAAGCCCAAACCACTAGCTGCCATTAGCTTGTAAAGTTTATTCCAAATAAACCAGTGCATCTGTTCATGCTGTCCTTCCCAAAGAAATTTGTGAAAAGTAGTTTTGAGAAACTCTTAAGTAATATACTTCATTTTAACCATTTGCGAGGTATAGAGAGCAAAACTAGTTAGAATACATTTCAAAAGAGTCACCCTACCACCATTGAATAGAAAAGTACTGGTCCAACTATTAATTTTAGATTTAGCTTTATTGACCACTTGATCATATTGAGTTTGTTTTTTTATTCCTCTAACTAACTGGATGCCCAAATACATCAAGGGAAAATCAGCAGAGATAAATCTAGTGTAGTCTATAATTCATATGCTAGAACCGGTTTTAAGCTTTATCTCATGTAAGTTTTGCCACTTATCCTTATTGAAAACCATCCCAACCACCTCTTGAAGATGCATCAGAATGTGATTGTCTTCTTTACAGCCTACTTGCTGCCATTAGTGAAAATAGTTACATCATCAGCATAAGCATGGTGGCTTAGTAGTTGAGAAGAGCTATGATAAAATCTGAGAAATGAATAATTAAAGTTGGCTTAATTTAGAATCATACTGAAATAATCAAAAGCAAATATTAAAATTGCTAGGGATAGGGTTTCACCTTGTTTGATACCCCTATTAGCTATAAAGAAGCCATGATAAGTGTCATTGATTAAAACACTATAATTGGTATTTTTTAGCCATCTCCTAATAAAATTACAGAATGAAAGTTTAAAGCCCTGACATATAACACTTGGAAGTTGAAATTCCAACTAATGTAGTCATAGGTCTTCCTCAAGTTTAATTTTAGATTTAAATTGTGACATCTTCAAAGTTTATCAATCTCAAGGATGGTCTCTTCGTCTAGGAGTATGTTATCAACTATGCTTCTCCCTTGAACAAAAGCAGATTGGTTGGCACTGATGACTTTACTGAAGTGAGAATGGAGCCTACTCACCAGGATTTTGCTATGTACATTGGAAATGATATTAGTTAGACTAATAGGTCTGAAATCATTCCAGATTACCTACTTGTTTTCTTTTGGAGTAATAAAAATGGTGGTAGAAGAAAAGTTCTTAGGAAAGTCGGTGCCAAGAAAGAAGCTTTGAATGGCAGCTATTACATTCACTCTGATGATCTTCCAAGATTTCATGTAGATCACAACAGAATAACCATCACGACCATTAGACTTTTTTCCATCAATGTTATTGAGTGCTTTTAATATTTCCACCTCCTTTTGAACAAAGTTGAGATCCAGTTTACTAACATAATCCTAATCCTCAGTAAACGCTTCAGTAGAAATAATCAGACTGATATCAAAATTGATAGATAAAAGGATTGGAAGTTAGCTGCAGCACTCTTGGTCAATTGCTGAGGTTAAGATAACCAATGTCACTAATCATTTTTAATGGTTAATGTAGCTTTGAAATATCTTTTTTATAAAATCAAAGCATGGTAATATTTAGAGTTCCTGTCCCAAAAGAGAAATTGTTGGCAGCAGCCTTATATTGAGAGAATTTCTCCTCCATTGCAATAGCATGTAGCAAAGTATCATGGGCTTCCAAAATAGATGATTCATTTTCCACTCCAGAAGCTTGTGATTCTTTAAGATAAACCATCATTTTTTTCAACTAGAGAAACATGCTGGTGGATGTCTACAAAAATTTTCTCGTTCCACTTCTTCAGGTGATAAGTTAGATTCTTTTACAGTTTCTATAATGTAGCTAGAGGATTACTCAACTGATAAAAGGGAGCATTCTAACCTACTCTCAGCACATTAAGGAAGTTATGGTGATCTACCCACACATTGAGAAGTCTAAAAGAGGGAGAATTTGTCCATGATGGAAATCTTCACTAATATAGGGGAGCGATGTGAGGCAATTCTGGGAAGGTGATGTATTTGAGTGATACACCAAAAAAATATGCATTTTTAGATCCATATTTTATACTCATTTTTGGTGATATTGCACTTTAATGGAAGGCATTTTCTAAGTTTTATTGCAGGTTGTTGATTTTTAGGACTTGGACAAAAAATGAAGCAAAAAGGATTAAATTTGGAGCAAAAATGGAGAGGTTAAAAATTTGTTCAATTCCGACGCGCCAAACTGGACGCCCATGGTTCCATTTGACAGAGACTTAGGATTTAATTATGGGCCTTTGGCGCCGATGGTGCCAGTGTCGGAAGAAGCCCTGTTTCTAGAATATTTGACAAATTTGGAGGATTTTTGAAGAGTTTTTGGATGCACCAATTGGAGAATCGACCTAAGCTCTATTTAGAGCTGAATTTTGATCAAACCACCCCCCCTTTGCACCATTTCAAATTCCTCCACTATTTCAGTTTTCCTCTTCACACATCTACATTCCACGCCATTCCACACCATTCCACACCATTAGTTAGTTATTGTTTTTATAGTTTTGAGTTTTTGTCTGAATTCTTCTCTAAGAAGTGTTGGAGAGGAAGAGAAGTGAGAGATTTCTTCTTCCTACATTTCCTAAGAGAGGCTACAAAGGATTTGCTTTGAGAAAGAGTTTCAGATAAGTGTTGTTTGTTTATTAATATTGTATGAACTTTCTTTTATATATGAAATTTGTGATTTGTTGTATCTTTCTCATGAAGTCTTAGTCGATTCCTTTATCTTTCTCCCTACTCTGAGATATGGTGAAATGAAGGGATAATGTGGACATGACAATGTTAAAATTTAAAATAAATTGTGATGGTTTTTTCAACTCCGCTCTTAGTTTACTTTTTGATCTGGCCAATTGAACAGTTAAAATATGTTGTGAAACACATGATCCGGGAAATGGAGTATGAGTTCTACAATAGAGTGAGAATCACATTTAAGTCTATGAAGGAGTATTTCGTTCATGGAATTAAGTGCAAATAAATAGGGAAATATACTTTGCTGGCTGTAGAATTAGAGATTTCTAGGGTTACTGACTAAAAATCCCCAATTCAATCTTAGTGTTTAAAAACTAAAGCGAGAGTTAGCCCTCAAGGGAAGGGAAGTGGGAGCCAGTATCCTCCTAGCCACAAATTTAAGGACTAAACCTAAGATTAACCAACGATTTTCTATAACACTGAATCAGGGTAGAGGATTAAAATTTCTCTTATTTTGCACAATATATATCTAAAGCATTTATCTCATCTCATTTCACCAAAACTCATTGTAGTGGGAAAGATGTTCTTTCATATTAGAAAATTTCATCACATAAACATAGTATAGTAGTTATTAATTTTAAACCCTGCTTTTAAATTTGGCTAGTAGTTAATAATTTAGCTTTGATAGTATCTTAAACGTTCAAAATTAGTGACAGTAATGTTGATTGATTTATGTGAATTTCCTAGTTAATTTCATCATTTCAAATTTAAACCTTCCTCATGGGATCCATATTTGGGACTTAAAAAGAAAGTCTTATATTATTTGATGACGATACATATACTTGCATAAAATCATAGCTTTAAGTGCTTATTAGTTGTATTAGTAAAAGTGGATAAATTTATTTTTCTTGTAGACTTTATAGTATTAGATGTGGAGGAAGATAAAGAGATTCCTATTATTTTGGGGAGACCGTTTCTTGCAACAGGGAGAGCTGTGATAGATGTACAAAAAGGAGTATTAATAATGAGAGTTAATGATTAAGAAGTAAAATTTAATATTGCAAAAGCTATGAAATATCCTGCAATAAAAAAAGACAATGAATGTTTTAGGATGGAAGTTACCGATTATCTNGTAGTTAATAATTTAGCTTTGATAGTATCTTAAACGTTCAAAATTAGTGACAGTAATGTTGATTGATTTATGTGAATTTCCTAGTTAATTTTATCATTTCAAATTTAAACCTTCCTCATGGGATCGATATTTGGGACTTAAAAAGAAAGTCTTATATTATTTGATGACGATACAAATACTTGCATAATATCATAGCTTTAAGTGCTTAACATTATTATTCATAAAATACCATATCAAGTTTTTGGTGCCTTTACAAAGCAGAGTCAACTTTAGAAATTTTACACAATTATATTTTCTGAGATAAAGTTTTTGGTGTCATTGCCGGGGAAGGTAATAGTAAATTCAATAGATTTGGTAAATTAGGAAATTTTGAGATAAAAATATACAAAATACAAAATATTTAAAAAAATTATAAAATCAAAAATCCAAAAATATAATTATATATTTAAGAGTATTTTTTAGAAATTTTTCTTTGCTTATTATATTTATTTATGCAAAATATTAGATCTGAAGGTTTAGTACCTTATGATTCAATTAGAATGTACTATTAGAAAAATTCAAAAACAACTAAAACAAATTAAAATTTTGAGCAAAATGACAAATAACTTTGATAATCAAATAAATGAAAATTGAAAAAGATCTTTAAAAGATTTTATTAATCCAATGGCAGATGAACTTAACTATTCATAATCTCGATGTTGCTGCTAATTCATTTGAACTTAAACCTGCTATTATCCAAATGGTACAAAATAATCAGTTTGGAGGAAAACCTATTGAAGTTCCTAACTTACAACTTGCTAGTTTTCTTGAGATTTGTGCTAATTTAAAATATGACGGAGTGTCTAATGATGCTGTTTGGTATAATTTACTTTAGAAAATCCATTACCCCAGTTTCCTTAACGAATAAAATAGAAGAATAACGAAAAATAATTTACAAAATTTTTGGAAATCCTTAAAAAGTTAACGATGAACATTCCTTTCATTGAAGCTTTGAAACAAATGTCAAGTTTTGTGAAATTCATGAAAGATATATTAAATAAGAAAAGGAAGTTTGCAGATCATGAGACTATTGGACTTAGTGAAGAGTGTAGCGCTATTATCCAGAAAAAATCTTCCTGAAAAGTTAAAAGATCCAAGTAGTTTTACTATAACTTGTGCCATTGGTGATTAAGGAAAAGCCTTATGTGATTTAGGAGCAAGGATCAATCTTATGCCTTCATAAATTTTTAAACGTTTAGATCTAGGAGAAATTTCCCCTACTACTGTAACTCTTCTGTTAGCTGATCAATCAATCACTTATCCTAAAGGAGTTATAGAAGTTGTATTAGTAAAAGTGGATAAATTTATTTTTCTTGTAGACTTTGTAGTATTAGATGTGGAGGAAGATAAAGAGATTCCTATTATTTTGGGGAGAACGTTTCTTGCAACAGGGAGAGCTGTGATAGATGTACAAAAAGGAGTATTAATAATGAGAGTTAATGATTAAGAAGTAAAATTTAATATTGCAAAAGCTATGAAATATCCTACAATAGAAAAAGACAAAGAATGTTTTAGGATGGAAGTTACCGATTATCTAAGTAATGGGTAATTTAAGAAAGAGTTTAAAGAGATATTAAAGTAAGAATAATTTGGTGAGAATGTGGATGAAATAAAATAAGAAAATTTAGATTATATTCATGATAAATTTGAAACTTTAGATTTTTTGGAAAATGATAAAAAAAATCTTATTCCTTCAAGTATTAAACCACTTNTAGATTATATTCATGATAAATTTGAAACTTTAGATTTTTTGGAAAATGATAAAAAAAATCTTATTCCTTCAAGTATTAAACCACTTGAACTTGCACTGAAAGTATTACTTGCTCATTTAAAATATTTATTTTTAGGAGATTCATCTACATTACCTGTTATTGTATCTTTTATGTTAACTAAAATTCAACAACAAAAAATAATATAATTGTTAAAAAGATATAAAAAAGGCTTTTGGATGGATTTTAGCAAATATTAAAGGAATTAGTCCTTCAATTTGTATGCTTAGAATTTTATTTGATAAACAATACAAACCTATCCTAAGAAGAGATTAAACTTGATAATGAAAGAACTTGTAAAAAAAAAATTTAATGGTTAGATTTTGGAATTATATATCCTATTTCAGACAGTGCTTAGGTAAGCTCAATTCATTGTGTTCCAAAGAAGGGAGGAGTGACCGTTGAAGGAAATGTTAAAAATGAACTAATTTCAACAAGACAAGTTATTGGTTGACAAATTTGTATAGATTATAGAAAATTAAACTTGGCCACTAGGAAAGATCACTTTCCTTTACCCTTTTTAGTTCAAATGTTGGATAGCTTGGCTGGAAATGAACATTATTATTTTTTAGATGGATATACCAGTTATCATCAAATTCCAATTGCTCCCGAGGATCAAGATAAGACAACATTTACAAGCCCTTATGGAACATTTTCTTTTTCTAGAAAGCCTTTTGGACTATGTAATGCACCTACAATATTTCAAAGTTGTATGATGTCATTATTTAGAAATTTTATTAAGCATGGAATGGAAGTATTTATGGATGATTTCTTTGTCTTCGAGACTTCATTTGAATTATGCTTAAATAATTTAGAGAAAGTTCTAAAATTATGTGAAAAAATCAACCTAGTACCAAATTGGGAAAAATGTCAATTTATGGTTGCAGGAGGAATTCTACTTGGGCATAAAATTTCTGAAAATAACATGGAAGTAGGTCCTACAAAAGTTCAAGTTATTGAAAAATTACCACCACCGACCACGGTCACAGGGGTAAGAAGTTTTGTAGGACATGTTGGTTTATAGAGGCAGTAAATAAAGAATTTTTCAAAAATAATTAAGCCATTATGCCAAATTTTAGGAAAAGATAAGAAATTTGATTTTAATAAGGAATGCAAAAAAAACATTTGAATTAATGAAAGAAAAATTTATCACTGCACCTATAATAGTACCACCTGACTAGGAAAACCATTTATAATAATGTACGATGCTAGTGATTATGCTATTCGAGATATTTTAGGACAAATGCACAACAAAGTTTTTAAAGTAATATATTATGCTAGTAAAACTCTGAATGATGCTCAAATTAACTACTCTACAACTAAAAGAGAGTTATTAGTTATTGTCTGTGCCTTTAATAAATCTAGATCATACTTAATTGGAACTAAATGCATAGTGCATACAGATCATTCTAGTATTAAATACTTAATGCAAAAGATGGATGCTAAACCAAAGTTAATTAGATGGATACTTCTATTGCAAGAGTTTGCTTTTTTTGTAGTTGATAAAAATGGAAATAATAATCAAATAGCGGATCATTTGTCTAGAATAGAAAAATAAATAGTAACTAATTTTGCAAATGAAATTTTAGAAAATTTCTGTGATGAACAATTATATAGTATTGCTGAAATAGATACACGGTGGTATGTTGATATAGTAAATTATATTGTAAGTGTTATTCTACCACAAGATATTAAGAATCAAAAATTAAAGAAATTTATATATGATTCAAAATTCTTATTTTGGGATGACCGATATTTATGTAAATAATTTAATGATCTATTTATAAGAAGGTGTGTGTCTTGTGAAGAAACTCAACATATAATTGAAAATGCCATGATTTTGAATTTAGAGGGCATTTTGGAATAAATGAACTGCTTATAAAATTGTGCAAGCAGAATTTTGTTGGTTTACTCTTTTTAGAGATGTTAATGAATATATTAAAACATGCAATTGATGTCAGCGAGTAAGAAATATTTCTAGAAGAAATGAAATGCCTCTAAATTACACATTAGAAGTTGAAATTTTTTATGTGTGGGAATTATATTTTATGGGACCATTTATGCCTTCATTTGGAAACTTATATTTTTTACTTGTTGTTGATTATATATCCAAATGGACTAAAGTTGTTGTTGTACCCAAATGGGATGCCCAGAGTGTTTCTAGATTTTTAAATAAAAACATTTTTACATGATATGGAATGCCGAGATTAATTATTACAGATGGAGAATCCCATTTTAGAAATAAGAAAATCATGAAATTGATAAAAAAAAAATATGATATTATGCATAGATTCTCTGCTGCTTATTTTCCTCAGACTAGCGGTCTATTAGAAATATCGAATCGTGAAATAAAACAAATTTTAGAAAAAACTGTAAATCCTTATAAATTGGATTGGTCTGCTAGATTAGATATTGTATTATTGACAAACAGAACTGTTTGTAAGACTCCTATAGGAATGTCCCCAAACAGACTTATTTTTAGAAAAACATGCCACTTATCAGTAAAATTAGAGCATAAAGCATTTTAGGCCCTTAAGGTATTTAATTTTAATCTAAAAGATGCTGGTGAAAAAAGATTTTTGTAGCTCGATGAACTTGTGGAGATTAGAAATGAAGCATATGATAATGCAAAAATATATAAGGAGAAAATGAAAATATGACATGATCGAAAGATTATTAATAAAAGTTTGAACCTGGACAATAAGTTATATTATATAATACAAGAATGAGATTATTTCCAGAAAAACTAAAACTAGATGGCTAGGACCATTTAAAGTAATTAAAGCCTATCATTATCGAATTGTTGTTATTAAGGATCCTAAAACTGTAAAGATATTTAAAATTAATGTGAATCAATTGAAACTTTATTATGAAGGACACATATCCCAATTTAAAGAAGTTTTAATCTTAAGCCAACCCAACTAAACTAATGGTATGTCGGGTTGACGGCGTTAAACCCAAATGATTTGTAGGAGGCAAACTATATATATATATATATATATATATATATATATATATATATATATATATATATATATATATATATAAGATGGAGGTGGCGGCTGGTTTGACTCTGTTAGGGTTCACATGGACTGCCTAAGGTTGGCGGGATCTCTTTCCCCTCTTTACTCTCTGATCTCTCCCTACTAGTGTTTTGTCTTCTTTATTTGGAAGCTTCTTTCTGGTTTTTCTGTTCCCTGGTGCTCTTTTCTCTCTAGTGGCAGTCGGGGTACTGTTACATTGATGTGGAGAGCTGATGGCTGAACCTAGCAATGTGGATTTAGCCACAAATATTCAATGGGCAAATGCCACTTTTGCTGATGTTGTTGGCAAAGGCTTTGACCCTATTAAAAGCTTTGATGATTTGGTTTTCCCTCCAAGATACCATGAGGTGGCTGACCCCTTCATTAAACCCTTGAGTAGGAAAAGTGGTAAAATGGATATTATTTATAATGAGAAAGATATTAATAACCTGACTGAAAACTAAAAATTCACTCTAATTGGCAAATTTCAGCTAGGTCATCCCAAAATGGAAGCCATAAGAAAGTTTTTTGATGGCATCAAACTTAAAGGAGCTTGGAGAGTGGGCCTTATTGATGGTAGACACATTCTCATTGATTTAACTAGAGAAGATGATTCTGCTAGAGTCTTTTCTGAACAAATCTTATAGATTGAGGGCAACACTATGAAAATCTTCAAGTGGTCTACTGATTTTGATCCAAGCAAGGAACTCGCTAAAGTTCTTATTTGGTTCAAGCTCCCTGGCCTAAAGGTCCATTTTTTTAACCATAAAGTTTTGTTTAACATTGGACAAGCCTTTGGTAAACCTCTTAAATTGGATGTTCCAACTTTTAATCTATCAAGACCATCAGTGGCCAGAATCTTGGTGGAAAGGGACCTTACTCTCCCAACTATTGATGAAATATGGCTGGGAAGTGAACATAATGGGTATTAGCAGAGAATCATTGCTGAACAGAAGCCCTACTACTATTTTTGTTGTTGCATGTTTGGACACACTGACAATAAGTGTTTTAAACTACATCCTCACCTAAGGACCCCTAATCTTGGGGCCTCAAAAGATGTTGCTTTGTCTGAGAAAGAAAGGGCTATATCTGATAAGAGTCCTGGTGAAACCATTTCTGAGAGGAATGCCCATGGTCCTGATGAAACTATCTTGGCCATCAAGGCTGCTGTGGCCATTGAGACTGAAATAGTAGACAATCAAATAAACATGGATTGTCCTGATCATTACTTGTTTGTTGTGACTGAAAATTTACCCAAATAGGTTGTTGGCCCTTCAATATGTCACCTTGAACCATCTGCAATACAGATCACAACCTGTGAAGATGCTGCCCTTTCAACCTCTGATCCAAAGCCCCAGAACTCTTAGTTGGAAGTTGGTGAAGTGGTTCAAAAGGATTTTCCAATGGACTCCACTTTAGTTGAGGTACTACAGATTGCATTGGCTGATGATTGGCAAACTCAAAAAACAAGAAAAAAGAAAAAGGCCACCCAGGAGTTAAACAATGTGAAGGGAGGAACTTATTTACTCAGAGATAGAAATATTCATTTGGAAACCAAGGAGGCCATGCCCAGCTCTAGAAGGAGGGGTAAATCCATCTCCTATGGATGATGAACCTTTTGTGTTGGAATGTTAGGGGATTTGCATATCCTAAATCCCTTAACAAACTCAGTGCTTTGAAAAGGATGTATAAATTCTGGTTTATTGTAGTTTTGGAATCTATGATGTCAAAATATCCTCAGAAAATTCTAAGAAAATTTTCTGGCTTTTCTTATTTTGCTAATCGGAACAATAAGATTTGGTTACTACATAGAAAGGAAGTTATGTGTCATGTCTTGTGGGATCATCCACAATTCCTTCATATTAAATTTAACTTTAGGGATGAGGATGGCCTAGCTACCTTTGTCTATGCTGGAAGCTCTCCTAGAGTCAAAGTGGAGCTGTGGGAGGGTATTCAGAATATCAACAATTCCTGTAATTCACTTTGGCTGGTTGGGGGGGGAGGGGGATTTCAACTCCATTTCTGCCCCTTCTGAAAAATTAGAAGGCAATCCTCCTAATTCTAATTCTATGAATCTCTTAAATGACAACATCAGCTTGACTGGCTTATTTGATCTTGGTTTCACTGGACCCAAGTTTACTTGGAGGAGAGGACATTTAGGGGAAAGATTGGATAGAATCCTAGTTAATTCTCTGTGGCTGAATGAATTTTTACACACCTCTGTCCAACATCTCATTATGACAGGATCTTACCATAGGCCTTTACTCATCACTATTTGTGCATCTTCTGTCAAGCACAAAGCCAGCTTTAGATATCTCAACATGTGGTCCTCTCATACTAATTTTCTTAATCAAATATCCTTGGGGTGGAGAGATTGCTATCACTCTAACCCACTGATAAAACTTTGGTTGTTACAAAAGAAGATTGACAAACATTTATCTAAATGGAACTGAAATGTGGTGGGAGATGTTAACTTGAGAGTTAAGGAGGCTAATAAGGAAGTGCTTGAAATGGAGGCTAAGCTTCAGAACAATCCAGATATTGAATTAAATTTACTGCTGGCTGATGAAAAGCTGATGAATGTTATTTGTATGCAGGAGGAATTTTATGCTCAGAAGGCTGCTAAAACCAGATTTTGTGAATGGGACAGAAATACTAAGTACTTTCATGCTTGTATCAACTATAAGAGGAGATGTAATACCATTCAAAAGATTAAAGATCCATTAGGGCATTGGTTACTTTCTGAAGACTTAATTGTAGCAAGTGCCATCTAGTATTTTCAAACTTTATTTACTCAACCTCCTTTTACCAGATTACTAATCCAGCAAGATCTTTTTGATCAGGGATATACAAGAAATCTGAAATTGGATTCTATCCCTGGGGAGTTGGAAATTTGATCAGCCCTGAACTCAATTGACAGCTCCAAAGTTGTTGTCCCAGATGGATTCTCAGCTGATTTCTACAATAAAAGCTTAGAAGATCATCAAGGGGGATGTAAATGATGCAGTACAAAGCTTCTTCAAAGGGATGAATTTGTCTAACTACTTTTACTGCTCTACCATTATTTTAATCCCCAAAAACAATTCCAAGCTCTCTTGGGATCAGTTCAGGCCAATCAATCTCTCAAATGTTTTGTCCAAAATTATTAGCAAAATCATTTCCAACAGATTGCAGCCTCATTTACCTCATCTTATCAGTGAAAATCAATCAGCCTTTGTGTAAGGAAGAAGCATAGTGGAAAATGTTCTCTTGGCTCAAGAACTGGTCCTGGACCTGGACAAACAGTGTAGAGGTGGGAATCTTATTTTCAAACTTGATATCCAAAAGGCATATGATACCATTAATTGGGACTTCATTGTGGAGGTGCTATCTGCTAGGGGTTTCTCTCAATCCTTTATTTCTCTGATCCTATGGTGGCTGACAAATAATCATCAATCTATTTTCTTTAATGGAAAGTCTCTTGTTTTCTTCACTGCTACTAGAGGCATCAAGCAAGGTGACCCCTTATCCCCTACTATCTTCATACTTGCATTTGATTACTTATCTAAATTGCTGAATCAACTTATGGCTAAAGCTCCTCACTCTTTATATAGCCACAGATCTAACATTGCAGTTAACCATTTAGCCTTTGCTGATGATGTTATTATATTTGCAAAAGCAACTAAACCCACAGACAAATTTTTTTTTCCATTTCTGGAGAACTTCCAAGATTGCTCTGGGATGATGTTTCATAAACAGAAATGCCAGGTTGTCTTCAGTAAATGGGTGAAGCCTGAAATCAAACGCTTGATTTCAGATTTCACTAGCTTTTGCTCCAGCTCTCTACCTCTGAAATACTTAGGTGCCTTATTGATTAAAGGGAGGACTAGGCAAGTCCAGTTTGATGATATTCTTCTTAAAGTCCAAGATAAACACAACAACTGGTCCAATACTTTTCTTTCCAATGGTAGAAGAATTACTCTCCTTAAAAGCATCTTAGCTGCTCTCCCATCTTATTTATCTCAGGTTTCTGTTATGAAGAAATCCATCCAAACCTCACTTGAAAGAACTTTCAATAGATTTTTGTGGGCAGGCCAGAGAAAGCAAGTGCATTGGGTGAGATGGTAAAGTATTTGTGGCAGTTGTAGAGCTGGAGGTCTGGGGTTTAAAAGTTTCAAGCAGATTACCCAAACTAATTTTTGCAAACTTTGGGTTATGTTTAGAGCACAGACTTCAATTTGGGAAAAATTTCTAAAAGGAATATATTGCAAAGATCACCATCCTTCTCTTGTGACCAATAGATTGAGGGATTCTAGAACTTGGAAGAATATGTTGAAGATGAGAAAAAAGGTTGGACAACTCTTCATTTGGGATATTGGGGAAGGCAGACTCAATGTGTGGCTTGATAACTGGACAGGAGAAGGCTTAATCCCTCCTCAAACTGGTTCTCATTTCAACTCCATAACACAGGTGGCTGACCTTTGGTCTGCTAATGGATGGAACCAGCAAGCTCTTCAGAATATCCTTGATAATAGATTAATTAACACTATATTGAAAAAAACCCATTGACAGATCCAGGAAGGACAAACTTATTGTGAAGAAAAAGGTTTCCCAGACATTTTTAGCTTCCATTGCTAATTTTTGCTTTCCTCAACAGGAGAATTCTTGGACTAAATGTGTGTGGAACAAGTTTCTTTCTCCTTCCATGGCCTTTTTCTCTTGGAAGCTCTTCTATGGCGTCATCCCTACTTACGATATTTTTAAGTTAAAGGGTTTGAGAGACCCTTCAAGATGATGCCTGTGTAAATGTGAGGAGGAATCCCTCCCCCACTAATTCTTTAAATGCTATCAAGTTCAGCAGGTTTGGAACATTTTGTTACCCAAACTAAAACTTAATACCATCCAGCTGCCTTGGGATGTGTTTTATTTAAGCTGGAAAGATTGGTAGGACCAACAACTCCCTCCCATCCCTTGTATCATGGCTTGGTTTGTTTGGATGGCAAGAAATAAGCTAAAATTTGATGAG
>NEWO01000509.1:321609-347147 GCA_003013225.1 Phalaenopsis aphrodite | reverse complement strand
GACTGGTTAAAATCATGATTAAAAGTGTTTTTTTTTGTATCTCGCCATCGGCGGGGTCTTCAAAGTTGTCGGCGAGCTCTATTGAATTAAATAGCCTAAGTCTCGGGAAAAATCCACCATCGGTGCGATTTTCAAAATTGGTTCAATTTCCATTTTTTTACAATTTTGATCAATTTCAAGCTTCGTCGACATCCGTTTAATCATTCTAGATATAAATTTTAAGTGATTACATGATGTACTGAAATAAACATTCACATAACAAAACATCATAATTAAATATAAAATCCAAGGGTTACAATACACATTATATGACACACATACGTTTGGTATTTTCTCAACCTTAATACATCAATTTAGCATCGCAATCCAAGCCATAATACTCTAAATGCTGAAAACAAACATTCTATGCTCAATCTCAACTATATTTAGATCTAAAAGCAAAATTTGAAAGCTAATTAAACACATAGGTTCAAATCAAATCAAACATATAGACATATAGGTAGTAGAGTAAATCTACTACTCCTCCTATCCAGTGCTTATTTCTCCCCTGATATTGCCCATCGATTGAACATGAACGAAGAGGTTATAGAAGGGTCGGTATGGGAATTCTTCAGTAGTGTCCTCTTCTATCAATCCCATCTTTCTCATCGTTCGTATCAAACTTCAGTGGAATTGGAAGCCATATGGATGAATTTAGTGGAGTTTCACTTCATTTTTTGGGTAATAAAAATTTAAGAATCGAATTTGGAAGTTTTATAGGGAGTAAATCTCGTTTAAAACCACCAAAAACCGTCATTTCAAACTCCGAAAACCGTCATCCTGTCGTTCTCTCCGTCGACGGCGTCGATGGTGCTGTTGGCGAGCCTTTAGATTTAATTGTCTGGGCTCTTAGGAAAAACCCACCGTCGGCGGTGTCGAGCCGGCCTTCGGCGCCCAAGGCAAAAATTGCACAGTTTCACTTTGATTCGAATGCGTTCTAATTTTCTCTATGGCTCCAATTTTTATGATGATTCAAGGGTAAATATGTGTAGTAGAGTTTAATACTATTGCAAATTAATGATAATTTCAAACAAAAATAATATAATCGCAATAAAAATAAGGATAACTATGGGTTGCCTCCCATAAAGTGCTTAGTTTAACGTCGTCAACCTGACCTATTCAGATATTATTCAGGTTGCCTGACCATTAAAACCTCTTTAAAATTTGGTCTTTTACCCTCAAAATATTGTTTTAATCTATGTCCATTTACTTTAAATCTATCCCCACTCTTTTGATCTTCAATTTCAACAGCTCCGTAAGTATAAACTCGAGTCACAGTAAAGGTTCCTAACAAATGAGACTTCAATTTCCGAGTGAGTAACTTCAGTCTTGTATTGTAAAGAAAAAAATCTGGTAGGGTTTGAGTAACTTCAAAGTTCTTCTGGTTAATCTTTTGATCATGCCATAACTTTAGTTTCTTCTTATAAATTCTGTCGTTATCATATGATTCATTTCTTAATTTTTTCAATTCATTCATTTGTAACAAGCTCTTCTCATCATCAGCTTTTAAATTATAATTGTATTCTTTAATTACCCAATATTCTTTATGCTCCAATTCTACTGGTAAATGACAAGTCTTTCCAAAAATTAGTCTGTAAGGAGTCATTCCAATAAGAGTTTTATAAGCAGTCCTGTAAGCCCATAATGCAGTATTCAGTCTAATAGACCAATCTACTCTAGTACGGTTTACAGTCTTCTAATGTATTTGTTTAATCTCTCTATTAGAAACTTCAGCTAACCCACTGGTCTGAGGGTGATAGGAAGTAGAGATTCTATGAATAACATTAAACTTTTCTACCAATCTCTGAATGCATTTATTCTTGAAATGGGATCCTCCATCAGTGATAATCACTCTCGGCATTCCGTATCTAGTGAGAACGTTTTTCATTAAAAATCTTGAAAAAATTTTAGCGTCACAATGAGGTAAAGCTTGTGCTTCAATCCACTTTGAAACGTAGTCTATTGCAACTAATATGTATAAGTTTTCAGAAGAAGGAATAAATGGTCCCATGAAATCCAATCCCCAAACATCAAAGATTTCAACTTCTAACATGAAATTCGGAGGCATTTCATTTCTTCTAGATATATTGCCTACCCATTAGCATCGATCACAAGTTTTTATGTATCTGTAAACATCTCTAAAGAGAGTAGGCTAATAGAATCCAGCTTGTAAACTTTTACCAGCAGTTTTATCAGTTCCAATATGTCCTCCAAATTCAGAATCATGACATTTTTGAATAATTAATTTAGTTTCTTCATAAGGTACACATCTTCTCATAATAAGATCCTTATATTATTTATATAAATAAGGCTCATCCCAAAAATATGCTTTCGCATCATGAATGAATTTTCTTTACTATTGCAATGTCACCATAGGTGGCAAAATATCACCTACAATACAATTAACAATATCAGCATACCATGGTATTTTCCTCTCATTAATATTATAGAGTTGTTCATCAGGGAAACTGTCTGTAATTTCAATGTCAGTGTCAGATAATTCATGATATTCTAATCTCAATAAATGATCAGCAATTCGGTCATCAGTTCCTTTCTATCAATAACCACAAAATCAAACCCTTGCATCAAAAGTATCCATCTAATTAACCTTGGTTTGACATTGGCTGCGACTTTTTATATGCTTAAAATATAAGATAAATATGGACGTAATAAATATTCAATAATTGTAAAGTCACACTTATCAACGCAAGTATACATATCGTTAAAGTAATATAGGGCACTAATGGAGTCCTAGATATCGATCCCACAGGGAGTGGTTTAGACTTACGAACTAAGACTTTTGAAAAGCAATACTTTAATCACAACAATGAAGTTCAATTATCTGTCACTAATAGGCAATTGAAATAAATAGATAATTTTAATAAATATTAAATAACTAATAATACTAATGAGGGCTTAATTGTGATATTCAATATATAAGAAAGCATCCTTCTCCTTGTCAAGAAATTATAGTGAATGGATAAAGTGAATTAGTTCATATTATAATGTGCCAAATAAGGGCATACCTTTTCTTTACCCTTTGGTCCAGATATAAAGAACATTGACTAATCCTACGCTTGCTTACTGAATCTGCGGCTAGGATAGGAATATATTGTCTCTCACTTCAGAGCTCCCATGTTCCCCTCACCTGAGGGCTATCATCTACACTTCAGCACCCAAACGATAGAATCGAATTGGGGATTTTAGTCTGTCACTCTAAAATCTCCAATTCTACACCTGATAATATTAATTCCCTATTTATTTGCCTGAATTTTAGATGTAATCTTCACTTTAGTTGTAAAACTCAACAAATTTTAACAAATCAATTGGCCAGATTGAAAGTAAATTAAGATCAATATGAAAAGATCATCACAATTTCTTAAACATTTTTATGGCTTCACCAATTCAAATCACCATTTCATAAATCTCAAGAAAAGGAGAAAGATAGAGAAAACTACTCAGATCTCTTGGGAAAAACACAACAAAACTCAAAATTCATATATAAAATCAAAGTCATACAAACTATAACAATTAAATAACTTATCTCTATTTTCTCCCCAAGAACACTCCTCGAAGTTCCTCTGAATCTCTTCCTTTCTTTACAACACACAGAATTCTTTTTTGAAGCAGCAAGGAGGAAGAAATCTCTCACTTTCCCTCCACTCTTACAATCTCTCGAAGAATTCCTCACAAGTTTGGAACCTTTCTAAATTCTAAGAACTCTCTCTAGCACTTCCTTCTTCCCTAGATTCTCTCCCCCCTTCTTAATTTTCGGCCAAAATAATCTATTAAAGTTGTGGATGAGCTTTCCCAAGAGTTTCCTAAGCATCCTTTTAAAATATGGCCTTATCCAAAGCTTGAGTAGGCATAACCATCGAGCTCGCCGTCGGCGGCCTCAAGGGCATCATCGGTGGACTTCTGAAGAATTTTGTCCTGTAGCCTTGAGAAAAACATGTTGTAGGTGGGGTCAAGGGCGCCGTCGGCTGCCTAGTTCAAATTTCCACATTTTAGTCCTTTTTGCTCCAAATTCATTCCTTTTTGTATCTTTTTGCTCCAATGACCCTAATTCATCATTCCTGCAACAAACCATCAAAAAAACCTTTCTTTAAAGTGCAATATCATAAAAAACAGTATAAAATAAGTTTGAAAATCTCAACATATTTTCCTTGGGTCAAAATCCCCCAAATTTAACTATTACTTGTTCTCAAGTAATTGTAGTACTACATAAAAGTTATGATCTACTGTAGTAAAGTTTTAATTCAGAAATACTATAAGTTTGATCTAAATAAATTCCATAGTGAGTTTTTCAGAAAAAAAAAGTCAAGTAATTGAATTAACTCTGTAACTACAAGATTATCTAGTTATCAAGTTTAAGAGTTCTAGTCTTCTATTCATTTCAAGAATGACTATATGTTGCAATATTAAGTCACTTAGAATATTCAAATGATAGGAACTTCATGGGAACAGTTCTAATAAAAGATATAATCCATAAATTAAAGTTCAGGAATCTATTAGGTTTTCCCTTTAGGTAGGTCCAATGAAGCCAATTTTTTATTCGGCATATCCTCAAGCTTCTCTGCACTTCCATGTTTTTTTTTCTTTCGTTTCTCTTTTTCACTTGGATTGCTTTCAATCCTATATATTTTTCTTTTTTTTCAGGGATTGCTTTCAGTCCTTTCTTTTTCCTTTTTCAAGTGAGGATTACTATATCTGGATAGCCTTTAGTGATTTTGAACTTCAATTTTCTTTCCCTAAATTTGAAACTCAAAGCATTCCTTTACCTTATAAATATTTCATAGTTTCTACATCATTGAGCCCCAATCTTTTCTTCTCAAATGAGTTTCCAAATTCTTAATACTTCAAAATATAGTTTCCTTTACTTTAAATAGTTAACTATAATCTTATTCTCTTATACTAAAATATCTTAAGTTACAAAATTAATTTTCATTACAAAAATATTTCCTTAAATCTTCCATAATATTTAAATGGATACAAAAATATAGTTACCTAAATTAAATTCACTGCATGAAAACATATAAATAATTTTTGAAAATATTGAAATATAGGACATCTAATAGTCAATCTTTTTCTTCCCTCCCCCAAACTTAAATTTTTAAATATAAAATAATACAGGTGGAAAGAAAAACTATAAATATAAATCATACTTCAGTATTGTAGGCATTTTCATTATTTTGAAATTTCTGCAGGCCTTCTCAAATTTTTACCTCACCTGGTCTGTAATATTATGAGCTTTCTACATATATAAATCATTAGAGGAATTTCTAGGAAATGAAATTTTGAAATAAGTATAAAACTAAAACAAGCATAATATTTCATAACACATCCATAATACTAAACAAAATAATTAAAATTTAAAATGCAAAAATAAAAATCACATTACATTACAAAATACAACTCAACTTCTATTAAACTACACATGCACATTTAACTATAACACTAACTTTATAACAAAAATTAAAATCATCTAAGTACAATATAATAATAAAAATGAAAGTCCAGATACTTAGACATCCATTTATATTACAAAAGATCACGGAAATAAAAATACAAATATAAGTACATCAATTTCATTCAATATCAAAATCCCAAGTTATATCTTCATCTCCTTGATCAGCAGGTAGATTGGGCTGATACTGAGTATATCGGGGGCACTCAGGAAAAGTGACATCAGGCTCACCTCTGTAGTGTCGGGCCTGAGCTTCATAATAGGCTACCTCAAAATTTGAATGCCTTTGAAGGTACTCACTATCATAATTGTGTTGACGTTCTAAACCTCCAATCCTTTTCCTTATCAATTTTATGCTCTTCCGCTGCAAGGTCAACTCATTCATTAAATCAGAGGTAGGGGAACTAGAAGGTGGAAGGTCATAAGTCGTAGAGGTAACATCTATACTAGTTGAAGGTTCTTGACTTATACTCCTAGTTCTCCATTTCTCATGGGATTCATAATTCTTCAAATTAGCCTTACCAATGTGTTTCATAGGATAAACCCATTCTTCATCTCCACTTTCCACTCTAGAAAGTTTGCAGATTGTATAAATAAGTTTAGGATGTCCTAGACCTCCACTAGTCTCACTCCTCGTCATAGTCAATATATTCTTAATAATTATTCTCCTCACATTTATAGTTCTACTATTCTGAATACATAACTTCAGAATAGCTCTATCTCTAATTAGCTCAATATGGTGATAGGTCGGTAACAGAGTAGAGGAAATGAAATAGTCCCACGCTTTAGAGGTGGCATTTAGCATGGAAGCAGAAAAATTTACCTGCTCTCGCTGCTTTATCTTCCATGTTCCTTTCCCATTAGTGAGAAAGTTGATCACATCATTGAGGGGGCATTCCATTGTACTAAAGGATTCATATTGGCAGCTATAAGAGTCTGGGACTTCATAAAAAGTGTTGATGCGGGTGACAGTAAACTCAACAGGAGACCCACGCACTTGAACGATTCCGTCATCAGAATAAATAACTTTGGCGTAGAGCTCCTTCACAACATTTGCATCAGCTTTATTGGTGGTGTAACAAAAGTTTTCCCACCTCCGCTCGGCAATAACTCGTTTGATTTCTCTTTCGAACTTTCAAAAACTCGATCTTGTATGCACTTCTTTCCTTTAAATATGGAAGTAAATTTTGTTTGAGCCATCGCATTGACGAAGTGAGACTCGTCAAACTCAACTCTTCTCTTTTGACGTGGAGCCATTTCAATCTAATCAAATTATAGAAAAATTCCAAAAATTACTTCAAATATGCAAATCAAGGCTTCCAATAGCAATTCTAAGACTTCAACACTAAGATTCATGAATTTCTTCCCAAATTTTCTTCACATTCTCAAATTTTTTGGATCTCATCAGTTTGGAATAAATTCATGGTGAAAATCAAATATTTTTAGTTTGGAGTGAAGCTCTTACCTAGAGATGATTAAATCCGGTGTCAAAAAGCCTTGAAATCGCCTCCCAATCTAAGATCTTTCAAGCCCTAGGTCAAAATTGGTGTTTTTAGGAGGAAGGGGATGATGAATAGTGGCAGTTGACTGGTCAAAAACGTGGTTAAAGGTGTTTTTTCGTGAGCTCGTCGTCGGTGCGCTCTATTGGAATTAAAATCCTAAGTCTTGAGAAAATCTCACCATCGGCGGCGTCGAGAGCGTCATTGGCGGGGTCTATTGATTTTGTCCAAATTCCAAATTTTCACAATTTTGATCAATTCCAAGCCTTAATGACATCTTTTCAATCATTATAGACATAATTTTAAGTGACAAAATGATGTACTTAGCACATATAAACTTTCACAACACAAAACATCATATTTATATATAAATTCTAAAGGGTACAGTATACGTTACGTAACACACCTAAGTTTGGTATTCTCTCAACCTCAATACATTAAATCAGCGTTGCAATCCAAGCCAAAACACTCAAAATGCTGAAAACAAAACATCCTATGCATAGTCTCAACTAAACAAAGATCTGAAAGCATAATTTTAAAGCAAAGCAAATACAAAATTCAAATCAAATTACACACATAGATAGACAGATAGGTAGTAATATAAATCTACTAATCCTCGGACTTGGTACTCGATTCTCCTCTGAGATCACCCATTGATTGCACATGAACAAAGAGGTTGTAGAAGGGTCGGAATGGAAATTCTTCAGTGGAATCTTCTTCTATTAACTTCATCCTCCTCATCAGTCATATTAACCTATCTTCTAAATGTCCAGAGTGCTCAAAATGTTCCTTCATACTCCAGTCTAGATGATCAAAGAAATCAGAGATATTATTAATCGCATTCATGACATTTTGTACCTCCTATTCCAATTTCTTGATTCGACGCAGGATCACCAAAGACTTATCAGGGACTAAGGGTTGAACTAGCTATGATAAGAAAGTTTGAATATGATGCTATGATGCTGCTTATGATGTTGCAATGGTTAAATTTATGAAGGGTGATCATTCAATTCAGTTTCATAGTCACCCTATTTTTACTCCATATCAACAGCAGAATTTGGATGTGGAAGAAGAAGAAGAAGCAGAAGATGATGACTGGTGATGCTTTAGTTAGGTTTTTGTTTATTTTTTATGTTTAATTTTACTTTATTGTTGAGACTGTTTATTTGTATATTGTGATACTTTATTTTTGGTGTATGCTGCGTTGTGAACTTTAGATTTTTGAAATTGATAGAAGTTATTAGTTTTGAGTACTTTGTTAATTGTATTTGCAGTTAACTCTTTCTCAACAAATTTTTATATGTATTATGTGCTATTTAATGTTTTAAGTCTTGTAGCTTTTCATATTAGCACCTGCAATATTTTAGAGTTAAGTTTCAAATCAGAACCTTCAACAGGTTAGTCTGTTCTTTTATGTATTAAATGTTTTCTTTAACCCTTAATTTTCAATTCTTCATTTAAAATCTTTTGAAAATTTAAGTTTGGGGGAAGAGAAATTCCTTTTTAAAGAAAAGTAACTTAATTTTATTTGTTCTCAATTAGTTACATTTTAAAAATATTTAAAATTTTTTTTAACATGACCTTTGGTATTAGAGGGTAACTTTAGATCACTATATCTATGTTTCTAAATATATAGTAAACTTAAGTAAAATTTTTAAATAATAAAGGTTAATTTTAGATATAAAGATTATTTGGTATGATAGAATAATATTATATTTTTTCTATTTTTAGTAAAGAAATTTCTATTTTTGAAGTATTAAGAATCTTAGAGATTCATGTAAGAAGAAAAGATTAAAACTTTATGAAAAGTCTTTAAAGCTAATAAAGTAAAGGAATGTGAAAAGTTTTTAACATTAAGAAGGGGATAGTGAAGTTCAAAATCTTTAAAGGCTATCTAGGTATAGTAATCCTCACATGAAAAGAAAAAGAAAAAAAAAATGAAAAGAAAATGGATTGAAAATGATTCTGAAAGGAAAAAAATAAAAGAAAAGAAAAGAAAAGAAAAAAAGATGTGAGGAGAAGCTTAAGGAGATGCCTAATTAAAAATTGGCTTCACTTGAATCAACTTAAGGAAGAAGGCTTCCCTACATTTTCTAAACTTATATTTCAGTATTAGCATATTTACTTGTAAAGTTTCATGAAGTTATTTTTCATATGGATATTCTAAGTGGCTTTAATAAGAATAATATGAAATTTTCCTTGAAAAGAATGGAGAATCAAAAATCTTAGACTTGACTACTAGGTATTATTATACCTTTAGTATTAGCTGGAGGTATTTTGAATTTTTTCTTAAGTGATGCTATTTTATATAGTGAACTAAGATATGGAAATAGAGAAGTTAAAATCTTTACCATAAGTATATTTTTATGTAGTAAAGGAGTTACTTGAGGACAAATAACATTTAAGTTTGGAGGATTTTGACACAACATAAATAAATGTATTTTTAGACCCATATTTTATACTCATTTTTTGTGATATTGCACTTTAATGAAATGTAATTTTTATGTTTTATTGTAGGTTGTTGATTTTTAGAACTTCGAGCGAAAAGGAAGCAAAAAGGATTGAATTTGGAGCAAAAATGGAGAAGTTAAAAATTAGTTCAGCACCGACAGTGCCATTTGACAGAGACTTGGGATTTAATTACAGGCCTCTGGAGCCGATGGCGCCAATGTCGGCAGAAGCCCTGTTTCTAGAACATTTGACAAATTTGGACATTTTTTGAAGATTTTTTGGATTCACCTATTGGAGAACCAACCTAGGCTCTATTTAGGACTGAATTTTGATCAGAAACCCCCACCTTCACACCATTTTAAATTCCTCCACTCATTTCAGTTTTCCTTTTCACGCACCTACATTCCACGCTATTCCACACCATTAGTTAGTTATTGTTATTATATTTTTGTGTTTTTGTTATGATTTTATATGTGAATTTTTCTCTAAGTGTTGGAGAGGAAGAGAAGTGATAGATTTCTTCTTCCTACATTTCTTAAGAGAGGCTACAAAGGATTTGCTTTGAGAAAAAGTTTCACATAAGTGTTGTTTGTTTATTAATGTTGTATGAACTTTCTATTATATATGAAATTTGTGTTTTGTTGTATCTTGCTCATGAAGTCTGAGTAGATTTCTTTATCTTTCTCCCTACTCTTAGATATGGTGAAATGAAGAGATAATGTAGACGTGCCAATGTTAAAATTTAAAATAAATTGTGATGGTTTTTCAACTCCGCACTTAATTTACTTTTTAATCTAGATAATTGAACTATTAAAATATGTTGTGAAACATATGATCTAGGAAATGGAGTATGACTTCTACAATAGAGTGAGAATGACATTTAAGTCTATGAAAGAGTATATTGTTCATGGAATTAAGTGCAAATAAATAGGGAAATATACTTTGTTGGGTGTAGAATTGGAGATTTCTAGGTTACAAACTAAAAATCCCTAATTCAATCTTAGTTTATAAAAACTGAAGAGAGAGTTAGCTTTCAAGGGAAGGGAAGTGGGAGCTCTAGAGTGGGAGCCAGTATCCTCCTAGCCTAGCAACCAATTTAGGGACTAAATCTAAGATTAACCAATGGTTTTCTATAACACTAAATCAGGGTAGAGAATTAAAATTGTTCCTACTTGGCACAATACATATCTAAACCATTTATCTCATCTCATTTCACCAAAAACTCATCGTAGTGGGAAAGATGCTTTTTCATTTTAGAATACTTCATCACATAAACATAGTTTAATAGTTGTTAATTTTAAACCGTGCTTTTAAATTCTGTTAGTAGTGAATAATTTAGCTTTGATGGTATCTTAAAAATTAAAAATTAATGAAAGTAATTTTGATTGATTTCTGTGAATTTCCTAGTTAATTTGTCATTTCAAATTTAAACCTTCCTCGTGGGATCAATTTTTGGGACTTAAAAAGAAAGTCTTATATCACTTGATAATTGTATGTATACTTGCGTAGAATCCAAGCTTTAACTGTTTAACATTATTATTCATAAGTTACCACATCAAGCATTTGGGTTCATTGAAAAATAGAGTCAACTTTATAAATTTTACACAACTATATTTTCCTGATCATTGAGTAAGGGGAAAGGCATCCATCCAGTTTCTATTGTCCAAATATTTATCTAGCCATTCTTTCAGCTTTCCTCTCTTCTTAGTGAAAGGGGAGCCAAATTACCCTAGATCAAAAAGACCAGCTAAAGAGATATTATTGGAAAACTGTAACATGCTATTCATATTACGTTTTCTCTCACCAAATTTCTCACTATGGTCTTTAATGCTCTTGATGTCTCTAACCAAGATCAAGTTTTAGGATAGTTGGAGCTGATAACCTGCAAATTTGACCACAGATCCAACTTGTCAGCCAAGGAACAACTTACATCGATAAGTGTAGCACACCCAAAAAATTGCTTCTATCTGAACTCAATGTGTAGGAATTGAAACTTATAATTAAAATGTTGCAATTCAATTCCTTTCTAAAAGGAACCAACTTTTATTTGTAGTATTATAGTAGAAGGTGAAACCAGAATATTTTTTCTATATTTGTTGAGATCCTTATGAATCATAGTTTAAGAAGGGTCACTATCCAACATTTATGTACCCTATTAAGTTGGAGGATTCTACTAAGGGTGTCAAGGCTAGCTAAACCCCTACCATTTCAGCTTAAAGTCTTAATTATGATTCAAAGATTTCCCTAACCTGGTTAAGCAAGGAATAGAAGTCTTCAAGGTTTCAGATGGATTTTCAATCCCAATAATATTTTTTTAGGTAGTTGTCTTAGATCTAAGCATCTTTCCTTTTCATCATGTGTTTTTTGCACTGACCAATCTTCTTCTAAAGATTGAGCCATTTCCAATAGCTTATCCCCATAATTATCAAAAGTGGAAGAGGAGTATTCATCATCAACTTGATGAGCCACCATCTCATCCACTAGGCCAACAAAATATAGCCCTAAAATTCCTTATAGTATAATAAAACTTCTACTGAGCTCTAAATGTGGTGCACCTTGATAATTATCATCAATCCTAGACAAATTAAGTTCCATAGAGGATTGGCCAGCAAGATTTATCATCTTCTTTTCCTAGATCTTTGAACTTGCCATTCCTCCTCTAGAGCTTCTGATGTACTATTAGTTGTAGCATCATCAATAGGAAACAAATATGGGTCTCCCCTAGGGGTTGTGGAGAAAACATTTAAATTCTATGGGGATACTACCAGTTCCAACTAAGAGTCATTCTCAACATTTTAAGACACCTATTATCTAATGATCTATTATCATCTATGGGCTCAACATGGACCACCCTTGGGAGAACCATTAGCTGCATGGGAATTAGTTAGGGAACATTGGAAGGGGGAGCAGAATCGCTTTAGGGCCCAGTACGATCACTTGAGCCCACATTTGGAGGTCTCAAAGTAGGATGTAACTTATAAAATTTGTTTCGATAATGTCCAAACATTCTGTAATGATTAAAATAGAAAGTTCTTTGCTTCATCACAATGGGATGCCAATATCCATTATATTATGTTCCCAACCAGACCTCCTCAATTTTAGGAAGAGTGATCTCCCTCTCAACTGACACCCTTATAATAGATCATTTAGAGATATTAAATGTGGTGATATCCAATTTTTGTGGTGTACCCAATAGGGAACCAATTGAAAACAACACTTAGTGATTATAAAAAGGTAATTTATGGAAAGGCAACTCGAACCAAATGGGAATTATAAAAGGTTCTTGTGTGGGATAAAAATCTAATGACCATTTCAAGGCGTTCATCTGTGTCTCTCTAATCAAAATGTTTTTCTATGAAAAATTTGAGCAGTCTTCTTCAGTAGTAAGCTGAATTATAATGTGTCTCACATCAAAGAGAACAACTTTCTAGCTACAAACTAACTTGAAATCATCATTTGCTCTTTGAATAACTTCCATTTTTGGGTGTCCAAGCTACAACTTACCTATTAAAGAGAGTATATAATTGTATTTTAGAGTGGAATTTTAGATTAATAAAAAATATTGACTTGTTTTCCGCCTTCCTTGGCCCCTTCTTGATCAAGTAGCACTCTGCTCATCCTGCCATTGATTCATGGTAAAGCTGAGGAAACACAAATTTATACCCCAGGTAGAGCCACCCACCTCTCCGCCAATAACCTCAATAAAGGTGCCCTTCCCCATAAAGTTCAAGTCAACAGAACAACACTCCCAATCTAGTAGTAGGACATAGACAATAAATTCAAAAAATTAAAATAGAAAAACTAGAGAGAACCAGAACAAACCAAAATGCAAAAAAAACTAGGAAAGAAGCCAAAACCAACCAATGGAACAACACCCATAAGAAATATTCAAAAAATTAAAAGCGTAAGAAGGACAAAGTCAGAAGAAATCCATAGCCAAGAGTTCTACAAACCACCTTTAGTACCTCCCATAACAAACAAAACATTATAGTCACTAAGGAAATGACCAGAATGCCAAGAATCCTCAAAACCTATCAGAACATCAATTTTAGCCATCATTATATATATATATATATAAATATATATATATATATATATATATAAAGATGGTGGCTGCTAGGGAAGGAGCACTGCTAGGCTTTTAGTAGGGATGAGGTCTCCCTGGTGTGGCTGGGCTTGGTGGCTAGTGACAAGAAGAGTTTTGTTCCCTCCTTCGCAGTTTTCCCGGTGGTTGCAGCGGTGGACTTGCTTCAAAAAGTTTTCCAAGGCTCATTAGTTTTAAATTTTAATCTTTTTTATTATTCTATATCTTGGTTCCTTTGCGCCAAGTGGGTTTCTTCCTTGATCCATGGCTAATCCTTTGCCACTAGATCTGAATCTTAATGCACAATGGACTAAAGCTATGTCGGCAATAAAAAGTTGAGGAGTTTTCTGTTGGAAGCTATCAATCGCCGGAATCAAAATCCCATCGCCCGCTTCAGAAAGACATTTAATTTACATATGTATATATAGTTTAGAACAATATGAAATCAAACCGACCCAATATTTCTCATAGCTTAAATGAAAGAGCACTGTACCTCAAACCCTGTATCTATCCCGAAGGATAAACACAAGACTTGAGGATGAGACTTGATCAAATAAACTAAGAAATATATGACATCCATTTTGTTTGCAAAACCATTTATTTGCTGAGAAGTTCCCGTATTTAATACAAAGAATTAAATGGGATTTATATTAAGTTGGGTTCGGACAAGCTTCGTATATGGGCAAGCCTCTATAGTTAATTACATCTTAGAAAACCAAAATCACCTAAGAAAACTCTCGATAAAAATCAGGAAATGTTATCTTTAAGGAGGTTAAAGGATAGGACTTTTAAATGATATCAGGCAAAGAGATGTGAGAAGGGATTGGTTAAAATTTGAAACATTTATTGTAGAATCTAAAGGAGGAAGAACTGGGGGATTTCATAGATTTGAAGGAGAACCTTTGTGACCTCCCATTCTATCCTATTATTTGGCTTCAGTTTTGAGGAAAAATATTTAAATGTTTCATCCTGCAGAATTTATTTATTTAGGGCTTATATTTGTGTGAAACGATCACACAAATAGCCTGGAAGATGTGAGGATTTGGGTCATGATGAATGACAACCTCAGAATTCTAAGATGAGTTAGGGCTTTTATTGTACAATATAGCTATACAAAGGCCTAAAGATAAGGTGAGGATTTACGTTACATAAGTAAACAACCTCAAAGTACGATGGATTTGTTGTTTAATTCTATGGAAAGAAATTGGTTTAGCTGGGGAAGACATGTTCTGCTCTTGAATATGATCGTGCTGCGCACCATGCTAGCTCCATGCTCATCGTCATGACGAGTTTAAGTTTTCTATTGTGTCAGGTCATGATGTCGAATGAAATGGCCCTATGGTTAAAGTTCTTTAAATGTTATGGGGCATATTAAAGTTGATTAGAGCGACACCGGTTAGGATCCTACGATTCCCTCATTTCGGTACTACTCATTTCTATTGGATTCACTTAGTCCAAATGAATTTACTAAACTCAACTTCATGAGTTCCATACTTCTATTTAGACCAAGGGAAGCCTCGTTAGCAACCGTAGGTTACCTCCTCTGAGGGATTCCCGATCATCCCATAGAGACGTCTTATATTAGTTACAATTGTTATTTAATGATGTTTGTGATTAAATTTTGTGTTGTCTTATATTTTGAATGTTGTGGCGATGAATTTTATCTTGGTTGATTTTAATTTTCGTTTACCACTATCCTAGCAGTTTTGGTTTTCATGCAGGGTGACATCACTGTTTAGCATGAAAGTTTGTTTTTTAGCACACATGCAGGTGAGTAAGTACAGTAACGCACATAAAAGAAAAGTACGGGAGACTAGAAATGCAGATAAAATAAATTACAATAAAAGCATATCGGGATGGTCTTCCAGTCATCTTCAACTGAAACTCAAAAGGCTTGTGAGAGCGCTTTATGTAAAACGGGAAAATAAGGTTTTGGTGATCTACCAAATCTTAAATCATAACTTGGTGAGCCTCTTTTAATTCATTTGAGGATGGTTTCATTAAGCAAAACATACTAAGTTTAGTAAATGTTTGAGGTATTTAAGAGGTTGGGAGGAAGAAGTAGATCCATGTTTCCCTCTGTCTGCCTTGTGAAAAGTCTCGAGCTCAGTTAAACTTATTATGTTACTTAATAATTCATCCTATAAATACCTCTAGTGTTCAGTGAACATCAATGTTTTAGTTATCCCTAGGAGCAGGTTAATTATCATTTGTCTTTTAGTTTGAGAATTATGTGGGTGAAGACCCTTAAAAGGGGCAAGTTGATGCTATTAAGACACTTAGCAAATTTCAACATTAACTTGGGCTTGTAGTGTTTCAAAGGTGTTCAATTTATATTCACATTCTCTTTTCTAATCTTCATTTAACCAAATTTGATTTAGCCTAGGTCACTACTAAACCCTTAAGATCCAGGTGGATACGTTAATAATTTTTAAAAGAAATTGAATTTTAAGTGATAGTAATTCATCATCAAAATGTTTGAATGTAATTTGAACACTATATAGAGGTATTAAATTAGTGAGTTATTAATATACAAAATCATACCCCTAAGTTTAGGATCGTTTAATTTAATAGATCTCCCAAATTTTAATGATTTAAGAAATTGCAAATTTATCCTTTGATTAACAAAAGTGAAATTGGTTTCTACCAATTAATTTCTTTTGTTTCAATCACCTGAACATGTTAATTAAGATCAAATATTGTCCATTTCCCATTCTTGAATTAAGCCTAAATGTTAATTAAGACAAATTTTTCAAAATTATACATTTGCCCCTAAGGCTCTATCACTTCATCATTCATCAAATTTAATTCAAATGACTTTGGAATTTTTATTCTACCACACTCATGGGTCAATTAAGACATCAGAGAAGAAAATGTGATTTTTCAAAATATAATTTAATTTATATAATTTTTTACATGAAAAAATAGGATTTTTTAAAGAAAATTCAGTAACTTGAAATTTTTATTGGAGATACACTTAGACCAAAGAGCCACTTGGACCAAATATCATGATTTTTTTAGGTTTATTTGTGTTATGAGAATTATTTTAAGTTTTGAAGTATTAATTAACTATAAAATATTTAAAATGTGGAAAATTAAGTTTTATTTTTATATTAAATCTCTGTGAGGTCAAAGAACCCATAGAAACAAATTCATATTTTTAAGATTTTTCTTTGAATTATTAGAATATTTTAGTGAGAAATTAAGGAAAATCCTTTTTTAGCCTTTAAAAAAAGTTTTAAGCTTTAAAATTCAATATATTCACTTAGAAATTTAAGAAAAATATTCCAGTTGCGCTTAAGTGCTTAAGAAACAATTAAAAGTATTTCCACAAATTTTTTAAATTTTGTGATTTTTATTAATTTTTTTTATTTAAATATTTAAGATATGCTTAAAAATGAAATTTTTATTTTAATTACAATTTTATTTTTAGAAAATTCCACTAGTCACAAAGAGCTCCCAAAGCCAATTTCATAAATTTTTGAGTTGTATTTTAATTATTATGACTATTTTAAGTGTTAAAACTGTCATTTAACTTGGGAAATCAAATTAGGTTATCAAATGAACTCCAAATGTTTTGACATTTTTATGTGGAGTCCTCTGAATATTAAATTACAATGGAGATCTAGAAGCAAGTCATTTAGATGTTTATTTTTCCCAAATTTATTTTCTTTATGCTTTACCGTTTTGTAAAAATTAGGTGTGTTATTAATGACTTAGTCCATGACAATTTTTTTCTAGAGTTCCCTAGTCGTACTAAACCTACCAAAATTTTCTTGGATTTTTCTAAGCAACATGCTAATTATTATAATAAATTTTTCAAATCAGATGCATAAACTTGAAAAATATGGATCTTTGTCTAGGGGTCTCATCTGACTTTCAAAAATGTAAGGAATGTCCCCCATCATAGAGTCAACAACATGGCAAAATATTAAGCCATGGTGAAATATTTGAATACATGGAGAATCAAAATACTTAAAACAGTATTTAATTAATTAGAAATAAAATATGCACCAAATAAACTTTAAACCATTTCCGCATTGTTCTCCTCTATTCACTGAGCAATAGGATATTTTTATTTTTATTTTTTTGATTTTTTATGCAAAGATATGATTTTTCAAAGTTATGGGTATTTAAATAAATAGAAAAAAAATCCCTATTTTTCTATTCAAATACGCGACGCTGCGTCAACCTACGACGGCTCCGAAGCTCCACGTGGCGTTCTCTGGTTCGATGTTGCCATCCACCTCAGCGCTAACTCGACACGCGATTCATGTATGAAGGCGTTGTCTGGCTCGATCTCTTCCGTACATCCGATAAGCGCTCGATCAAATGGCTCCCTGTCATGATCCCCGATAGCCAAAACCTATGATTGTTAACCTTAAAACCTTATGATCTCACTCATTTCTCAACCAAATGACCTCAGATTTGATCTTATAGACTCGTCTAAGTGAGACGAACATATTTATATAGTAAACATGCCATTAACCAAACAAGATTAGGACAGTGGGGAGGTTTATACCTTTGCTCTGAGAAGGGAAGCTTCAATTAGAGGTTCTCGACTTGTTTTTGGAAGTCCAAGGAGGCTAGGAATTGAGCCTCTTGCTGTGGTGTAATGTCTAGACCCAAATTCGACTGAGGCCAAATTTGGATGTTGATCAAAGTCTAGGGTAGAGGCTCTCTGTGAAGGGGATTTTTTGGGGCATTGAATTCTTTCATTGTGGTGAAGGTGTAGGCCAATTTAATTGAGATTTAGTGTACTGTGGAGGTGTGGTGGAAAATGTCCTATCTCCAGCAGGGATTTGAACTAAAAAATTGAGCTCCGATGATGGAAATTAAGGCATGGGGTGTTTGGCTTGCACTGTGGAGGTCCTAGAGCGGCTGTTGGAGCAATCTTACAAAGTTTCCTTAAGAAAATTTCAGCACCCTTATGTTGGCCGTAGAGGTGAGGTTTTATCGCCATAGCCGGAGAGGGTAGCTTAGAGCCTGGCCTAAGGTGCAAAAGTCTACTGAGGTGGTGGGCTAAGAAGATCTAAAGTTTAATTAGGGTGAGCTGGGCCCTATGGTTGAGATTTGGTTTGATTTAGAGATGGTGGCCCTCGGTTTTGAGGTGCTCCAGAGACTAGGCCAACCGACAGGGCTAGGGGAGGTGGCTAGAAGGTCAGGTAAGCCAGTGGGAGGGTTAATTATGTTTAACCCTCAATGGCAAGTGATGTTGGGTGAAATTTTTTGTTAAGGCCCATAAATGAGCATGAATCCCTTAATTTATGGATCCAATGGTCCATAGCTCACCATGGCTGGTCCAAGGGGGTTTAGCCTGGTCCATGGAGTGTGCTTAGTGGTTGTGGAGCCATCAATTTGGTGACTTTAAGATGGCTATGTTAATATTGGTGCATGGTTTTAGTTTGGGTCCAAATGACCAAAAGTTGGCTTTAGCTTAGGTTTATCATGACTTTGAGCCCAATTGATTGATCAACATTGTGTATATGATTTTAGTAAATATTTTTCATGAAGGGTTGAAATGATTTTGAGTTCAATTGGGAGTTCAATTTGACAGATTTTGGGCTTTTGGTCAATTTGGGCATGTTGGGCTAGACATGGGTCTAGGTTGGGCTAAGCTTGGGCTAAGTCCAAATTGATTGTTGAAAATGGTCTATGGGAACATCATGGAGAGTTTTCAACATAAATTTGGTATCAATTTTGGGGTTAGGGCAATCAATTTGTTAGAATTTGGAGGCATGTTCAATGTTGGGGAATTTTGGGATTTTTGGATTTATGTTAGAATTGAGTGCAATTGAGGCTTTACCAAGGGTAATTGAAGGTCAAATTTTTTTTTTATGAATATTATGAAGAGTTTAGAATTCAAATTGGGGCAAATTGAAGGCTATAGGTTTCAATTTGGTGGGATTAAGTCATAGGGAGAAGATTGGGGGTTTGACTTAGATCAAAATTGAGCTCAAAGCATGGGCCAATTAGCCTTGGGTTTGGTTTAGATTGGTCATATGAAAGGTGGATTTAAGTTTATAATTGAAATTGAAGAAAATTGGGCTCAAATAGATGGACATTTGAGGTGAATTTGGGAAAATTGAGGCTTTAAAGACAATTTGGGGGTTTTGGTCAAAATGGTCAAATTGGCCAAATTGGGTTCAATTGATGGGTCCAAATTGGTTTTCGAGACATTTGGAGTGATTTTGGAGGTTTTGGGAAAGTTTGGGGTGCCAAGGGCATTTTTGTAAATCTGACAATTTTTGGGGTATTTTGGTAAATTTGGCATTTTTGGGAGGTTTTGAGTAACGGGTATTTTCAAATGGCTTGAAATGTCTTTTGAAAAAAATTGGATATTTTGGGTGCAATTGAGGATTGTGACCGAATTTAGGGTTCCAAGGGTATCTAGGTAATTTGGGGGAAGGCCAAGTTGAATATTTTGGTAGAATTGGGGTACCAACCATCATACATGAGCTTTGGACCAATGAAATCCCCATTTGGGTCCTCTATGTACTGGTCTTAGAAAAACCCCACCCTAGAGCCGGTGGGTTCAGGGACCATCTACATTAGTCTCCCAAAAGATCAAGGGATCAAAGTCATGAATTTTTGGGTTTAGGGTTGAGTGATTATGAGGGAGAGTGAGTGTAAGTGAGTGAACAAGCTCCAAACTAACACCCAAAGTCAACTATAAGGTCAATCAGTCCTTTGGGGACTCATCTTGAGCTTCCTTATATTGAACCCACCTACTAAGTGCTAGAGGTTAGGACCAATATGTGAAACTTCAAGTGAGCAAAGAGGAGTGTAGAATTTCTAATGGTGAGAGTTCCTTTTTCTAATTTTCTAGGAATAGTCAATAGTAAAGTCCTATGGTTAGACCCAAGGCTACTTAAGAGGAATACTAAACCTTAACCAAAAGTGGGGTCAACAAGCTACTTATTGCTTGAGTTGTGGGAAAGAGGAAGGATGCTGCCATTGATGCTGAATGTGTGGTTTTCCCTCAAGAATTCCATGATGTTGCCTCTAGTAAGGAACCTTGCCCTCTCATCAACTCCTAAAGGGTTAAAGATGGGAAACTAGCCATTTTCTACAAGACTGAAAAGTTACAAACATTGAAGGCAGACTGCAAGTTCATCCTGATTGATAAATTCCTACTGGGTCACCCCAAAATGGAAACTGTCAGAAGACACTTTAAAAACTTCCCTTTTATAGGGGCTTGGAAGGTGGGATTGGTGGATGGCTGCCATATTTCAATTAAGTTTGAGTTGGAGGAAGATTATGCAAGATTCTTTGCCAAACACTTGATTACTTTAGAGGGAAGCTCAATGAATATATTGAAATGGACACCTAATTTTGATCCAAGAATAAAACCTCCCATTGTCCCTATCTGGTTCATGCTCTTAGGCCTACCCTTTAATTCTTTAATCACAAAGTTTTATTTACTATTGGATTGGCTTTGTGAAGAACCCTGAAGTTGGATGTTCCCACTTTGACCTTTTTGAGGCCTTCAATGGCAAGAATACTGGTGCAGAGGGATACCACATTGCCTATGGTGGACGAAATCTGGTTGGGAACCACTGAGAATGGAATTTGGAAAAAAATTGTAATGGAGCGAAAGATCTACTACTATATTCATTACAAGATGTTTGGACACACGCAAAATAGATCATACAGGCTACACCATACTACTAGATCCAAGCCCATAGGTTCTTCTGAAGAACTACCCCATCTTCAAAGCACATGCTTACTGAACCTACTAGTGCAACTCTGGCTACATTAGATGAGAGGCTCCTGAGGGCCCATCAAACATCACAATATTTGGTGGCATAACATGTACACAATAAAGGTGTCTCTTAAATTAGAGGAAATGAGTCATTGGTGGAAACTTGTGAACCAACCCAATTGTCCCAACCTTTGGTCGACATACAACCTGAGAGGAAATTATTGGAGGTAGTCTCTACTACCCCATCCCCATCTACTGGTGGTAAAATAATCAATAAGGGCTCCTGGTGTCAGAAGCAAGGAAATTTTAGTGGAAACTGTTGAACCCACTCAGGTCTTGGGGTTGGCAGACTTTTGGGGATGTTCACCTTGCTGTAGCAGCTTTTAAAAAAGAGGTGAAGAACCTTGAGGTGGCTGTTCTAGGAAATGAGGAGCTTGAAACCTCTTTAATTGATGCACAAGAAAGACTTCTAACTACTATTGATTTGCAAGAGAGCTTCCTCAGTCAAAAAGCTGTTACTAATAAAGTTTAAAGATGATGATAGGAACACTAAGTTCTTCCATGGCTATATTAAATACAAAAGGAAATATAACACTAACCATGGCATACATAACTCAACTAGTTAGTGGATTCATAATAACCAGGCTATTGTTGTAGATAAGGTATCCACTTATTAAGAAGCATTTTTTGGGGTTAATTTTCACCGTTCAAAAGCTTAGAAATTACATGCTTTCTCATAAGATTACCCTAATCTCAAAAGAATCCGTTGCAATATCTGATGACCCGACCAACACTCTCCGGACGTTTAGCGAGATGGTCAATGATCTTATTATAATTTGATATAACTTTTTTTCTCCTCTGTGCTATCAAGAGACAGATACTGACAGACTTTCTCGCTGCACACCCACTGCCAGCTGGGTCCTCTCTCAACGATGAGTTACCAGACGAGCAAGTACTACAAATGGAATTCTCCGGTGCGCAACACTGGCAAATATACTTCGATGGCGCTTCATCAGCCAGAAAAGACAAAGGAGCAGACACAGTTATACCAAGTAAAGCAGGGATCAGTTTGATCTTTATCACGCCAAATAAGGGTATGTTAAGGTTCTCATACCACCTGACAGAGCCGTGCACCAAAAATGAAGCAGAATATGAAGCTTTAATCACTGGGTTGGAAGCCGAAATCTCAATGGTATAACGAACATTGCCATTTTTGGCGACTCTCAACTCATCATCCAGTATGTCGCTAGACAATACAAAATTATGAAACCAATATTAGCAGAATACCATCAGTACACAATGAAGCTATTGGAGCAGATCCGCGAAGTGACTTTCTACTGGATTACTATGGGAAATAATGTTCATGCCGACGCTCTAGCAAAACTCGCTAAGGAAATGGCATGTCCCCTGGAAGATTCCATTGAAATCACAGTACAAGGAAGACAAGTCTTGTCTCAAATTGACCTCTAAACCTTACACAAGCTCAAGAAAGAAGAAGCAATAAACACAGTTGCAAACATCAATGAAGATTGGTGCAAGCCATTGATAGAATATTTGCATACTATAAAGCTACTAGAAGACAAGTCTAAAGCACATCATATCATGTATTACGCCTTAGTGGGAAGTGTTCTCTTGAAGATCATTCTACCAGATGTGGCTATGGTGTTTGAACAAAGCCAAAGCACAAAATATTTTCAAATAAGTACATGTCGGACTGTGTGGCGCTCATCAGTCAAGGCCAAAAATGAAAATGAAGATTAAAAGACTCGAACATTATTGGCCTGCAATGATATCTGATTGCATGGATACAGCAAGAAAATGTCACCAATGCCAAGTGCATGGGGTGGTCTTACACGAGCCTCCGAATGTGCTACACCCAACTATTTCCTCGTGGCCATTCGAGTGTTGGGACACAGACATAATAGGTCTGATAGACCCTCCATCTTCCAAAGGACATAGGTTTACACTTGCCGCTACCGATTACTTCTCCAAATGGGCAGAAGCAGTACCATTGCATGAGGTTATGACACAACATGTCTTTCAATTCTTCAAAAGCCAAATTGTCTACCGTTTCGGAGTACCGCCAAGAATAATATCCGACAATGGGACAACTTTTAAAAGCACCAAAATTAATAATTACGTCAAAATACATAGGATATATTGGAGATACTCTTTGATTTACTATCCCTGAGAAAATGATCTGGCTGAAGCCTTCAACAAAACACTGGTACAGATTTTGAAGAAAATACTAGATAAAAACAAAAGGGATTGGCACAACAAACTATTAGAAGCCTTATTGCCCTACCAGATGACTTTTAGGACTCCAACTCAGTGTACACCCTATATGATCGTGTACGGGTCCAAGGCTGTGCTACCGCTAGAAATCCAGACACTGTCTCTTAGAGTTGTTGTTGCCAACCAACTCACAACAAGAGAAAGTGCAAAACTCAAACTTGAAGAACTGGAAAGTCTTGAGGGAAAATAATTAGAAGCACAACAATATTTGGAGCTTTACCAAGCGAAGATGGTACAAGCCCATGACAAATTGGCCAGCCAAAGGACATTTAAAGTTGGTGACCTCAAACTTGTGCTTAAAAGGTCTATTCTTGCATGCAGCAAAAAAGTTGGAAAATTTGAGCCAACTTGGGAGAGATCATTTATCATTGAAAATGTCTACACAGGATGAGCCTACTAGTTAGTGGACTTCCAGGGCGAAAGACCCATGTTACCAATATGGACGATACCTGAAAACCTATTACGTAACCTAATGCCGTTTGCCTTTGCTTGCTTTGAAACCTTGAAATTTTGATTGTTTTAGGGTTATCTATGTGGTCAAATGTCTATTACTGGGTCCAAATTTTATAATTAACCTCAATATAATGAAAATTTTGGAAAAAATTTTAAACTTCAAATTTTCTCCTTTCTTCTTTTGAACTTAATATTCCACTAAATTAAACAAAATTCATACATAAAATAAACAATTCACTTCACCAAAATAAACTAAAATTTACTTTAATAAATACTTTGTTTTGTTCTCGTTCATGCCAAGTTTCGACCCACTGACATTTTTCCTGTTGTCTGCAGAAAAATGTCGGGACAGAGGCTGATCTTCGCTTTCAAAGATTGCTGGAGCCTCGCATTGAATGAGGAAATTGTGTTGCATGGTGGCACCATGGACTTAAACATAGACTTTAACAATGTCGATAAGCACTACGAAGGTCCTCTGATGAATGTAGTCAGCTTCCGAGAAAAGGAGGGATTGCCTTCACTGCTGAGGGTGGCTGCTAAAGACAATACGTCACATAAAGGAAAGAACGTGACGATAGAGCAGGACCCGAGGGAGGGGCCCAGCCATCGCCATCCATGATAGCTGCACCAACTAGAGTCCTAGTAGCCGCCAATAATGAAAGACTGCCAGACGCTTTGCTTCGCAGGACTCAGTGCAGAAATGCTAGCCGCAGAAAACAGAAGGCTTTTCTACGGGAAGAACGCAGACGTCATAAGGAAGGAAACAACTTACTCACCCTTATTCCTGAGGGGAATATCTATGATCCAGAAATGAAAGAGACTTCTTCCAGCCTATCCGCCATAGATGAAGAACCAGGGTTCATCACAGAGACAGAGATACCTTCAGCTTCAATGCCTTATGCATGGGTTGCCCGATGTGCAGCGCCGAGATATCTGCAGGGAGATCAGCCAAAGGGGCATTTCTAGAATTCCCATACTGCAATGTCCTACATCTACAATGCTACAGTACATTGAAGGAGTATACTTTGACCACCGACGGGTCTCAGACCGCAGATTTTTTTATGGATGAGCCATACATCCCACTGGGGATAGACGAGTATATACCATCGAGTCCAGGGTCATACATTCCTTTAGATGTTGAATCACATGTTCTAGATGAGCCAACACTAGTTTGGGTTCCTGCCGATGCCCAGATAGAGGAATGCCCGCGACAGTTTCTGACTCCTAGCACAATAGAGTACTACAAAATAAGCAAGGTGAATAAAAGAGAATTTGAATTCGTTGAGGAAGTCCAAGGAAGATTCATCAACATACTGGAAGGCCTAGAGCTGTATATCAGGGTCTTCTCCGAAAGTGACGAAAGAAGCATTCTTGACTGCATCTTTGACATGAGGAATAGAGGCCGAGCAGGTCTTCTCATGGAAAGAACATACTCTGAGCCAAAGAAATGGATGAGAGGAAAAGGAAAAATAATCTTTCAGTGCTGCTGCTATTATAATTTTACAAATGACAGACAAGAAAATCCATCAGGGATCCTCAAACAGG
>NEWO01000509.1:292738-302916 GCA_003013225.1 Phalaenopsis aphrodite | reverse complement strand
GAGGAGCTACAATACAAGATGACAGCTTACTAAGCATTAACTCGACAAGGATTGATGACCATACAATTAACAATCTGACAGTTGTTTTAACTGAAGATTGGCAAGTTTAGAGAAGTAATAAGAAAAAGAAAGTCAAGTTTGATTTTCAACAGCCTTTGGATGGCCCCTCCACTGCAATTGTGGATCACCATCCTAGAAGTAGAAGGAAAGGGAGGACCTTTTCTCAATGATAAAGTTCCTAGTTTGGAATATTAGGGGTATTGTTCACCTCTCTTCTCTCAAGTGATTAATAAATCTTGTTAGATTTCATAAAGTGTGGTGTTTTGCCATTCTAGAACCCTTGGTTACTAAAAATTCCCATAAAATTAAAAAAAATCCATAAATTTACTCATTTCTCTAATTCTAATAATAAGATTTGGCTATTTGCTAGAGCTGAACTTCAGTGGTCTGTTTTGCATAATCATTCCCAATTTATTCATATTCAATTCTATATTGGAGCTCAAGTTGGTTATGCCACCTTCATCAATGCCAGCAGTCTTGCTAATAATCAAGCCATTTTATGGTCTGATTTAACTCAAATTGGGCAATTTGTAAACTCCTTTTGGATTTGGGGGGGGGAGGACTTAAATTGTATTTCTTCTACTATTGAAAGAAGCGGTGGTAGACCACCATCTATTTCTTCCATGAATAGATTCAATGATTTTCTTTCTGAGGCTGAATTATTTGATTTGGTCTATCATGGTCCAAATTTCACTTGGATAAGGGGTTCCATTTGGGAAAGGCTTGATAGAATGCTAGGTAATTCTAAATGGGTTCAAACCTTTGCTTTTACTATCATTTCTCATATGGCCATGGCTAGTTCTGAACACATGCCTCTTATTTGCTCAATTCAAATTGTTGAAAGCCTCAGTAGAGCTCCTTTCAGATTTCAAAATTTGTGGTCTCTACATCCTCAATTTGTTGAGGAAGTTGTTAAGGTATGGAGGTCAGATGGAGAGGCTAATCCCTAAAATAATATGTGGAAACTCCAAAAGAAGGGGCAGCACATCTGAAGAAGTGGAATTTGGACACTATTGGCAATATACATGAAAACCTGGTTAATACCCAAAGTAAAGTTATTAATATGGAAAAGAGTTTTCAAAGGGGTTTAAATTCTAAAGTTGACCTTCATAAAGCTAATGAAGAGCTTCTAATTCAAATTAATTATTCTGAAAGTTTTTTGAAGCAGAAGGCTCCTGCTACCAGATTTATTGAGGGAGATAGAAACTCAAGTTATTATCATGCTTGCATTAACTTTAGAAGGAAAAAAAATATGATTTTATCTATCAATGATTCTTCTGGTAAGTGCTTGTCTGATGCTGAGGCTACTACCCAAGATGTTGTACATTACTTCTAAAATCTTTTTAACGATCAGTCATTTTCTAGAGCTCAGATCAATATTGAGCTCTTCTCTGAATGTCAAGAATATGTTCATAGTTTGGAACTAAATAATATCCCCTTGGAAGGAGAAATTAAAGCTGCTTTAGATTCTATTGATGAACATAAGGTGGCTGGCCCTGATGGCTTCACTGCTAAGTTTTATAAGCCTACTTGGAATATCATTTGTAATGATTTTGTTGCTACAGTACAAAGCTTCTATAAAGGTATTGATCGCCTAAGGTACTTTACTGCGTCCACTATAACTTTGATTCCCAAAAATTCCAGCAGGGATGGGTGGGGTGATTTCAGACCTATCAGCCTAACAAATGTTACTTCTAAAGTAATCAGCAAGAAAATTAGCACCAGATTTCAACCTCATCTTCAGCAGCTTATTAGCAATAATCAGTTGGCTTTTGTGAAAGGTAGGTAAATTACTGATAACATTCTTTTGGCTCAAGAGCTGTTTCTGGATCTTGACAGAAAATGTAGAGGCAATAATCTCATTCTTAAATTAGACATCTAAAAGGCATATGATACAATTAACTGGGATTTTATCTTGGCTACTTTAAATGCTAGGGGTTTCTCAGGGGCTTTTATCAATCTGATTAGAAAATGACTTATTTGTAATAACCAGTCTATCTTAATTAATGGCAACAGCTAAGGTTTCTTCACTGCTTCTAGGGGAATTAAACAAGGAGATCCTTTGTCACCAACAATCTTTATTCTTGATATGGATTGTCTTTCTAGGCTTCTAAATCAAATGGTTGTCTCTTCTCCTCATTTGGCCTATCAGCACAGATCCAACATTGGTGTGAGTCACCTATCCTATGCAGATGATATTATTATTTTCTCAAAGGCTACTAAAAATGTTGTGAAGTCTCTCTTTCAAGGACTTAAACACTTTAAAAGAACGTCTGGTATGCATCTTAACAAACAAAAATGTCAAATTTTTACTAGCTCACACATTCTTCCACTGATTAAGCAATGGATTGCACAACACATTAGGTTTAACCTAGCTTCTCTACCAATAAATTATCTTGGAGTCCAATTAATTAAAGGGAGAGCCAAGCAAACTAAATTCAATGGTGTTATTGATCATTCAGAAACAACTTCAATGTTGGACCACTTACTTCCTATCAAATGGAGGTAGGCTCGATCTACTTAAAATTATCTTAACTTCCATCCCCTCCTATGCTCTTTAAATGTTCACTATGAATAAGGGGAATCAAATAAGGCTAGGCAGAATTTTTAATAAATTCCAGTGGGCAGGACAAAAGAAACAGTTTCACCTTTTGGCTTGGAAAAAACTTTGTAAACCTTTACATGCAGGTGGTTTGGGCATTAAATATTTTGAGCAGCTAAGTTTTATTAATCTTTGTAAACTATGTATTAAGTTTAGAGCCCAAGATAGTCTATGGGCATTGTTTGTGAAGGGGAAGTACTGCAGGGCATTGCATCCTAATTTGGCTAAGAAGAAATTAGGTGATTCAAGGCTGCGGACCAAATTAATGGAGGTCAGACATCAAGCTGAAGATCTATTTATTTGGGAGCTTGGAGAAGGGCAAATCAATTTTTGGTTTGATAAATGGGTTTGGAATGGGGATAGGCTATCTCGTGACACCTGCAATCCCAACAATGTGACAAAGGTGAATGAATTCTGGACTGAAAATCAATGGAATTGCAATCTGTTGTCTACTACCTTAAATGAAGAGAAGATGTATTGGGTTAAGAAAACAAAAATCAATCCTACACAAAAAGATAGAATCATTACTAGACAAGCCCCCTCACAAAAAACTTTCAACTTACATTTTTCAACAATTCTATCAGTGGCAACCTGCCCTTTGAGGGAAAACTATTCAGGGAAAGTGGTTGACACCTTACATGTCTTTTTTCTGCTGGAGGCTTTGGCAATCTTTACTACCTAGTTATGATATTTTGAAGATTAAAGGGCTTAGGGGGCATTCATGTTGTTGCCTGTGTAGTGAGGCAGATGAAAGTTTGGAACATCTATTCTTCTCTTGTTGTTTCTCTCAAAGAATTTGGACTGAACTTTTGATTCAGCTCAACATTGATACTCTGAAAGTCAACTAGAAAAATTTTTTCTGGTGTTGTAAGGAATGGTTGGAAGCTAAGCTGATAATCATTCCATGTATTGTAGCCTGGTTCATCTGGATGCGTAGAAACCAAGCAAAGTTTAACAACATTAAAGCTATGAAAAAGTCTATGGTTTTTAATTGTACTTCATTTTTGAAAAATATTATAAAATACTAGAATTTTCCCAATTTTTCCACAATTGGGTTCCTAATGAGACAAGCATTAAGCTTTGCAAGCCAACTTTGATCCTTTGGACCCCCTTCCTCTAGGGTGGCTGAAGGCCAATACTGATGGTAGTTTCTCTAAAGAGGCTTCTGGTGTTGGAGGTATTGTTAGAAACTCTCAAGGAAAGTGTATTTTTTACTTCTCCTCTCCATCTTGGGCTTATGATGCACTTGAATCTGAGATGATAGCCATTTACTGAGCTATCTGCCTTGCCAATAATTGCAACATCACAAAACTAGTGGTAGAGCAGATTCCATTATCTGTATTAGAATACTGAAACAAGAAGAAGCTGCCCCCTGGAATATTGTCAGATGGAACAATAAAATTAAGAGTCTGCTGAACAATGTTGAATTTCTATTCCAATACATCCTTAGAGAAGGCAACAATCCAACACATAGTTTGGCAGAAGGGGGGGAGGAAATAGAAGTGATTTTTGTAGGGACTATACCTCCAGCTCAATTAGCTCTCCTTCTACATGGGGACAATTTGTTCATTCCTTATCTTCATTGTAAGTATTGATCTATATATATAAATTGGAATATATATATATATATATATATATATATATATATATATATATATATATATATATATATATATATATATATATATATATATATATATATANTATATATATATATATATATATATATATATATATATATATATATATATATATATATATATATATATATATATATATATATATATATATATACAATGGCAGTATTTTTTTTGGCACTGATAGGGTTTGCGATCATGTTTTTCCCATGGTGCCTATCGTACGAGGTGGTTACGACTGTATGGAGAGGTAATATGTTGGTGTCACAGCCAGTGGAAGCACTTCAGGTATTACTAGTAATATGTTGTGTCCCTCAGCATTTCATGATTTGTTCATGCATGGCAAGGATTACGATTTCACTAAGCGTCGTGGAAGAAGCGAGGTAAGCTCGCTCTTTATCTCTCTGACTCTGAGAACACTATTCTTACTTCATGAGGATGCCTTGCTTTGGTGGGATAGTTTATTCAATGGGCTTCCTAAGTTAGAATTCATCTGTAAACATTTTGAGCTTATGAAATTGGTCAGTGGTTGGGAAATTAGCGCTTTAGATGGTAGAAACATCCTGATCAAACTTACTAGTGAGGAGGTTATGCTAGATTATTTTCTAGTAGAGCTTTGGATTTTGATGATGTATTGATGAAGGTTATGAAGTGGACGGTGGATTTCAATCCTCAACTTACGATTTCTGTTATCCTTGTTTGGATTGGCCTTCTGAGCTTGAAGTTCCAACTTTTTAATCACGAAAAACTATTTTCGTTAGCCGTTATGTTTGGCAAGCTTAGTATGTTGGATGTGTCAAACTATCATCTATCTAGACCCTTGATGGCAAGGATATTAATTGAGCAAGATGTCACTTGGCCAATTCCAAATGAGGTTTGGATTGGATCCAAACATAATGGCTACCGGAGGCAGGTAATTCTTGAGAAACACCCACTCTACTGTTCACATCGTCGTATGTTTAGACATGGTTATGTGTAGTGTTTCCATCTACACCCAAATTTTCATAGAAGTGGTGCAGGGCAAAATAAAAATTTGAAAATGAATAGTGAGAAGATTCATACTCTAGCTTTTCCTGTTTTGCCAGAGTTGGAAGTTATTTTCACTGTGATTGTTAGGGGCGATTTGCACCCTATTGATGTTGATCCTGTAGGGCCTTCCAATTCAGTGGGTTTACAAAAGAGCAATGGTTTGGTTATTAGGAATGTTGATAGGAAAAATAATGCCAATTAAGTTTCTTGCCTTGTCTCTCCTCGGATCAGTGAAGGATTTGCATTTCAATCGAGTAGCCCAGGTTTGGAACTGTAGGGCAATGAATTACATTTGAATGAAGTTTCAAAGCTGCTAGAGGAGGCATGGCAAGTCTAAAAACTAAGAAGGCGTAATAAGAGAGGTAATAAGGAATTTGCTAATCTCAAGTAGGAAAGATTGGTGGAGGATTTTAATCGTTATTATTCAGAGGGTGAACATGGGCGTACCCGAACTAGACCTTCTAGAAGGGGTACTTCTTCTACCCATGTTTAACATACTAATTTGGAACATCTCGGGAGTTGCAGATCCTTACTCGCACAGAAAACTCAAATTAATGACAAGGATTCTTAAAGTTAGGATTTTTGCTATATTAGAACCTTTAGTTTCTTCTTCAGATGCCCCCATTCTGGGAAAATTCAAAACTTTCTCGTTCTTCAGTAATTGTTTTAATAAAATATGGTTTTTTTTTTTTGCGGAAGCACATTTCTGTTAAAATTATGGTTGATGATGACCAATTTGTAGATGGTTACTTTCAATTGGGGGAATTCTCGGGTTAGCTAACATTTGTTTATGCAGACACTTCCAATCATGCTTATTTCGATCTATGGAACAAACTACAACATATGAGGACTTACACTAATGATCAATGGATGATGGGGGGAGATTTCAATATGATCCTTCACCAATTGAAGAGATTGTGGGGTCGTAGAGTCATTTCCTCTTTGATTGAGGAGTTCTGTGAGGCTTTGGGTGAAATTAAGCTGGCAGATTTGTGGTTTGTCGGCTCTAAATTTACTTGAAGAAGGGAGAAAACTTTTCAAAGGTTGGATAGATGTTTTAGAAATCAAAGTTGGATTTTTTATTACGGATTTTCACAGGTTCAACATCTTTGCAGCTCAGGCTTGGATCATAATCCATTAAGTTTTATCCTTTAATTTTTTCAAAAAAGTATCGAAGTATCACTTTAGATATTTGAATGTTTGCACAAAACATGAGAGTTTCATAAATTTGGTTGCTATAAATTGGCATAGTTTGAGGTTGGGAGTGCTTGGTATAGGTTGTGGAAGCTTCATAAGACTGTGGTTAATGCATTCAGAACTTGGAATTTGGAGGTGTTTGGTGATGTCCATGAAAGGGCAACTAAAGCAAAGCATAGGGTTAATTTGTTAGAGGAGGTGGATGAGATCACTAACGACATGATTCCTCAAATTCAAGAGGCACACAAAGAACTATTGGAAGCCTCTCGTGTGGAAGAGGAACTTCTGCAACAAAAAGCAGGAGAAATACATTTTCCCAGAGTGATAGGAATATGAAGTTTTTCCATGCATGTATCAAACAAAGTAGAGCTTAAAATACTGTTGTTTGTATTAAGAATAATCTTGGAGACTGGGTCACTAGAGAACATGAGATAAGGGAGATCGCAGTGAATTATTTTACAAATATTTTTAAGGCTCAAAACACTAATGACAATGTAGAGACACATTTGTTTATTGATATCCATCAATATACAGGAGAATTAGATCTCTGTGGCATTCCCAATTAGGAGGAGATACTTAAGGCGTTTGCTGATATCAATGCTAATAAAGCCCCGGGTCTAGATGGTTTTACTTCGAATTTCTATATTAAATGTTGGAGCATTGTTAAAATTGATGTGGTAGCGATGATTCAAAGATTTTTTCCTGGGAAACCCCTGGGCAAATATTTCTTATGTGAACAATTATTCTTATCCCCAAATCTACTCAAAAAATTGCTTGGGATCATTTTCATCCTATATCTCTTACTTCTGTTAGGTCTAAGGTGATTAGTAAAATCCTGATGAAACATATACAACCTCATCTACAACATTTGATTACTCCAAATCAATAAGCTTTTACTCAAGGGCAGGGTCTTACCGACAATATTATGTTGGCACAAGAGCTAGTTTATGACCTGGATAAGAAATTTAGAGGTTGAAATCTTATTACTAAACTAGAAATTCTCAAAGCTTATGATTCTTTGATCTGAGATCTCACTCTTAAGGTTCTTAGGGAAAGAGGGTTCTTTTCCTCCTTTTGCAAACTCATTCACCCTTGGTTTCTCTCTAATCACTATAATATTCTTATCAATGGCAGCGTTCATGGTTTCTTTTCTGCTAGACGAGGGATTAAACAAGGGGACCCATTGTCTCCTCTCATCTTCATATTAGCTTTTGATTACTTCTCCTGTTTACTTAATGACGTTTTTGCAAGAAATCCTTCTCTTAATTATGCTCATAGATCCAAAGTTTCAGTCTCTCACCTGGTTTACGTAGATGATATTATATTATTCTCCAATACTTCTAAGAAAGTTGTGAGGGTTATTTATCAAGTTCTAGAGGAATTTCAACTAGTTTCAGGTCTTTATTTTAATGCGTCCAAATTCCATATCTATTTGGGTAATCTGGTTAAGAGGAACAATATGGATTGGGTTTCCAACTTCACTAGCTTTTCTATCTCTACTCTCCCTATTAAATATCTTTGTTTCAATCTTATTAAGGGAAGGAGGAAATAAATTCAATTTGATGAGGTTGTGGATAAGGTACCAAATCATATCCTAGATTGGAAGAATAATTTCTTGTCGTTTGGGGGTAGGATTACTGTTTTCTGAAGCACTCTGCAAAGCTTGCCTCTATATGCATTACAAGTTGGTCATATTAAGAAAAGCTCGCAACCAGTGCTTGAACGTTGTTTCAACAAATTTTTATGGGTGGGAGGTTACTCTGGTTGGATATGGTTATCCTGGGAGAAGGTTTACCAACCTTCATTTGTTGGGGGGCTGGGTTTCAAATAGCTCCATCACATGGCTGATATCAATTATTTTAAACTATGGTTCAATTTTCATAAAGGCCACTCTCTATGGGCTTCGTTTATGTTGAATAAATATTGTCAAAATTGTAGTCCATCTTTGGTTTCCTAGCAGATGTGAGACTATTGGGTTTGGAAACGTCTATTATAGGTCTGGAAATGGGTCAAGTCCCTCATTGTATGGGATTTAGGCCATGGTGATATTTCCTTTTGGCATGATTCCTAGTACCCTGTGCCTCTTATTTTGCTCGATATGTCTTTTAACAATCCCCTTATCACTGATACTTGGGAGCATGATGATTGGAACATTCCCCTTCTTCAGTAATTGGTAAGAGAGGAGGATGTTAAGATTATTGCCACTATTGCTATAGAGAAACAAAAGAAAGATACTCCAGTGATTAAAAATAAATCTTTCACATGGTCTATTTCAAAAAATATTTATCATCAAATTCATTCCTTTGAGGTCCTCAACTGGGGAAGAAATATTTGGAGTCCCGCGCTAACTCCTCTGTCATTTTTGGCATGGTGCATATTCCATCAAGTGATTCTCTGCAATGATATTCTGAAATTGAAACAGTTAAGAATTGTCTCTAGATGTTCGTTATGCTTAATGTCAGAAGAGTCCATTGATCATATCTTTTTTTTATGTCCTTTTTCATTGAATGTTTAGAGGGGGGGGGTCCTCTAGTTTGGTCTCAGTTCTAAACTTGCAAGCGATTTATTAACCTCTTGTAACCTCTTTAATCTGGGCCATAAGAGAAAGTACATATTGTAAATCTATCCATTTTTAGTTTGTTGGTTCATATGGATGGCTCGTAATACTGGAAAACATGATGGTGGCATGTTAAGGGGGAGAATGTGATTTATAATATCATTGCTTATATACAAAAAATCCTTAAGCTATCTCTGGTGAAGGGCTACTTCTTTCAGGTATACCTTATTTTGATGTGTTGGGGTCTCCCTCTTCTCTTGGGGATAGGAACTGCAACTCTCTCTTTTGGTGAGATGGCAGCCTCCCCCTAGTGGATGGGTGAAATTTAACATGAATGGCAGTTGGAAAATTGTAAATGATGGTATTGGTGGTATTTTTACGGATGAGGGCATCAATTATCTTATTTTTTCTCTCATCCCCTTCTGTGATTGCATCTCCTCTAGAATCTAAAGTTTAGGCAGCTTTCATGGTTGTCTCGGTCGCTATCCAGTGTGGATGGCATCAGATCTTGATTAAATCAGATTGTAGGGTTGTAATCGTCATTTTTAATGGAAAAAAAGAAGTGTCTTAATAAATCTTATACTATATTAAGCAAATCTAATATGTTGGTTTTGGATTGTTACTTTTCTTGTGCCAAAAAGGTCTTTTGTTTCTTCTTGCTTTGCAGATTTGGTTCAGGGTTTTTTGCAGGCTTCTACTTTTGGGTAGCTGGTTTTGCTGTTCTCTGATGCATATTGCTTGAGAGGCTCGATGCAGATCATTGATTTAGAGTGATGCTCTCTTATGTGGTGCATGTGTATTATTCAAATTTTTTATCTATGAAAAGTTGCTTTTTGCTCTCGGAGATATAGTTTCTTTGGGGTATACTTTCTTTTGTTGTCTATTGGTTTACTCTTTTTTTAATCTTTTTTGGGTGATTTGTAATGTGGTAGAGGAACCCCCCTACGGATGTGTAATTTATTTATTTTTCTTTTTAGTTTGGGGGATCCTCTCCTATCAATTTTAAAATTAACTTGTAAGGAGTCGAATAACCCTACTTCCCCTAATATATATATATATATATATATATATATATATATATATATATATATATATA
>NEWO01000509.1:258735-277387 GCA_003013225.1 Phalaenopsis aphrodite | reverse complement strand
GGAGTGACAGAGACTCCCTACATGTTAAAATGAAATAAGGTTACAAAGCAATATTTGGCTTGGTTCACAGACAAAACAAAAAATAACCCAAAAAAAGGGGAGGGCAAGGCCTCCCAAGAGAAAACAAAATGCAATATAACATATTAAGAAAACCTATCCCCATACAGTAGGGCTGAAGAGAAGAAAGGGGTGAAACATAACAAAACAGTAGGTCATAGAAAAATAAGAATCCTCTCTATATAGAGTGGTTTGAATCATCATTTGTGGACATCCCCCTTCTAAAATAAGGTAGGTCAGAGAGATCTACCCTGATCAACCAAGCCAACTCCACAGGAGGGGTAGTATAAACTTTTGGCAACAAAGACAATGCTCCTTGATGTGCAACCCAATTAGCACATCTATTAACTTCCCTAAAAATATGTTTCCAGATAATTTGGAGGTTATGGTTCAACTTCATTTGAGGGATTTGCTTAACAGCATGTAGAAGAAACCAAGGTGGGGAGATGCGTATATGTATGTATATATATATATATATATATATATATATATATATATATATGGAGGTGGCGGCTGGTTTGGAGCTTGCTCTTCAATGGTTTCCATCGACTGCCTGAGGTTTGTGGAGGCTTTCTACACTTCTTTTCTTCTTTTTCTCTCTTATGCCTGGCTACTTTTTCTCTTCTCTTGGTGTTCCTTGCAATTTTTTAGGTTTTTTTGCCTTCCCGGGAGACTAACTTTTCAAAAAGTAGTTTCACTATTCCATTGATGTTGTGTTTTGATGGCTGAGGAAAACATTGATTTAGCTACAAATACTAAATGGGCTAAGGCTACTTATGTTGATATTATGGGTAAATGATTTGATACTATCAAAGATTATGATGATTTGGTCTTCCCACAGAGCTACCACGAGGTAGCTGACCGGATTATCAAACCCTAAAACAGAAAAAGTGGAAAAATGGAAATTTTCTATAATGAGGAGGATATTCAAAATCTTAATGAGGTCTGCAAGTTTACACTCATTGGGAAATTCCATTTAGGTCATCCTAAAATGGAAGCCATTAGGAAGTATTTTAATAGCATCAAACTCAAAGGTGCTTGAAGGGTTGACCTTCTTGATGGAAGGCACATTTTAATTAATCTTTTTAGAGAGGATGTTTATGCAAGAATATTCTCCAAGAAAGTCATGCAGATTGAAAGGATCACCATGAAGATCCTAAAATGGTCAACTTATTTTGACCATAGCAAGGAACTCCCTATAGTACCTATATGGTTTAAAATTTCATGGCTTAAGCTGCACTTTTTCAACCATAAAGTCCTATTCAATATTTGAAAAGCTTTAGGAAAACCTCTTAAATTGGTTGTTCATACATTTAACTTATCTAGACCTTCTGTAGCTACAATTTTAGTAGAAAGGGACATTATCCTCCCTACAATTGATGAAATATGGTTGGGAATTGAACACAATAGCTATTGGAAGAAGATAATTGCTGAACAAAAGCCTATTATTGCTACCATTGTTGTACGTTTGGGAATACAGATAATAGATGTTTTAAACTTCATCCCAACTTCAGGAAATTTAACAATCGTAGGGCTCCCAAAGAGGATACTAAACTGTCGCCAGTGGTGTCTCTGGATGCCCAAAGGGGGGAGGGGGATATCATTACTGATATTCCATCTAATACTCCAAAGGGCAATGTTGATGCATGACCTTCTGGACTTCACCAAGACCCAAAAGATTAACTGGCTACAGATATTGCTAGTGCTGAAACAAACAATGAACTTGTTACTCCTGCTCTTCAAACAATTCAGCAAGAAGTCACTGAGATGGACCATAGTGATCATCTTATGGATATTTCCATGGTTAAGGAATTGAAGATTGCATTGGAAGATGAATGGCAAGTCCAAAAATATAGAAAAATAAAAAAGGAAGTCAGGAACTAAAAACAGTGCAAGAAGGTGTCTATTCCCTCAGGGACATAAATCTCATATTGATAAAAAGGAGGCCTTGACAAGAACCAAAAGGAGAGGGAAATCCATCTCCATTGGATGATGAACCTACTATGCTGGAATGTTAGGGGATTTGCACATCCTAAATCCTTTAACAGATTAATTGATTTGAATAGGATGTATAAATTTTGGTTTATGGTGATTTTGGAGCCAATGGTCTCCAAAAACTCTCAGAAAATTATAAAAAAGTTTCCTGGTTTTTTCCATTTCTCAAATTTAAATAATAAAATTTGGGTGCTTCATAGGAAGGAGGTCTTATGTAATGTCTTGTGCGAGCATCCACAATTTCTCCATATTCAGTTCAATTTTGGGGGTCTGGTGGGCCTGACCACTTTTGTTTATGCAGAGCGCTCTTCAAGTTCTAGAAAAGAACTTTGGGACAACATTATTTCAATCAGCAGCTCTTGTAGCTCATTATGGCTGGTGGTTGGGGATTTCAACTATATTTTTGCCCCCTCTGAAAAATTGGGTGTTATCTCTATTGATACCAATTGAATGAACTTTTTCAATGATATTATTTGCAAGGCAGGGTTATTTGACCTTGGTTTCACAGGCCCCGGATTTAGATGGAGGAGGGGTTCTTTATGGGAAAGATTGGACAAAATCTTGATCAACTCCTTATGGCTTAATGAGTTTTTACACACTTCTGTTCAACATCTTAGTATGATAAGATCAGATCATAGGCCACTGCTTATCACTATTTCAGCCTCTCTCAGCAAACAAAAGTCAAGTTTTAGATACCTCGATATGTGGTCATCACATCAAGATTTTCTTAATCAAATATCAATGGTATGGAAGGACTGTTACCATCCAAATCCCTTGATTAAATTGTGGCTGCTGCAAAAAAAGTTGAGTAAACATCTAACTAAATTGAATTGGACTGTGCTGGGAGATATTAAATTAAAATTAATTGAGGCTGATAAGATAGTTGAGCAATTAGAGGCTTGCTTAGAAGCTAACCCAGACATGGAAAAGGATTTATTGGTGGCTAATGAAAAATTGATGAATGCTATCTGTATGTCGGAAGAATTCTATGCTCAAAAGGCAGCTAAAACCAGATTTTGTGAAGGGGATAGAAATTCCAAATACCTTCATGCTTGTGTAAATTATAGGAGAAAATGCAATACCATTCACAAGATTAAAGATCCCTCTGGAAATTGGCTTCATTCTGAAGAATTAATTACATCCAATGCTATTAATTTTTTCGAAACATTTTTTACTTAACCTCCTTTTTTCAAGGCATCCAATTCAGCAGGACCTTTTCTGTTTGGATAAGAATTACTCCAGGGAGTTGGATCTGGCTTCTAAACCTGGGGAAGAGGAAATTTGGTATGCTTTGCCTTCCATTGATAGCTCTAAAGTGGCTGGTCCAGATGGCTTTTCAGCAGATTTTTACAAAAAGTCTCGAAAAAGTTTCAAGGATGACATTGTTGAAGCTATCCAATGTTTCTTTAGAGGAATGGATCTACCCAACTACTTTAAATGCTCAACAATCACTTTAATTCACAAAAACACTTCAAAACTTCATTGGGACAACTTTAGGCCAATCAGCATAACTAATTTCTTATCTTATATTATTAGTAAAGTAATCTCCAATAGACTCTATCCTCACTTACCTCAACTCATTTATCTTAATCAGTCAGCATTTATTAAAGGGAGAATTATAGTGGAGAATGTTCTCTTAGCTCAAGAATTAGTCCTGGATTTGGACAAACAGTGCAGAGGGGGAATCTCATTTTAAAACTGGATATCAAAAAGGCTTATGACCATTCATTGGGATTTCATTAAGGAAGTATTAACAGCCATAGGTTTTTCTCATCCTTTTATTTCCTTGATTAATAGATGGATATCTAACTACTATCATTCTATTTTTAATAATGGCAAGTCACAAAGATTTTTCAATTCATCTAGAGACATCAAAAAAGGTGACTGCTTATCTCCTACTATTTTTATCCTTGCTTTTGATTATTTGTCTAGATTGTTTAATCAGCTCATGGCCAAGTCACCTCTCTTATTATACAGTCATAGATCTAACATTGATGTGGATCACTTAGCTTTTGCTGATGATGTAATTATTTTTGCCAAAGACATAAAGCCAGCTATTAAATTGATTTATCATTGTCTGGAAAAGTTTCAAGAATGTTCAGGAAAGTAATTCAATACACAGAAATGCCAAGTTGTTTTTAGCAAAAGGGTTATGCCAGCAATTAAGCATTGGATATCTGACCTGACTTGTTTTTGTACTAGCTCACTCTTAAAATACTTGGGAACCTTGCTCTTAAAAGGGAGAACTAGACAAGTTTAGTTTGATGATATTGTATTTAAAATTCAGGACAAACTAAATAGTTGGTCCAATACATTTCTTTCTAATGGAGGTAGAGTGACTCTTCTCAAAAGTGTCTTGGCTGCTCTTCCATCCTATATTTCTCAGGTTTCAGTAATGATGAAATCTATCCAATCAACACTTGAAAGTACTTTCAACAGATTCCTTCGGGCTGGTCAGAGAAGACAAGCGCATTGGGTTAGATAAAAAAAGATTTGTGGAAGTAATAGTGTTGGAGGTCTGGGTTTTAAAATCTTTCAAAAGATTACACAAATCAATTTTGTAAACTATGGATCATATTTAGAGCACAAACCTCTCTTTGGGTTAAATTTATGAATGGCAAATACTGTAAAGAATTGCATCCTTCCCTAGTTACGAGGAGATTGGATGATTCCAGGACCTGAAAAAATATGCTGAAAATGAGGACAAAAGCTAAAAAATTTCCTTTTTAGGAAGTGGGGGGAGGGCAGGCTTAATTTGTAGTTGGACAATTAGACTGGTGAAGGCATAATCAATCGTCAATCTCCCTCCCCTTTTTATCTATCAACTCAGGTGGCAGATTTATGGACTGATGGCATATGGAATCAGTACGCTCTTCAGAATATCTTGGATAATAACCTACTCAATAAAGTTCTGAAATGCTCTATTGATAATTCTAGGAAAGATAAACTAATTGTGAAAACGAAGGTTTCTTAGACCTGGTCTGCGTCAATCTTTAACTTTTGTTTCCCTCAGCAGGAGGTCCCTTAGAGTAAAAGTGTTTGGAACAAATTTCTTTCTCCTTCAATGTCATTCTTCTCTTAGAGATTATTTCATGGCTTCATTCCCACTGATGATATACAGAAATTAAAAGGCTTGAGAGGCCCATCCAGATGTATTTTATGAAAATCTCAGGAGGAAACTCTTCAACATTTGTTCTTTAATTGTAGTATTGTTCAGCAAGTGTGGAAGCTTTTATTGCCTAAATTGAAGTTGAACAATGTTCTGCTATCCTAAAATGACTGATCCCTCAGTTGGAAAGATTGGCAGACTCAACCTTTACCCCCTATACCTTGTATTACAGCTTGATTTGTCTGGATGGCCATAAACAAACTGAAGAATGAGAAAGCCAATGTGGAAGCTGCTGCCATTTCAACCAACTGCTACAACTATATGCAGAAATTGTTTATTCACACAAAGCTACCTGATATCCTAAGCAATTCTACAACCAACAGTCCTAGGAAAATCCATTTTGAACTTATTAAGTGGATTTTCCCCCCAAAGAGATGGATAAAAGTAAACATTGATGGTAGTTTTCTGCCCCAAATGAAGGGGTTGGAGGTGTTTTTAGAAATGACAAAGTTGATTGTTTATTCTATTTTCATTGTCCTACCTGGGCTGAGGACCCTTTGGATGTAGAAACTCAAGCAGTTTTTTAGGCAATTCTCATGGCTCAAAGGGGTGGCATGAAATTCTTAATTGTTGATTCTGACTCTCAAATTTTAATCAATGTACTGGAAGGGAGGACTCCAGCTCCATGGTATCTGAAATGTTGGATTGACAACATTAAAATTTTGGGTTTGGGACAAAGGATTCTCTACTCCCATACCTATAGAGAAGGCAATAGACTAGCAAATTGGCTTGCAAATTTTGGTCTTTGCTCTGAAATACCATTGATAGGAATAAACCCCACCCCCCCCTTTAGTTTTACTTTTAAAAGGAGACCTTGTGGCTCTACCTTTTATTAGAGTTTTTTGCTACCCATGGAAGGGCTTTTAAATGTCCTCCCTTTTGTAACTTCTTGCTACTGTTTTAATGAATTAAGAGTTGTTGTCTCCTTTATATATATATATATATATATATATATATATATATATATATATATATATATATATATATATATATATATATATATCAGCAAAATGCTAAGACTTCATTCAGATAAGAAAGAATTTGTACATCTAATATGAGGAAGAAAAGAAACGTCTCCCCTTATTAAAAAAGCTTGCTCTAAAGGAGGAAGTACATCAATCTTTGGAACCAAGGATACTGCACCCGAAGAAGCTAGCCAATTAGCACACATGTTGCCTTCCCTAAGAATATGGCTCGAAAGATTTTTTATATTGTAGGTATCTCTCATATTGGCAGTTTTCTTGAAAAGAGAGACCAAAAACCAGGGGGGATAAAGGTTGTCCTTAAAAATTTGAACTAGCCATGAAGAGTCCAGCTCTAAGTTTAAATGATTCCAACCCATGATAATAGCAATTTTGATGGCCTAGACAACAGCTAAAGCTTCAGCATGTAAAGCATTAATGGCTACCATAGGAGACTGAAATTACAAAAGGCATCTCCCAATATGGTTCCTGAATAACCCCCCAATGTCAGCAATGTTCTGCTTGAAACTACCATCAGTGTTGATCTTAATCCATGGGTGCATTAGTTTCCTCAAATGGACCAAAGTAATATTTAATGAAGAATAAAGTGAGCTCTGTAGATCCTTGAAGCATGAACACTCATATTTTCTAACCTTGTAGCCCATGAAGTTGATGATCTTGAAAATATATGAATGACAGTTGATGCTGATTTGAGCAGCATTAGTGGCACCACCTTCATATTTGTTGTTATTTCTTGCCATCTAAATGAACCAAGTAATGATGAATGGAAAGATTTCAACCTGATTATCTTTCCAGATTCTCCAGCCATCAATAAGGTTGTCACAACGCATAAGATGAGAGGGAAGATTGAGTTTGGAGATAACCTGCAACCAGACCTCCTTTGCAATAGGACAGGAGAAAAAAAGGTTAGAAAAAGATTCCTCTTAATGGTAGCAGAGATTACATTTTGATGGGCCCCTTAAGTTTGAGAATTTCATTAATAGGAATGATTTTATGGAAGCATATCCAAGCAAAAAAAGTCATAGCGGGGCTATGATATTTCACCCGCATGGCTTTACCCCAATCCTGTGAAGGCCAGGTATATAATTTGTTATAAGCAAATTTGGTGAGAGAAATATGATGAGGATTATTTGTCACAATTCAATCAGGTGTCTGGGGAGTTATAGAAATTTTGGTGATTTGATGCATCTGTTCAGGGTCCACCATAGAAGCCAACATATCTTTGTTCCAATGCTCATCAGTCCAACAGTTCTGAATTAGAAGGCTGGGAGATGAATTGAGATTTGTAGATGGGTCTAATTTAACATCAAGTAACCAATTATCTAACCAAAAGTCAACTTTATCTTCCCCAACTTCTCAAATAAATAAATCTTCAGCAGTAGTTCTGATTTTGAGAAGTTCAGACCAAATCCTAGAGTCCCCAGTTTTCTTATGTATGGTACTGGATGGGAATGTTTACAATACTTCATCTTCATGAAATTGGCCCACATATAGGTTTTCTATCAAAATTTGATCCATAACTTACAATAGAATATATTATTTAGATGTTGTAAAGATTTCATACCCAAACCTCTAGCAAAAAGAGGGAGACATAACTTATCCCATCTTAACTAGTGGGCTTGTTTGTGCTTCCCTTCCCACATAAATTTGTTAAGCATCACCTCCAATTTCTTTTGAGTACTTTTTTTCATTTTCAGCATTTGCATGATGTACATGGGAAAAGAAGATAAAATGCTTTTCACTAAAGTTAGTCTTCCACCCTGTGAATAATAAGTATTGGTCCAGCATGAGATCTGTTTAAAGACTTTAAAAACAACATCATCAAATTGAGTCTGCTTTTTCCTCCTCTTGATTAACTGCACCCCAAGATATAGAAGTGGGCTTGCAGTAGATTTAAATCCTATGTAATCTTGGATCCAATTCTTAGTAGCTGCAGTAATGTGTTTGCGAAATATCGATTGACATTTGTTGTGATTCAAAGAGAGGTCAGAAAGCTATTGAAAAAGATTCAGCATACTAAAGACCTTCTTTACTGCAGGCTTGGAAGCATTAGAAAACAAAATAACATCATCTGCATAGCATAATTGACTTATGAAAAATTTGGCTTTATTGGCAAATCTAAGGTACTCCTTTTCAGAGAAGTGGTGATTGAGAAGCCTAGATAGGAATTCCATAGCCAATATGAAGATATATGGGGAGAGGGGGTCTCGTTGTTTAAATCCTCCAGAAGTTTGAAATAGCCCATGAGAATTTCCATTCAACAAGATAGTGTAGTAATTATTATAAAGCCACCTTTGGATCACCTGATAGAAAGAATCCTTGAATCCTCTTGCTTTAAGTACTCCCAAAATGAAATTCTAGTTGATAGTATCATAGGCTTTTGAAACATCAAGTTTGTACATGAGATTCCCCCCTTTACATGGCCTATTAATATCCAAGAGTAGCTCTTGAGTGAGTAAAACATTATCAGTAATTTGTCTCCCTCAACAAAGGCAGAAATGTTAGGAGCAATCAACAAAGGCAAATGTGGTTTTAATCTAAACACCAACTGCTTGCTAATGAGATTCGACATCACAGTTGTAAGAGAGATTGGCCTGAAATGATCCCAGCTTGATTTCTGATCACCCTTAGGAACTATAATAATGGTAGATAGAGCAAAATACTTAGGCATGCTAGCCCCCTTGAAGCAAGTCTGGACAGCCTCCACAATCTCCTCTTTCACAATAGGCCAAGACATTTTATAAAATGTGAAGGTCAACCCATCAGCTCCAACAACTTTTTCACCATCATAATGCCAAAATTTCATCTACAAAAGGAAGAAATGTTAGATCCAATATGTTAATATCAAAAATCTATCATTAAGGAGGCCTGAGTTGAAATATTGAAGGTTTGAACTATAGAAAGAGATAAAAGAGCTTGAAAATGATTGATAGCATTCAAATGAATTTGATCAGTATCCTAAATCCAATATCCATTTTTATCTTTGATCTTCAAAATGGTATTAGACTTTCTTCTTTGTTTGATTCAAGCATGATAGAACATTGTATTTATGTCCCCATCAATAAATTTATTTAGAGCAGCCTTCTATTTATAAAACTATTCTTCCTAATGAGTGGCTCTAAGAAGATTGACATTAGCATTGACAAGTGTTTGTTCATCGGAGGTGCCTAATTGGAGATTCAATTTTGCCACCTTAACAGCTTGTTCAGCCTCCTCAACTTTTGATGTTAAATTGCCAAAATAATTACAATTCAAGGCTTTTTAAGTGATTAGACACTATCTTCTGAATTTGCCACAATCTGATCCAAGGAGGTAGGGATTTATCAAAAAGACAAATAAATTGCAGAAAGGGGAGAAAAGCAGGATGTTCTAATCAAACATTGAAAAATCTAAATCTTGGGATAGGGGAGGATTGAGTAGGGGAAATAGATATCAACAATGGTCTATGATCTGAACAATTTTTATGGCAAATGTGAGACAAAATTATGGAAATTGGTCTGCAACCAAGCATGATTAACAAGAAACCTATTAATTCTTTCATCTGGCTTTCCTCTCTTCCATGTATCAAGTGACCCCAGATGTGGAAGTTCAGGGAGATCAGTGTTCCTGATGTTATCAGTAAAGAGCAGCATCTGATTTAGATCAACAGCTTTCCCTACCTATTTTTCATTCAATCTAGCCACGCTATTAAATTCCCCACCAATAATATAAGGCCCCTTCACTGAAGATTTTAGTTGATGAATTTGCTGCCACAAAATATCTTTCTCTCCTGCAGAACCGCCTGCATAAATAAAGGTAGCATCAATCTGAAGGAAGTCCCACTATAGAGCAATATGTAAGAGCTGAGTATGATTGGTCAATAGCTGAAAATTGACCTCCTTCCAAAAGAATTGCCAAATTTTATTATTTGAATTATTGAGACAATAGAAACGAGGGAACTTCTTAGGGAATCTATTGGGGGTGCTATGAACCAAGGGTTCCAAGATGGCAAAGCAAAGCAAGTTGTGCTTCTTAGCTAAGTTTTTAATCCTAATCAGGGAATTTGGATCAGAAATCCCCCTGATATTCCAACAGAAAAGTTTAATCATAATAAGTTAGAGAATTCCCTACATCTGCCTTACCAACCGGTAAAGCCAACATTTCAGGCCCAATGTAACCAATAAGGGGAAAGCAGTAAATCTCTCCAAAAAGGTAACTTTATAGTTGACTGAGGATATGACAGGTTTATAAAAAGAAAAGCTATGGTTACGAAAGGAAAATTATAGAATCTGGAAGTTAAGTAAGTGATGAGTTGGAAGAAGGATTAAGTGAAGATAAACAAAATTTTGGGGTAAGAACATAGGAAAATCCCTCAAAACCCTCTGAAGGTTACAAGGAATAAAAAATTCAATCAAAATGAACAAAAAAAAAATTGTAATTGTTTATATAAACTATCAGTCTTGTTAAAGACAAGGAATGGCTAGAGCCCCAAAAGAGATAGTGGGAAAGGCTAATCATTTTGGGGGGGGGGGGGAATGAGAAGTGAAGGTTGGGATTTAGATCTTGTTCTTCTTCTAGAAGCAGCAGGAGAGGATCCAGTCTTCACCATACCACCATTATCCATAGAGGTAGTACCAATTTGTAATCTCTAAACTTTATTGGCTAGATTTTTTTTGCTTTTGGATGTCTATACCTGCCACTCGTCCTCCAAAAGATGTGTCAGTTCAACAATTTTCCCTTCTTCAAAAGCCAGAGGTACATGTATGTCATTTAAAGAATCCTTAATGGATTCCTCCAATCTCTCTTCTGGTGAATAGGTTGTAGGAGTAAAAATAGTCACAGTATTGATTTCTTCCCTTATATCTCTAGGGGAGGGAGAAGAAGGAACATTAGAGGCAGAAGGAGCAATAGAACTTTGTGAGTTATCTAGTAAACCTTCTCCTAAATCCTTTGGTGCTTCAGCCACAGGGGGAACGGCTTCTGAATGGGATCCTTATCTCTAACTGGAATAGATTTTTTGGATGGAAAGTGCAATCTATAACACCTATCCCTGGAATGGCCAAACATCTTAAAATGCAGATAGTAATAAAGCTTTTTTTCTAATATAACTTATTGTCAAAACCCTTCCTTATCAGTGCCAATCCAAACTCTTTTCACTTCAGGCAAAGTAATGTCCCTTTCTATGAGGATTCTAACCAAAGTAGAACTTGACTTGTGTATGTAGGGGCATCTACCTCTAAATGCCTACCCAAAGCATAGCCAATGTTAAATAAAGCATTCATATTGAAAAGAGGGAGGGGGAGACCAGGTAATTTGAACCAAAGGGGAACCGCAGGTGGCTCTTTACTTAGGTCAAATCCAGTTGTCCATTTCATTAATTTCATGGTGGTTCCGGCAATAAATAAAGATTATTTGGCAAAGAGTTTATCATATTCTTTCTCAATAGTCAATTATATCAATAAGTGTCTACCACAAGCAAACCCAACTTCCAAACACTAAGAAATTTCATAGAATTAAAATAATTCCTTACATGTTCCATCTTAGGATGACCTAGCTGGAATTTTCCCACAAGAGTAAGTTTCACTCCCTCATTCAAAGAGGTGAATTCCTATGGTGAAAAATAAATGTTAGACTTTCCTTCTTTACATCCTAGAGGATGAATACAAGGGGAATCCCCCTTACCAGCAAATGTGTCATAAAATTCATGGGGAAAAACTAACAAGTCCATGTCCTAGAGAACATCATTGGAATGGCCAACCACCCCAGCACAGGTGGCCTTAGTCCATTGAACATTAGTCTCAATATCAATGGGTGAAGCCATGGAAAGGAGCAAACTAGTAAACCAGGTCCTGGCTCCTCCTTCACCAAGACAGTCACCAACCAGTCCTCCAAAACAACAGTTTATCCAACCTAAGAAAAAACTAGATACAAAAGCAAAAGGGAAATCCCAAGAGGATCTTAGTCAAAGAAACTCAAAACCAGTAGGGATCGGACCAATTAAAGCAATGGAGTAATAGCTCAACAGAACAGTAGTTCTAGAAAATTTGAAAAACCATGAACCTTGGAAGCTAAAAAACACTCCAAGTGGAAGCCCCAACCATAACAAGCTCCAAGAAGAAACCCAAATAGCAGAAAAAGCCTTTCTCCACCACTAGCTCACCAGCCAATAGATCAAAAACTCCATGGAAACCCTGGCAGAGCCAGCAGCGCCGCCACCACCATCTATATATATATATATATATATATATATATATATATATATATATATATATATATATACATGGCGGCTGGAGAAGGTGCTCTGCTAGGGTTTCTGGGAGGATGAAGGTGTGTGGCTGCTGCTTCAAGCTAGTGTTGGTGTCTTTAGCCCTGCTGGTTTCCTTTGGTGAACAAGGGTACACTGGTTGTTTGTCCTTTATAGCTCCCACAAACATTTCCTTGGTACTGTTACATTGGTGGCTGCTGCACTTTTTCAGCTCTCCTTAGTGGCACTGTTCCATTGGTTTTTTCATCCCTATTTTTTCCTTTTAATCTTTGGGATTTCTTCTTGTTGCTGAATTTTCTTGTTTGCTGGTGCTTTGGGTTTTAGAAGTGGCTTTGCCTGTTTTTTTGTTTCCCCTTGGACAGCTATAATACTATCTCTTGAGTATTCTGGATGGGTGATGGCTTCTTCCATTGATATCACTACAGATTCCCAATGGACAAAAGCAACCTATACTGGTGTGGTTGGCAAATCAATTGACATTTTACAAGATTATGATTATTTGGTGTTCCCACAGGAATTTCATGATACTGTTGCAGGAAAAGGGAGTAGTCCTTGTATTCACCCTCTTGGATCTAAAGAAGGTGAAATAGTTGTATACTTTACTACTAATGAAATGGATGCATTAAAGGAAGAGGTTAAGTTCACTTTGGTGGGCAAATTTCAACTAGGACATCCTAAAATGGAGCTAGTCAGAAGTTTCTTTGAATCACTGAAATTTATAGGAAATTGAAAATTGGGCTTTTAGATGGGAGGCTCCTCCTAATCCAGTTGGCAGTTGAGGAAGACTATGCAAGATTATTTGCTAAACAATCTGTTAATATTGCTGGAACAAATATGAAAATTATCAAATGGACTCCAGGGTTTGACCCTAGTAAAGAGCCTCCTATGGTCCCCCTATGATTCAAGCTACCTGGTCTCCCACTCCCTTACTTCAAGCTCAATGCTCTATTCAATATTGGTAGAGCATTAGGTACACCTCTAAGAGTGGATGCCCCCACATATAACAAGGCCAGACCTGGTCTTGCTCGAATTCAAGTTGAAAGAGATATCACACTTCCTGAACTGCAGAGAATTTGGATTGGTACTGATGCTGAAGGGTTCTGGTAGAATATAGTAGCTGAACACAAATCTTATTATTGTCCACATTGCAAGAGGTTTGGACATACTGTTGACAAATGTTACAGATTACATCCCCCTAATAAGAAATTGGCAGGAAGGAATCAAACAACTACTGAAAGAACTGCAACTAATGCTACAAGGAATATTACTGAGGATACTATCTTAGCAAATAGACAAGAAATAAAATAGAGGCTGGAAGAATCATCCCCAAGAATCAATGAGGTTCCATCAAATGTTGACCCCCTTGGAGAGTTGGCTGAACCTAATAGCCAAAATGATACCCCACTTCATAGACCAATTAGAAAGGAAGATATTGAAATCACTATTGTCACACCTACATCCCCTTTGCAAGCTGAGAAGGGGAAACAAACCATTAAAGAGATACATGACAAAGCTCCAATGGAACCAATTATTACAGAAATGAAAAATACCATTGAAGAAGATTGGCAAATTAAAACAGCAAGGAAAAGAAGGAAACCAGGGACAAAAGTGCAAAAAATACAATCATGGGTGAACTCTATGAAGGCTGAAAGAGCAAGAAATAGTTCTCCAAATCTTAGAGGAAGAACTAGATCAAGATCCCAGCCTACTCCACATTCTCCACTTCATGATTAATCTACTTTTCTGGAATATAAGGGCGATGGCTAACCCTCTCTCTCTAAAAAGAAACTTATATCTGAATTTTAAATACAAGTTGTGGTGTATTGTGATCCTTGAGCCCATGGTTCACAGGAACCCTCAGAATCTGATTAAAAAATTTGTTGGCTTCACTCATTTTGGAAATACTAACAATAAAATTTGGATCTTTTGCAGAAGAGAAATCAATCCAAACTTTCTTATTGATCATCCACAATTTGTCCATCTTTCATTTAATATGAATGGACATAAGGGTGAAGCTACCTTCATATATGTTGGCTGCACAAAGGATGCTAGAAAGGAGCTGTGGAATAGGCTGATTAATATCAGCCAATAGATGGACTCCCCATGGCTGGTGGGGGGAGAATTTAATTGCATTACTTCACCTGTTGAAAAATCTAGAGAAAGAGTTCCAAATCTTGCCAATATGAACATCTTCAGTGAGAATATCCACACGGCTGGTCTCTTTGATCTGGGCTACAAGGGGCCTGCATTCACTTGGAAGAGGGGAGTTATTTGGGAGAGGCTAGATAAAATGTTGGTTAATGATGCTTGGGTTAACCAATTCCTCCTTACTTTTGTCACTCATCTTAGTCTTGCTGGCTCTGATCATAGACAGTTACTTATCAGTATTACTTCTACTGATAATTATAACTCCCCTCTCCCTTTTGGATATCTTAATATGTGGGTTGCACACCCTTCTTATAATAAGTTTATTGTTGACCTTTGGAATGGGGTCTCCCATTCTGATGCCTTTATCAAGTTAAATCTGCTGCAAATCAAAACTACTAAAGCTCTCAGAAATTGGAGTTGGGAAACCTTTGGAAATGTGCATGCTAGAGTGCAAGAGGCTAAGAATGCAATCAAAGCTTTGGAGTAAGAGGAACATATTGGATATGTGGAGGAAAAGAAACTGATGATAGCTCAGAACAACCTTCTTAGTGCTATTGATTATCAGAAGTGATTCCTTAAACAAAAGGCTGCTATGAATATCTTCACTGATGGGGATAAAAATACAAAATTCTTTTGTGCCTATATAAATTATAGAAGAAAGTGCAACACAATCCATGTTATTCAAAATGCTAATGGCCAGTGGTTACATGATAATACTGATATAACTAAGGATGCCATCAATTATTACAAAGATCTGCTAAATCAGGACCAAAATTTCATACCCCCTATTGAGAAGGCATACTTCCTTACTGAACTGAACTACACTGCTAGCCTCAAGCTTACAGATATCCCCACTGAAATGGAAATTTGGAATGCTATCAGCTCCATTGAAAGCAACAAATTTACAGGCCCTGATGGCTTCACTATTAAATTTTACAAGAAATCTTTGGAGATCATAAGGCTGATGTCATTGCTGCAGTAACAAGCTTCTTCCTAGGCAACAACCTTCCTAATTATTTTTGTGCCTCCACCACTGTGCTAATTCCCAAATCTGATTTACAGCAAAATTGGAATCATTTTAGGCCTATCTGTTTGACTACTATCATTAGTAAAATAATCAGCAAAATTATTGTGAATAGGCTACAACCTCACCTGGATTCCAAAATTAAACCCAATCAAACAGCTTTTGAGAAAGGTAGCTCCATCATTGATAACACTCTCCTGCCTCAAGAATTATTACAGGACTTGAACAAATCTTGTATAGGGGGCAATATGATATATAATTTGGATTTAAGGAATGCTTATGACACCTTAAGCTGGAATTTCATAATGGAAGTCCTCATTGCCAGAGGTTTTAATATTGATTTCTGTCACCTGATTAGAAGATGGCTACACAACAATGAACACTTTATTTTGATAAATTGGCAAGGGAGGGGCACTTTCACTGCTGCCAGAGGGTTAAAACAAGGGGATCCTTTATCACCCACCATTTTCATTCTTGTTATAGATTACTTATCTAGAATGTTGGATGAAGCTCTTCTGAATCACAGTCATATCAGATACCACCATAGATCTAATATTGCCATTACGCATTCATTGTATGTTGATGACATAATGGTTTTCTCTAGAGACAGTAAGAATGCCATCAAAAAAGTTTTCCATATACTACAAAAATTCCAAGCTCACTCGGGAATGTTCTTCAATCCAGCAAAGTGTCAAATGGTCTTCTACAATCATGCCTCCTCTACTCACAAACATTTGGCAGCTACTTACACTGGTTTTACAACTTCTTAACTCCCAATTAAGTATCTAAGGGTTCCCCTTATCTTTGGCAGAACCAAACAAATTTAATTTGATGAGGTCTTGAACAAAATCTCAAATCTTCTTAAAGGGTGGACACATGCCTTCTTATCAAATAGGGGGAGAATTACTTTGTTAAAAAGCATTATCACTACCTTTCCATCTTATATAATGCAAATGTAAGAAATGCACTTAAACCCAGCTGGAAAGAATTTTCAATAAATTCCTGTGGTCTGGACAAAGGCAACAAATGCAATGGGCTTCCTTGAGAAAAGTTGCTAAACCTCAAATTGCTGGGGGCATTGGCTTTAAGGACCTCAATCAACTTCTTCAAATCAATTTTTTTAAACTTTGGATAAAGTTCAGATCTCAAGATTCTCTGTGGGCAAAATTTATGTGGGGTAAGTATTGCAAAGATCAACACCCCACCCTGGTGCTAAGGAAAACTGGAGATTCTAAAATCTGGGTGAAAATGTTGAATTTCAGACATATTGCTGAAACCACTTACAGGTGGGAACTGGGTAATGGTGATATCAGGTTTTGGCTTGACAATTGGTGTCCCAAACACTGGTTATCCCCCATTCCTAATATCTACAATAGTGATTTGAAAGTGGTTGATTGTTGGGATGGAGATGAATGGTCACTAGCTAAGCTTTCCAATCTGCTACAAGCTCACTCTATTACAAAAGTGGCCAACCTAAAGTTCAACAGAAGTACAACTGATAAAGTCCTGTGGCAGACTACCTCCCATCAAAGCCTTACCAAAGCCATATACTCCAAAAGTTTCAGTTGGGAGCAAACACTCTGGGGAGACAAGATTTGGAACAAATTTCTATCCCCTTCTATGTCCTTTCTCTGCTAGAGAAGATTTCATAAAATGATCCCAACTGATGCATACTTATAGAAGGGGTTGAGGGGTTCATCTAAATGCTGGTTATGCAAGAATGAGGAGGAAACTTTAAATCACTTATTTTTTGAATATAACATTGCCCAACTGGTTTAGAAACAAATCTTGAATCAGTTGACCATTGATGAGAATGATTTCACTTGGGACAGGCTTGTCAAGTGCTGGTTGAGCTGGCAGCAGAGAAAATATGCTACCATTCCCTTCATCATTGCCTTGTTTATCTGGATGGAAAGAAACAAAGTTAAGTTTGAAAATGTTAATCCAAATGTTGGGAAAACTGCTAGACACTGTCTATCTTATCTTCATAAGATGATTAACTGGAAAAAGATTTCCTAACATCTTGAACTCCTGTCCAAAAATCAATTCTAAACATCCTCCAGTTATCGGAGTCACCCCAAACTATCCCATTGTGAAGATTAATATAGATGGAAGCTTTACCAAAAATGGAGTTGGAGTGAGTGACATTTACAGAAATCATTTGGGTAAGTGCCTGTTCTATTTCTACACCCCAGTTATGGCCACTGATGCAACTGAGACTGAACTTATTGTTGTGTATTGGGCAATCATCCTTGCCATTAAGGCTAAGTGGAATAAGTTTTGGTTAGAAGTGGATTCTGCTATAATTATTCACCTATTGAATCTTGAGGAGGGAGCTCCCTGGCATCACTCATACTGGCTTAATAAAATCAAAGATCTTAGTAGCAAGGTACAAATTCAGTTCACTTTCATCCATAAGGAAGGAAATCAGCATGCAAATTGGTTGGACCATATTGGATCACATTCTAACATGACTGAGGTTGTTGTTAACCCTCCACCAGCCTTGCATTACCCGCTGCAAGGAGATACTATAGATGTTCCTCACTTTAGAATTGCTTATACGGACACATGACTACATTTTGTGCAAATGCATTTTACATTCATTTTTCTTTCTTTGTTGAGTCATTGTAATTTCCCTTTTTTTGGAGGGTGGTCCCTAGTCTTTTTTGGGGAACTCCTGTGGTTTCTTGTATTGAACCAAAAAGAAGTCCCCAGTCCCTCTTCAATGTCTGTACTAGTTTATTACTTCAAAATGTAGGGAGTCATAAGCAACTCCTTGAACTAAATATATATATATATATATATATATATATATATATTTATATATTTTGGTGGACGGAGCATTATTCAACTCCTTACATGTTGATCAACAAAATGCGAATACAAGTTTTGGAAGGGGTCCCCTATCTAAAAATCCAAAAAGACATGCACATAACTCACTCATAAGGGTGACCCATCCACATACAGACTCAACTCAAACTAAAAGGGAGAAACAATATATATATATATATATATATATATATATATATATA
>NEWO01000509.1:204121-234929 GCA_003013225.1 Phalaenopsis aphrodite | reverse complement strand
ATATATTGTGACACTACGTAAATATACGTATCGTTATCAAGTAATATAGGACTTTTTAATTCAGGCCTAAATATCAAACCCATAGGGAAGATATGCAATATGTACATTTTAGAAAACTTTTTATTTTTAGAAAGATAGTTATTTAAACTAAAGAAGCTTTCAATTCTTTTCTCCAACACGGAGATCCTCTATCCCCTTCCATCTTCATACTAGTTATGAATTATTTTTCTAGAATTTTGGATAAAGCACCGCTTGATAAATCTGCTAGATATCATCATAAATCCAATGTGACTATCACACATCTAATCTATGATGATGATCTTATTCTTTTCTCCAAAGCAAACAAGGTTGTTGTCAAGTTAATACAACATTGCATTAATAATTTCTAACTATCTTCTTGTATGTACTTTAACTCCTCTAAATGCCAATTATTTTTTGCTAAAAAGGTCAATCCTGTAGTCAAAAATTGGATATCACAAGCTACTAGATTCACAATTTCCTCCCCTCCATTCAAATATCTAGGGGTGCCTATTGTCAAGGGAAAAACTACACTGGTTCAATTTGATGATGTACTCTCCAAAATTGATGCTCAACTCAATTGTTAGACCAATTCCTTTCTGTCAAATGGTGGAAGGGTTATTCTTCTAAAAAGCATTTTAACAACCTTCACTTTCTACATTTTGCAAGTTTCAATTATGAAGAAATCTGCACAACTACTTCTAGAAAGAAGCTTCAGTAGATTACTTTGGTCAGGTCAAAGACAGCAATTTCACTGGGTCAATTGGCAAAAGATTACTAAACCAGCCTTGGCTTTAAAGGTCTGTTACACCTTTAGCAAGTAAACCTATGCAAACTTTAGATTAAATTCATACAGCAATAATCATTATGGGCTTTATATATGAAGGACAAGTATTGCAGGCACTCACACCCTAATTTAGTCAATAGGAAGTTGGGGGACTCTAGAATTTGGACACAGATGATGAAAGTTAGACATAAAGCTGATGATTTGTTTCTCTAGGATCTAAGCAATGGTAGAATTCATTTATGGCTGGACAACTGGTGCCCCCAGGACCTGCTTCAGCCCAAACCAACTGAGATTAACGAAGACCTTCTTGTATCTGATTGCTGGACTGGCAACTCTTGGTGTTTAGATACCCTTAAGGCTATGTTTCCTCCTACTACTACTATGTGCATCTCTAAAATTCAGTTCAACAGAAATGCTAAAGATAATTTAGTTTTAAAGAACTACAAATTACAATCCTTGTCCAAAACTACATATGGTAATATGTTCAATTGGGAGACTGTGTCTTAGGGCAAACATATCTGGAATAAGTTTCTGACCCCCTCTATGTCCTTTTTCATATGTAAAGCATTTCTAAAACTACTCCCTGTGGATGACATTCTCAAATTTAAGGGCTTGAGAGGTCCTTCTGCCATTTTGAAGAAGCTGAATTTATCCCTCATTTGTTTTTTAATTGTAAGTTTGCTCAACAGGTTTGGAAGGAGATCAAACCTAATCTCTAAACTTACCCAATTTCTTTGAGCTGGGATACTTTGGAATCCTGCTGGAAGGACTGGTATAAGGTCAAACTATTTACTGTGCCTTGCATTGTGGCTTGGTTTCTCTAGATGGCCAGAAATAAAGCTGAGTATGAAGACATCCTCCCAAAGGTAGCTCACAATGTTCTTAACTGCAAAGCCCTCGTAAAAAAATTGGACACATTCAAGGGCATTCCTAATCTATGGAACACACTAAACCAGTCTCAAAACATCTCTTCTTCTTTCAAAATTACTAAAGTCTACTTGATTAAGCCTCCATATCCTTATATCAAAGTAAGCACTGATGGGAGATATAATAACTCCACTATTGGTGTTGGGGGTATCTTTAGAGACACTAATGCATTATGTAAACTTTTCTTCTCTAACCCTATGATTGCTCAAGATGCTCTAGAGACTAAAGCTGCTAGTATCTTTTAGATTATCAAGATTGTTGTTAGAATGAAATGGGATTTTTTGCTGTTAGAAATTGACTCCAAAATCCTTATTCAAATGATAAGAGGTGACACCCCTCCTCCTTGGCATGTATTACAATGGTTGAAAGGAATCAACTCTCTTCAAAATAGCTGCCATGTTACCTTCACTTTTAACTTCAGAGAAGGGAACAAGCCTGCCTATTGGCTTGCTAGATTGGCCTCAAATTCAAATAATGCTCTAGTCTCCTCCTCGCCCTCCTCCTCTTTCACTTTTGTTACATGGAGACCCCCTTGGGGCCCCATATCTTAGAGTTGTAACCTCTCTAGTAAATTAATATATTTTCCTTTTGCTAATATATATATATATACAAGATGGTGGTGGCGGTGCTGCTTACTCTGCTAGGGTTTCCCTCATGGAGGTTCTTCACAGCTAGCTAGTGAGTTGGAGGTGGAGAAGTGTTTTTCTACTCTTTAGAAGTCTTTTAGGAGCTTCTTTTGTGTTGGGCTCCATGTTTGTAGCAATATTTGTGTTTCCTGGGTTCTGGTTTTTTTAAATTTGGAAGCACTATTCCATTGGTTTTTCGGGGCCTGCTTCTTGGTTTTTTTAGTGGTTTCTTGTGGTTATGCTTCTTTGTCCAGTGTTGGCTGTTGTGGTTGATGTTCTAAATATTTTTGAAGGTGGAATCAGTTTTCGAGTTACAGTTTTGCTGTTCCTACTTCCATGGCTACACCAATAGACATTGAAAGTAATGCTCAGTGGACTAAGGCCACCTATGCAGGGGTAGTTGTCCAATCTACTGATATTCTCCAAGACATGGATATGTTAGTTTTCCCCTAAGCTTTTCAAGATAATGTTATTGGTAAGGGAGATTTCCCATGCATCCATCCTTTAGGCAGTAAAGAAGGAGAACCAGCCATCTTCTTCTCACAATAAGAAATTAACTCTTTGAATGAAGAAGTTAAGCTTACACTTGTGGGTTAATTTTAGTTGGGGCATCCTAAAATGGAACTTGTAAGGAATTACTTTGACTCTCTAAAATTCATTGGGGCCTAGAAGCTAGGTCTGTTTAATGGTAGACATTTACTCATACAATTGTCAGTTGAAGAGGACTATGCTACACTATTTGCCAAGCAATCTTTACTAATTGCAGGAACCACCATGAAGATTCTGAAATGGACACCTGGCTTTGACCCAAGTAAAGAACCACCTGTGATTCCCCTCTGGTTCCAATTGTCTGGTCTCTCTTTCCCTTTTTTTCAACTTGAATGCTTTGTTTAATATTAGTTGTGCTCTTGACAGACCTCTATAGGTTGATGCACTTACATACAACAAGGTCAGACCAACTTTGGCTAGAATCCTAATTGAAAGGGACATCACCCTTCCAGAATTGAAAAGGATCTGGATTGGATCTGAGGAGGAAGGGTTTTGGCAGGAAGTTATACTTGAGCAAAGACCATACTACTGTCAAAATTGTAAAATGTTTGGGCATACTAGGGATAGGTTTTATAAGCTGCACCCTCCCTCTAAAAGAACCTCTCCCACTGGGGAGAAAGCTACTGCGCAGGAACCATCTTTACCAACCATTACCCCTTTGGATGTGGCACCCCAGCATGGAGAAGTTGGAGGTGGTTTAGTGGATACTTCTCAAAACTCTACTACTCCATTTTATTCAAATGCTCCCTCTTCTGCATCCCCTAGAGTTCTAAGAGAATAACTCAACTATGTGACTATTATTACCCCTTTAACCTGCTCTAATATTGAGGGAATGGAGGAATTAAAAAATGCTTCATTGACTGATACTAAAGATCTGCAGGCTTCTGATGAAGGAAGAATTACTGAAATGAACCACCTATTGGAGGAGGACTAGCAAGTACACACATCTAAGGGGAAAAATAAACAAGCTATTGAAGTGTAGAGACTACAAATTGGAGCTACTACAATGGCTACTAGAGGCAAGGTGAAGGCTGGCCCATCTCCTCTTTCTTTTAGAGGAAGAACTAGATCAAGATCTCAGCCCTCACTCCACATTAGTCCCCCTAATGATTAGCCTTTTCTACTGGTACATATGGGAATTTACCCATCCTTAGTCTTTAAAAAGACTGAAAAAATCTTAATAAAAATTATAACCTTTGGTGTTTTGTTATTCTTGACCCTATGGATTTTAGTAATCTTAAAAGTTTTCTCAGTAAAGTTCCTAGCTCTCTCATTTTCCTAACCCTCAGAGGTCCTCCATCCCTTATGCTTCTCACCTGCAGCCTTCTCATCAATTCACTAAACTTCAACCCCACTCCTTAACCCCTGAACATAGCCGTGTCCCTACCTCTAACTATCCTAACCCCACATCTTATACCCATACTCTCCTATTCATCCAACTTTTTCCATCATCATTCCACTATTATTTACTTATGAACATCTATACTGCTACAACCACCTTTTTTGGTTTCTATTGGGCCTGAGGTGATGGCTTATCCTGGGGTGCCACAGAATGTAGTTTCCATCAGTGAAGATGTTTTTCCACTTCCATGTCAGTCCCTTGAAGCACATTGGGAAGTCCATAGCAGCAAGAGAAGCAAAAAATATTACCATGAATTTATACATCTTTTATTAAATAAGGTGACTGAACCTCTTCCTAAATAGGCCTTGGCAAGGAAGACATGGGGATGTTCCTTTGCCTCTTATGATAAATTATTGTTTTGGAATATCATGGGGTAATACAATCAGAGGGGAATAAAAAATACAATGTGACTATTATTACCCCTTGAACCTCTTCCAATTCTATCATGCTTGCGTCAAACAAAGAAGACACTCTAATACAATCTTGAGGATCAAAGATAATAATGGTTGCTTGATTCATGATCTTGATCAAATTCGTTTAAATGCTATTAGTCATTTTCAGAACCTATTTTCTCAGCCTGATGTTTCAAACCTTCAAAACATCAATCCATTCCTTCTTAATGACAGATTTATTGAAACAAACAACTTGGATCTTACCTTTATCCCTTCTAAAGAGGAAACTTGGCAAGTACTATGTTCCATAGATGGTGAAAAGGTAGCTGGAGCTGATGGTTTTACCTCTACATTTTATAAAAAAGCTTGGTCTATAGTCAAGAGGGAGGTTGTGGAGGCTGTTCTAATTTTCTTCAGTGGAGCTGATATGACAAAATATTTTGCTATGTCTACTATTAACTTGAATTCCAATGGGTGATCAAAAATCTTGCTGGGATCATTTCAAGCCTATCTCTCTCACAACAGTGTTGTCAAAGCTCATGAGCAAACTGTTGGTTTTTAGATTAAAGCCCCATCTACCTTTGTTGGTTGCCCCTAACCAATCTTCTTTTATTGCAGGTAAACAGATAACGGATAATGTTTTACTCACCCAAGAGATTCTATTTGATATTGACAGGCCTTGTAGAGCTGGAAACCTTATGTACAAGCTTGATTTATCCAAGGCCTATGACACTATAACTTGGAAGTTCATTCTGAAAGTTATTCAAGCTAGAGGCTTTAATAATCATTTCTATCAGCTGATCCAAAGGTGGCTTCAGAATAACTACTATACTATCCTGGTGAATGGTAATTCTCATGGCCTATTTTAAGCTTCCAGAGGCAACAAACAGGGAGACCCCCTTTCTCCTTACATATTTATCTTGGCTATTAATTATCTCTCTAGGATTCTCAATCATCATTTTTTCTGAACAGGAGCACCTCAGATTTGCTAATAAAGCCAATTTCTCTATAAGCCATTTATGCTATGCAGTTGATGTAATTTTGTTTTCTAATGCTTTTGAAACAGCAGTGAAGAAGGTGTATAAACTGTTAGATCATTTCTAACAACTCTCTGGTCTCTTTCTATTCACAACAAATGTCAAGTAATCTTTAGCAAGAAGCTCACCTTAGCTTCCAAGAATTGGATTAAAGATTATACAAAATTCAAGTTTGCTACCTGCCCTATTCTTTATCTTGGTGTCCAATTAGTCAAGGGGAGGAAAAGGCAGACCCAATTTGATGAGGTAGTATCCTAAGTCTCCAAACAAATTTCTTGCTGGACTAATACTTATCTCTCATAAGGTTGAAGACTCACTTTGGTTAAAAGCATCTTATCTTCTTTCCCTATGTATATAATGAAAATGTTGAAAATGAAAAAGAGTACCCAAAATACTTTGGAGGTTATGCTAAATAAATTTTTGTGGGAGGGAAATCACAAACAATTTCATTAGTTAAGATGGGAAAAACTATGCCTCCCCCTTTCTGCTAGAGGCTTAGGCATTAAATCCTTCCAGCAATTACACCATATTCGTAGGCCAAATTCATAAATTGCAAACCTCATTGTAGGCCAAATTCATGAGATTGAAGTCTTGCAAACACTCCCATCCAGTGACCTCTCTCAAGAAACATGGGGACTCAAGAATTTGGACTGAACTTCTTAAGTTAAAAATTGATGCTGAAGATTTATTCATTTGGGATTTTGGGGAAGGAAAAGTTGACTTCTTGCATGATAACTAGTTACTTGATGGCAAGCTTTCCTCCACACATTTAGAAGTGTTGGTTAAATCATTAGCGGAACAAAGATTTAATGACTACAATGGTGGAGACTGAACAACTCCACCAAATCACTCAGCTCTCTATCACTCCCCAGATACCTGACAGAATTGTTACTAAGAATCCTCATCACATCTCTCTTACTAAATATGCTTACTACACTTTGTACCATTGGTCTTCACAGGATTGGAGCAAAACCATGTGAGAGAAATTCCTTAGCCCTTCTATTTTCTTCTTTTCCTGGAGATGTTTCCACAAAATCATTCCTGCTGATGAGATCCTTAAACTTAAGTGGTTAAAGGGCCCTTCAAAGTGTTACCTTTGCTGACAACAGGAGGAATCTTGTTCACATCTCTTTTTCTCCTATCCCACTGCTAAGGAAGTCTTGTTACAGGTGATTACCAGGTTTAACATTCCACATCAACTTATTTACAGTGATAATTTTCCTAACTACTGGAGACAATGGAAAGAGAACCAGACTGAACTCTTCCCTTTCATCATTACCTGGTTCATTTGGATGGCAAGAAATGGTAACAAATATGAAGGCTACTCTACTAATTCTGCTCAAATCAGCATCAACTATCACTCCTATATTTTCAAAATCATTAACCTCGTAAGATACAAGGTTAAAAATTATGAGTAGTCATGTAAGAAAGATCCACACAACTCTCTCCCTTCTCCTTTAAACAGTACATTAATCCATTGGAGGAAACCTTCGCAACCTTGGATCAAGATCAATACTGATAGCAATTTTAAGAGGAATAGTGTTGGTATTGGGGGGATATTCAAAAACCATACTGGAAAGTGTCGTTTGTATTTTCATTATCCTATTTTGTTTATTAATGCATTACATGCTAAAACCCAAGTTGTTGCTTGTTCTATTAAAATTGCTGCTTCCATGGGTTGGAAACATCTACACTTAGAGCTGGACACTTCTTGGCCGGTTCAATCCTTCAAAGAGCATCTGCCTGGCCCCTGGTTCCTTGCCTCTCTTCTCAAGAAGATCAACAGTATGATAACCACGTACAACCTACAAATTTTTCGGATGCACATCCTCAGAGAAGGCAACTAATGTGCTAACTGGCTAGCTACTAAGGGTACTTCATCCTTTGGTCCAAAGATTAATGTACTCCCTCCTTTAGATCTAGCTTTTTTGATAAGGGGAGACCTTTGTTCTCTACCTCATATTAGATGTACAACTTTTTCCCCAACATAATGAAATCTTAACCTTTCGTTATATATATATATATATATATATACATATATATTTTTATATTATATGGGATCTAGGAGAGGGGAACCTAAATTTTTGGCTTGATAACTGGATGGGAGATGGGAAACTCTCATATATGACTACTATTCCCTTTCCAACATCTACCAAAGTCTCTGATTTCTGGAATGAGGGTCATTAGAATCTTCTTGCTTTAGACAACATTTTAGATAATTCAACAATTCACAAGATTAACAACATCCCTTTGGACCCTTCTAAGAAAGATAAACTTATTTTGAAACAAGGTGTTTCTCAATCCATTTCTGCTTATATATATTCCCAACAATCTCATGAGGTGAGTTTTATCCGAGGAAATCTATATGGAACAAGTTCCTCTTCCCTTCTATGTCTTTCTTCTATTGGAGAATCTTCTTCAAATGTCTCCATACTGATTATATCCTTAAACTGAAGGGATTGAGAGGTCCTTCCTGTTGTATTCTTTGTAAAGGGCATGAGGAGACCACTGACCATCTCTTTTTCCAATTCATGTTTGTCCAACAAGTATGGTCTATTGTACTCAGCCATCTGAAAGTGAAAACTATTAATCTTACTTGGCATAAATTTCTTCACTGCTGGAAAGAATGGTTTCATTTAAAACTCATGGAGATACCCAGTGTGGTGGCCTGGTTCTCTTGGATGGTCAGAAATAAGGCCAAGTTTGATGAACATCTACTCCTTCCCTCTAAGGTTGCATCAAACTGTTTAGCTTTTTTTGAAGAACATTATTCACTGGATAGCCTTTCCTGATCTGCTTATGACTAGATATATGTCCAGACAGCTTAATTTTGAGCATACCCTAGTGTATTGGTTTAAACCTTCTGTTGGATGGCTGAAAGCCAACACTGATGACAGTTTATATAGATCCACTGCTGGTATTGGAGGCTTGTTCAGGAACTCAAATGGTTCCTATCTACTCCATTTTCTGTCTCCTATTTTTGATGTAGATGCATTGGAAGCTGAGATAGCGGGCTATCTACATTACATCCAACATCAAAATTCAGAATCTTATTGTTGAGATTGATTCCAAATTCATGATTAGCATACTCCTCAATACCATCACCTGCCCCTGGCACATTCTGAAGTGGAAGAACAGAATTATTTATAGCTCTCAGGGTATCAATCTGAAGTATTTGTTCATACAAAGAGAAGGCAACAAACCAATACACTGGCATGCACATGCTAGTGTTGGGACTGATGGCCCCAACATCACCAAAGATGTTCCCTCTCCCCTTCTTTTTCTTCTTAAGGGAGACATTATTGGTTTGCCATTCTGCAAAACTTTGTAATCTATGACTCTTTTTTTGGTTTTCTATATATATATATATATATATAGACACACACACACACATATGGAGGAGGCATACAGGAGCTTCTCCTTTCTAGGGCTTCGTCGCTGGGCTACAATCTGGTGAGATCTTTCCATTTCTTTCCTATTTTCCATTTCTTTGGCTTGTGTTTGCTGGATTTGAAGATTTTTTGCATCTCTTTCTTTTTCTTTTTTTAGTTGGTGTTTTCTCTGCTATCGCGGCGGGGGTTTGCCGTTAGGCTCACGATGGAGGTTTGCCATGAGTTATCGTGGAGGGGATTTATTTGATGGGATTTTCGGCTGAGTTTCCATTTAGCTCTGGCGATTTCGACAAACTTGGCTTCCTCCCTTTTGACTCAATTTTCTCTCCACTTCCTGGTAAGATCTTTCCCATTTCCTCCTTTTTTTCTTGTGTTTTTGTGTTTTCTGCTTCCTTTTGAGTTTTTTCATGGCTAAGAGTTTCATTGAAGCTTTATCCGGTGGTTGTTCTTCTAAGATTGGCAAAATGGGGCATTTACCAAAGTCATTTCATGATGCTTTGAATGTAGAAGGTGATTATAGTTTTATTAAGAAGACTAGTATGAAGAATGGTAAGTTCTCTTGGTTTGTTTCGGAGGAGGATACTAATATCTTAGCATCTTCCTGTCGACATGTTTTGGTTGGCAAATTTACTTATAGGCATCCTAAGCTAGAAATCATTCAGATAGAATTTGATGCTTTGAAGCTTATGGGTTTTTGGCAAGTAATTTTATTGGATGGGAGACATATTCTGATTCAACTCTCTAATAACAAAGATTATACACGTCTTTTTGCTCTTTGTTTTCTCTAAATTGTTGATGCTCCCACTAAAATTCTAAAGTGGACGGTTGGAGTTAATCCTAAATCGGAGCCGCCCATTATTCCAGTTTGGATTTGTTTTTCTGGTTTAAAGTTTCATCCTTTTAATCATGAAGTTTTGTTTTCTTTAGGTTTTTTTTATGGCAAACCCCTAAAAATGGATGGACCTACTTTAACTTTATCTTGACCTTCGGAAGCATGAATCCTAATGGAACGTGATATTACACTTCTTCCTGCGATGAAATTTGGATTGGATTGGCGCCTCAAGGTTATTAGCAGAGAGTGAAAATTGAGAGGCACTCTTTCTACTGCTCTCACTGACATATGTTTGGGCACTCTCCCTCTCATTGTTATCGATTACACCCTCAGCTAAGGCAAGGAGCTGATTGTCCATCACAAGCCCCAACTAATCCTATAAATGACACCCCTGTTGAGAAAGATAATGTGAATTTAGATATTGAACAACATGTGGATACTTTTCCTCCTAATTTTGATGGCTTGGTTTATGAGAATCATCCTAAATCTTCTACTGCTTTTGAGTCTGAGCAACATGTTGATGTAGTTCCTATTAATGATGTTTATAATGAAGTAATGAAGCAGCCTAACTCTTTAGCTAAGATTGGGGTTTTGGAGGAGGTTGGTGTCGAGCAATTTAAGCGTGCTTCTCTTTGCCTTTTAAGCTCTACATCCATTGAGACGGAAGGCAATGTTCATTTGGCTTCTACATAAAGTCAAAATGACAATTTTTTTCCAGATGATGATCTTGCTGCAGCTACGACTGCCTTAGAAGAGGAATGGATGGTTCAAAAAGCTAGTAAGAAGAAAGGTAAACGTAATAACAAACTTATACATCTAAATAAAGATAATATCATTATTGATAGATGGTCTCATTTTGGTGTGGAAAAACCCTGCAACTCCTCAAGGTCTACTAGGAAGGGTTGCACGAGAAGTCATGTTTAACATAATGTGTTGGAATATTAGAGGAGTGGCGGACACTGCCTCCCCTAATAGATTGCAGCATTTATGTAGGGTCCACAAGATTTCCATTTTTACGGTTCTTAAGCCTCTTGTTTCTAGTAACAAAGATCATTTCCTCAGAAGATTTAAGCAGTGCAAGTCTTTTTGCAATAAAAACAACAAAATCAGAATATTTTGGAAACACTGTATTGATATGATTATCTATGAAGATGAGGAGCAGTTCATACTGCTTCATTTTAAGCAGAACATCTATTCAGCTTGGACAACCTTTGTTTATGCTAGGTATTTACTTGCTGATAAATACTATCTTTGGTAGAAACTTGTTATCATGGGTGATAATATTCATGATAATTGGTTTGTTGGTGGGGATTTCAATATGATTATGAAGCCTTCTGAATGAAGAGGAGGGGGCGTTGCGACTCAAATTTGATTAACCATGTTTGTGATAAAATTAATGAGCCTGGATTATATGATTTAGGTTTATTAAGTTCCCCTTTTTACCTGGAGAAGGATTTCCCTTGCTCAAAGGCTGGATCGTTTCTTTAGAAATCATCATTTCCTTAATTATTTTCAGGTTTCTAAAATGCTTCATTTAAATCATGCCGCCTCTGATCATAACCCAATTTGGCTCTCCCTTGCTTTCACTATTAATCCCTCCTCTTATCACTTTAAATTCCTCAACATTTGTACCACTCATGAAGCTTTTTTTACTCTTATTAAGCAAGTGTGGCAAGTTGATTGTGTGGGAAATCCTTGGTACATTCTGTGGCAGCTTCATAAGAAGGTTGATGTGCATTTACCTAAGTGGAATTTAAATGTTTTTGGTAATGTTCACAAGATGGTGCAGGAGGCATAAAGAGTAGTTGATAATCTTGAGGCGCAGTTTATTTGCTTCCCGCAACTTGTTGATGAACTAGCTTCGTCTCACACAAACCTTCATGAAACGATTTCTTTGGAGGAAGGTTTTCTTCATCAGAAAGCAAATGATATTTACTTTTCCAGCACGGATAGCAACACTAAATATTTCCATGCTTCTATTAAGTATAGAAAAAATATCAACACTTTTCTTAGTATCAATTCTCCTGATGGAGGTCTTTTTACTCAAAATGGGGATATCGACAAAAGTGTGGTTGATTATTTCTCAGACCATTTTATGTCTACCTCTCAGGTGCTCCCTATCAAAGCATCTCTTTTTGATAATGAGCATGAGTATGTATCTTTCTTTTCCATAATTGAAGTTCTTACAGAGCAGGAAATTTTAGTTGTTTTCAAAGATATTAAGTCTAGCAAAGCTCCTGGGCCAGATGGTTTTATTGCTTCATTTTATATTTTCTGCTAGGATATTATCAAGACGGAAGTTACCCTTGTTGTTCAAAGCTTTTTTGGGGGGGTAGATTCTGGGAAATATTTTACTTCCTCTATGATGGTTCTTATTCCCAAAGGTTTTGATAAATCTAGCTGGGATAAATTTCGGCCCATCTCCCTCACCTCTGTCTTTTCTAAAGTTTTGAGCAAATTGATGCTTTCTCGACTACAACCACTCTTACCTAAGACCATCTCGCCTCAGTAGTCTGCTTTTGTTGAAGGCCGTGAGATCACAGATAATATTTTACTGACACAGGAGCTTATTGAAGATCTTGACAAGAAATGTCGTGGTGGTAACATGATTCTTAAGTTGGACATCAAAAAGGCTTTCGATACAATTAGTTAGGATTTCATTATTAACGTTCTTTGTGCCCGTTGATTTCATTGTGCTTTCATCTCTTTGATTCAATTATTGCTTCATAACAACCACTACAATATGATAGTTAATGGTAACTCTTATGGATTCTTTTCAGCACAAAGACGCACCAAGAAAGGTGATCCCCTATCTCCTACAATATTTATAATTGCTTTTGATTATTTTTCTTGTTTAATCAATGATATGCAGCTGAATCAGATGCACACCCATTTCCATCATAAGTCCACGGTCATATTGCTTATACAGATGATGTTATCCTTTTCTCCAATGCCAGTAAAAATACTATCAAACTGTTGATGCGAGTTCTTGATAAATTTCAACAAGCATCTTGATTAATCTTTAACAAAGAAAATGCAATATTTTCTTTTGCAATAATAATAGAAGCTCGAATACTACTTGTGTTATTTCCTTTACTGGGTGTCATTCAACATCTCTTCCTCTCAAATAACTTGAAGTTAATCTATTAAGGGGTCATCGGAAACAAACTCAGTTGGACGATGTTGTTGATAAAATCAAATACAAAATTGAGGACTGGAGGAATATTTTTCTTTCTAATGGGGGCCGCCTCACCTTATTCAAAGGTGTTTTAATTAGCATTCCTATGTATGCTATGCAAATTCTCAATTTTAAGAAGAGCACTCAGCTTACTTTCGAGAGGCTTTTTAATCGTTTTCTTTGGTCTGGGAGTCAGTCTAGGAAGCATTGGACCACTTTTTAATAAAGTTTACAAACCTACGACTGCTGGTGGATTATGGTTTAAGAGTCTCAATCAAATCTCTGATATCAATATGTGCAAGTTGTGGTTTAAATTTCGCTCTAATGACTCTTTATGCGCTAATTTCCTTCATCAATAATATTGCTCTCATCACCACCCGGCCTTGGTTGAATGGAAGAAGGATGACTCAAGGATTTGGAAGGCTATCCTTTAAGTGAGATATGTTGCTAGGAATTTTATTTTTTGGGATGTTGAAGAAGGCAAGATTTAGCTTTGGCATGATCATTGGGGTCTAGGTGAAGAGGAATTCTCTATACAGCAAGGGATCTCGAATGAAATGATTATCTCTCATTTATGGCTCCACGGTAATTGGCATATTAGTAAGTTAAATGATTTTCCTGGGATCAAGGTGGCTAAAATATCTAAATTACCTATAAAGAATAATATTAAGGATAAACCTTTGTGGAAGGCCATCGTTTCCTGCTCTCCCACCAAAATGATTTATAACAATATCTATCATTATAACGATTGGAAGTGGGGTCATGTCATTGGGAACAAGATAAATTCTCCATCCATCTCTTTCTTCTTGTGGAGTTTTTTTCTGAATATGCTTCCTTTGGATGATATTTTTAAGCATAAAGGTTTGAAATTGACCTCTCAATGTTATTTATGTAAAAGAGATTTAGAAATGGTTGCACACTTTTCTTTCTTTGCCCTTTTGCTGCGGAAACATGAGACGCTTTGGGTAATCATTTTTCTATCAAATGGAGGATTTCCTCTTCTATTGAGGATTTTCTGAATACTTGAGAGATGCTTCCCAGGTTGTGAAAAAATTGTTTTGGTTTCCTTTTGTGGTGCTTTGGTTCATTTGGGTGGCAAGAAATGATGCTAAGTATGATAATAATAATTTTTCAACTTCCATTACCGTTTCTTATATCCTTGCTCATTTTTAGAGAGCTTCTCGTGCTCTGTGTGTATCTAGCAATACGGTAGAGTCAAGGTTGGGTAGGATGGCCACTCTCTTTAGATGGTAAACCCCCTCCGTTTGATTGGTTTAAATTTAATATCGATGGTAGTTGGATCTTCAGCGCTATCGGTGTGGGTGGGATTCTACAAAACCACTCTGGGCAGTGTTTATATTTTCTTGCTTCTTCTATCCTTGCCTCCTCTTTTTTGGAGGCTGAAAGTTGGGCCTTTTACTGGCATTGCAAGTTGCAGTTAGACTTAAGCTCTCTAATATTATCATAGAAACTGATTCTCAAATCCTTATTGATGAATTCTATAATGCTTCAACCCCAAGATGGGATTTGCTTGCCATTATGAACAGAAATTTGGATGTGATTCAAAGATATAATTTATTTATTCAACTTTCTTTTTTTTATCGTAAAGGTAATGCCCCTACAAATTGGTTAGCTCGTAAGAGAAAATAAGCTAACGAGGAATACTTTGGGACTCGTCCCTCATCTCATCTAAAAGCTCTTATTAATGGTGATTTGCTGACCTCCCTTATATCAGATCTTAGTTGTGTTTCTTTGATGCCTTCTCTATTTTTTTCTTCGGTTTTTCTTAACACCATGGATGCTGGAGGGCTTTTCTTTATGTTGGGAGGAATGGATGTTTCAATCTATAAATGTTGCCTTCTTTCATGGGCATCTTCCTTTTCTGCAGCTAAAGGTTTACTCTTCCTTATTTATATTTGGTTTAGCCTCACGTTTCTCCATTAGATTCCTGGATCTTTACTGCTTTTGAAATATCTTGCAACATATACATTATTTTAAATGCATTTTTTGTCAATGGATTGGCCTCAAGAAGGGTTTGCGTACTCCTTTTAGGTTGTTTTTTTCTTGCTCTTTCCTTTTTATTTCAGGAGCTCAAGATTTTTGCTCTAGCCAATTTGGGAGCAGGGCGCTTCATGCTATTTTTTTAAGATCTATATCAACTGCTTGGGCTACTTTGTTATGTTGGTTTGTGTTCTTTCTTTCCTACTATAGGTCTTTCAGGTCGGCTTATGTAGCTAGTTTTGGGAGCTGGTTTGAGGTCGTGCTCATGGCTGTGGGAGCGATCTTCTTAAGACTTTTGGATCCATAAAGTTTCTTTTATCTCTTTGGGTTTACAGGTATCGTGGTTTGAGAACCCTTTTTTTTTTTAGTACGTCAAGTATTTTATTTACTTTTTAGTTTCGGGGGATCTTTTCCAAAATAATGCTCCTTCCATTAATATATATATATATATATATATATATATATATATATATATATATATATATATATATAAAGGAGTGACAGAAACTCACTACATGTTAAATTGAAATAAAGGTTACAAACCTATATGTGGCTTGGTTCACAAACAAAAAAACTAAGGTTCACCGAAAAGGGGTCAAGGGCTCCCAAGAGAAAAACAAAAATCCAATATAACCTGTCAAAAAAACTTTTTCCATTCAGTAGGGCTGAAAAGAAGAAAAGGAAAAGAAACATTACAAAGCAGTAAGGACACAATGAAACAACAGACCTCCCTAGATAGGATGTAGGATAAACATCAGTTGACATCCCCCTTCTAATATAAGGCAGATCAGAGAGATCTGCCTTAATCAACCAAGTCAACTCCATAGGACAGGTAGTATTTACTTTAGTCAACATAGACAAAGCACCTTGATGTGCAAGCCAATTAGTACATCTGTTACCCTCCCTGAAAATATGCTTCCAGATAATCTAAAGGTTGTGAGTCAACTTCATGTGAGTAATTTGCTTAGCAGCATGTAGAAGAAACCAAGGTGGGGACATGTTATCTTTTAAGAGCTGGAATAGCCATAAGGAGTCCATTTCCACAATTAGTAGGTTCCATCCCATAACAACAGCTGTTTGAAGAGCCCATACCACAGCTAAGGCTTCATCCAGCAAAGCATTGAGAGCATCAAAGGGAGATTGGAAAAACAGTAGGAATTCCCCAGCATTATTTCTAAAAATCCCCCCAATACCAGCAGTGTGTCTTCTATAACTCCCATTAGTGTTGATTTTCATCCAAGGGTAAGAAGGTTTCCTCCAATGGAACAACATAAATTTTGATTTGGCAGAAGAAACTTGAGTTTTAAGGATTTGGGAGCACCCAGGAACTTTAATCTTATACCTCATGAGATTGATTATCTTAAGAGTATATGCCAAGCAGTTGGTAACAATTTGTGTAGCACTTTGGGTTTTCCCCTCATATTTAATACTATTTCTTGCCATCCAGATGAACCATTTAGTAATAAAGGGGATTATTTCAGCATGGTTCTCTTTCCAAACCTTCCAGCAGTCAAGAAAGTTTCCAAAGTTCAGTAAATAGGAAGGGAAACTAAGATTAGCAGCTACCTGTGTCCAAAGCCCTTGAGCAACAGGACAAGGGAAAACACATGATTTAAGGATTCCTATTGTTGGCAACAGAAAGTACATCTTGAAGGTCCTTTTAGAGCTCTGAGTTTGAGTATATCATCAGTGGGAATAATATTATGAAAACATCTCCAGGTTAAGAAGGACATAGAGGGGCTGAGGTATTTCATCCACATGACATTACCCTAGTCCTTATGGTGCCAATTGTTTAATTGGGAATATGCAAATTTGGTAAAAGAGGTATGAGGAGGACTTTTAGTCACAATTCTATCTGGTTTCTGTGGAGTGACTGGGACCTTAAGAATTTGATACACTTGTTCAGGATTCACCATAAAAGCCAACATGTCTCTATTCCAATGATGATTATTCCAGCAAAGATGAATAGGGGTGTTGATAGCTGAGTCCACAGAGGTTGATGGTTCCAATTTACCCTCAAGAAGCCAATTATCTAACCAAAAGTCAACTTTTCTTTCTCCCACATCTCAGATAAAAAGGTCTTCAGCCACACACCTAATATGCAGGAGCTCAGTCCAAATTCTAGAATCCCCAGATTTTCTGCAGATAATTGTTGGATGGGAGTGCTTGCAATATTTTAACTTCATATAGTAAGCCCACAAAGACTTTTGTTCTCTAAATTTAATCCAGAGTTTACAATAGATGATTTCATGAAGCTGTTGGAAAGACTTCATGCCAAGCCCCACTGCAGCAAGAGGTAGGCAAATATATTGTGAATTCTGATTTGTTGATAGAGTGTAATGAAAATGAGACAGAGTGTGTGTGTGTGTATGTGTGTGTGTGTGTGTGTGTGATTATAGAGTATGAGCGAACACTTCAAATTCATCCCTTTATTTTATAAAATGGGCACTATTTATAATCATAGAGGATCCTTAATTAATTTATGTACGTAACCCCACTTCAAATAAGCATTATAGTTCATTATTCTTAATAATTTTTCTATTCTTTATTAGAGGCAACATAGATAAATATTGCCTCTTTTGATACATTATTGTAAGTATAACTGTTACATGTTTTTCCTTATCTATAATTGATATTAATACTTTCACATTCATAACTTATACTAACACATTTTTTGTAGAAATATCTAGTATTGACACCCTTTTGTAAGTCTAAGCATCCCAACTAGCAGTTATTTGGATTGATCACTTAACTGGTTCGAGTTAGCTATTTTATATGGATGTCAGTAGGTCATTGCCATAGGAAACTAGGCAGCCTTTAGAGTGGCAGCTGGCCAACCATAAAATCCTTGTTTACCTAAGGTCCCTTCAGTTTTAGGATGATACACCAAAATAATATATTGTTTTAAGTACTTATTTTATGCCTATTTTTTGGTGATATTGAACTTTATATAAGGGTATTTTTATGTTTTTTGAAGGTATATCATTTTTAGGCATTTGGAGCAAAAATGGCAAAAAGGACAAAATTTGGAGCAAAAAAAGCCAATTTTGGATTCTAGCGCATCATGCGCCAAAATCAAGAGAGCTGGCGCAAAAAGCACCAGGAATGAAATTTCAAATTAAGGCGGTTTGAGACAAATTTTTTGCGCGAATTTCAAAAGGACACTTTTTCTACCCGCCTCTTGAAGTAATGCATTGCATCTAGACACTTTAGAATGTTCTTTTATGAAGGAATATGACTCTTGGATCAAATGACACATCTTTTGAATTCAAAAGAGTTGACTTTTGGAGGGAATTCTTTCAAAAGGAGGCAGCCCAAATTAAAGAAGAAGACTTGAAGAGGTTAAGGGGACAAAAAAAGGAGAGCCTTTTGGATTGGCATGAGAGTTACAGAGAGAGAGAAGAGGAGATTTTTATTTATGGTTGTAAGAGGAGAGGGAATGTGAGAGATTTCTTCTTCATTACATTTCCAAGTGAGAATTGGGAGTGATTGTAAAGAGAAAAAGGCTTGGAGAGAACTTCTAGAGATTTGCTTTGAAAGAATTGTGAGAAAAGTTGCATTTTTATTTCTTTTATTTTGTAAACGTTTTTTTATATATGAAATTCGTGTTTTATCATATCCTTCTCATGAATTCTAAGTAGTATTCTTTATCCTTCTCCCTACTTTGAGATATGGTTTTGTGAAGAATAGATTTTGTTTTCTATGATTTTAAATGATAATAATTTTTGATGAATTGAACTCCGATCTTTATTTGCTTTTTAATTAAGCCATTTGAAATGTTATAACTTGTTGAGAGACATATGTTCTTAAATGAGATATGATTTCTACTACATAGGGAGAATCACATTTGATTTCATGAGAGAGTATGTTATCCATGGGATTGTGTGCAAATAAATAGGGAAATATACTTTGTGGGATGCAGAATTGGAGATTTTATAGTGACAGATTAAAACCACCAATTTGATTCATTTGATTGAAAACTAATGCGAGATTGTTAGCACTCAGGGTAGGGAGTATTGGGAGCTTTGGAGTGGCAATCGGTATCCTCCCAACCTAACTACGAAATTAGGGACCAAACTGTGGAATAGTCTGTGTTCTTTATAGCACTCGAAAGAGGGTAAAGAATAAAATTACTTCTATTTGGCACAAAATAGTACATATATATATATATATATATATATATATATATATATNTTTGGCACAAAATAGTACATATATATATATATATATATATATATATATATATTCAAATGATTTAAATTTCTTCACAAATCATATACTCATTGTAAAGGGGAAGGATGATTTCTTAAATTTGAACTTTTCATCAGAACAAAAACTTTTTTTTATTTTTGCAATTTTACTTCTAAAAGTTTAGTATTTAGTTTAGTATAGTTTCTGTTATCTTGCGTCTGCATTTTAATTAGCATTCACCTGAGTAGTGAATTTTCAAACTTTGCACTTTAATTTTATTTTTTCTATTTTTATTATGCAATAATTTCCATAATTTGCTTTAGAATTTTCCAACTTCCCTGTGGGATCGATATCTAGGACTCCATTAGAGTCCTTTCTTACTTGAACAATACGTATACTTGCAGTGATATTTAAGAGAGATTTAGCAGTTTAAAAAGAGTTTTAAAGGATAAATTATATTTATAAAAAGTGTTTTGTTAGGATTATATTGCATATATATCATAAATCTGCCAGCATCAGGTTTTTGGCTCTGTTAAGTGGTGTCAACTTCATAAATATTTGAATATTTAAATCTCTGTGTCAAGTTTTTGGCGTCGTTTGATCTTGCGGGAATTTGTTAAGCTTAATAATAATGATGCAATATAAACTATAATATAATTTTCATGAAAATAATTTATCTTTAAAAATCTCTTTAAAATTCCAATTTTTGTTTACATACTACGCAAGTATACGTATCACTCAAGTAATATAAGACTCTAATAGAGTCCTAGATATTGATCCCATAGGGAAGCTGTAAATATATATGAGCTAGTTATTTATATTCTATTATAATAAAAAAAACCAAAGTGAAGTGTTAAGTTTAAAATTGAACTACTTAAGTTAAATGCTATTAATTATGCAGATGTACGACTATAAAAAGTAAATTAAACAAAATGTTATACTTTCAAAAGTAAATTGCTGAAATAAAATAAAGATTTTTGTCTCAAGTATGAGAAAACATTCTTCTCCTTTACAATGAAAATATGGATTGTGAAGAAATTGAAATCATTTGTAAAATATTTTAAAAAATTGATTTGTGCCAAATAAGAGCAATTCTTTTCTCTGCCCTCTTTCGAGCGCTATAAAGAAACCCTAACTAATCCAGAGTTTGGTCCTTAATTTTGTGATCAGGCAGGTGATGACCTCACTTTTAGTGAAGGTCTTAAAATAACATCCATAGATCAAATTCAACTTGAGGAATCTTATGATTTAAGATTCTTAGACATTTAAAAGACCTAAAAATATCATTATGACCATTAAGATAAGAGGTCTACCAACATTAAATTTTTTTTTGGACACACCTAGGGTTATTAAAACCGTAGAAATTAAAATAACCCTAAAAATATTTTTTTTGAATCTTAAAAATGATTAACCCTAAAATGATCAGATTAGTGGTGACAGACCCTAATTTGGTCAAAATTTTGATTTAATGGTCATCTTCATGATCAAAAAGTCAACATCACTGCTCAAATGATCTAATTGATCAATTTTGACTCATATGGTCAATTTTGGGTCAAATTGATCAATTTTAGTCAAACTGGTAAACTTTGGCCAACTTGAACCAATTAACTAGTTTAAAACCTAAAATGGTCAAATCAGTGGTAATAAGCCCTAATTTGGTCAAAAAATGACTTAAGATGTCATTTTGGTGACCAAAAAAGCCAATTAATCTAATTAATCAACTTTGACTCATATAGTCAATTTTGGTCAAAATGGTCAATTTATGACCTAATGACCACCACATTGACTAAACTGGTCAACTTTTGTTAAGTTGGACAAATAAATTAGTTCAAACCCTAAAAATGGTCAAATTGGATTGTTTGTCATTTTAAAACTCTAAAATGATCAAACTGGATCATTTGATCAACTACACACATCATTAACCAACTATTAGTCAAAATGACTTAAGTGAACCTCCATAGTCACCACTTTGACCATTTGATCATTAATAGATCCAAATGACCACCATATGGTCAAGACAACACCATATGGTCAATTTGACCATTCTGGTCAACTTTGGTCAACTTTGGTCAAAGTTGGTCAAACTCACCATTTTGATCAAATTTTGATATCTTCATCAAAATATTTATTTTCTTAATTAATTAATTAATTAATTAAGTGAGGGTAAAATTAAAGACCACTAAACCTAGGGTTTAAATAAAAAATTATGGTTTAAGCTCATGGCAAGACAAATCCATAAGAACCTTAAAACCATATTTTAAATTTAAATCCTAAATTTGACTTATGAGAGATCATTAATGGACCATCTAAAACCCATTAGACCCATCATGACATATTTGGTACTTTAACCAACCCATTAATCATGATTTTAACCATGGTTAAAGATCATAATGAGACCATCATGAGAGAAGGGACGTGTGTCACTCTCTCTTGAAACCAAAGCATGACATGGAAGCTTAGGTGGAGAACACCTCAAAACCTCACCAATGGAGAGAAATAACTTAGATAAGCCTCATTTATCATGGTTTAGTTCATCATGAAGAGAAAGGTTAGTGAGAATTATATGTGTCGTGTTCCCTTTAATCTTTAGAATGAGCTGATGGAATTATGTGGGGAAGGCTATCTGAGCAAATTTTAGCCAATATTATCCACCTCATAGAAGAGCCAATGAGGGGAAGCAAAGGATTTGAGTTAAAGTCTACTCCACATGGGTTTAACCTTGGAAGTTCCAAGTGAACTTATTCGCAGCCAAAATTCTATCTGAAAACCATCATTAATGTGATCAATAGCATCCTAAAATGAACCTAAATTGATCAGGGTTCATCCAGGGCTTTTCTAAAGCCTATTTATAGGCCAAACCGAGAGCCTATGAAGAGAGCAAAAAAAATATATAAACTTCCAAAATACTACCCAAATCCAAAAACTCCCAACACAAAAAGCACTTCACATATCCTAAGCAATTGATTCTCCATGGAATCAAGGCATGAAATCAACTCAAATCCCTCAATTTGACTTACCCGAAACTCACCAAAACAGGACATTTTTTTGGGTCCTACATAAATCTCTTCCAATCCTCAAATTAATCATTCCTACTCCTTTCTTGAAGTGTAATAAGAAGATTCAAATCAAAATTGGATCTTCCTATAGGCTCAAACCCATCTCGAGCCCAAACTGTGGCACCTTCCGATCGAACTTATATATACACCCAATTTTGTCTCAAATTGAGTTGGGGAAAAGCTTATTGAGCTCAAGGCAAAGCTATAGAACCAATCCAATCAAAGTTTCATCAACCCAAGGCAAGGTGTGGTTCTTTGGACTGAATTCATGCTCGGGTTTGACACATTGTGAAATGAACTATTTCAAAACCATTACATCACCGTTTGGATGAATTCTACATCTTGAGATGAAGCTATTGGAACAAATTTCACTCAATTTCATTAAGAATCGAGTGAAATATTGTTCCGAGAAGATAGACGATCCACGGGAAAAGGGGAGAGGAAGAAGACGCATGGATGTCGTCCATTGTTTTATTTTTAAAATGAGTGGTTCTGATTCGGTTGGACGGCAAAACCACCCAAACAAATTAATTCAAACAGCGAGACACGAGGCTTCCACGTGTATTCTCCATGCAAAGGAAAAGCTCCTGCATGTTTTTCGATGGGTCCGATTATCTAGTCATCAGCCTTGTGGAAATTCCTTTAAGTAGGAAATTCAAAATTCAGAAAAATGATCAAAACTTTGAAAATTCATAACTTTTCACACAAAAATCATAAAAATAAAATAAAAAATACCTCTGAACTCAGGAAAATGAGTGCAATATTTTGGTGACAAAATCACAATTTAATTAATTATATTTATTTTTTAATTAATTAATTACTCTTTGGAGTAATTTAATTATTAAAAAATTATTTATAATTTCAAAATATCTGAAAATTTTATAGAATTATTTATAAGTCCTTAGAAACCTCCCATATTTTCCCAAGGTCAGTTAAACTCCCTAGACATCAATTTCTTAATTCATTTTAAAATTTATAACTATCTCAAAATAATTATAAAAATAAAAGAAATCTGAAATTAAAAATCAAAAAAATGATTAGAAAAATTAAGGAGACAGACAAGAACCTTAAAATAACAATTTTTAAACCATTAGACAATTTACAATAGGGTTAAATTTTATTAATTATAAATTAATATTTTAACTAAAATTTCCCTCCTCAACATACTTAGCCTATTCTACAATGGACTAAGTCAATATTGAGTTTAACCCAAAATAAACTCAAAATTAAACTTTAATTAGGTCTAAACGACATCATTAGACTTAATTAACCCATTAAACCTTAATTAAGTTATGTTTAATACAAAATTAAACTTTAATTAGGTCTAAAAGACATCATTAAACTTAATTAACCCACTAAACCTTAATTAAATTATGTTTAATACAAAATTAAACTTTAATTAGATCTACAAGACATCATTAAACTTAATTAAACCATTAAACCTTAATCAAATTAGGTTTAATACAAAATTAAACTTGAATTAGGTCAAAAAGACATCATTAGACTTAAAAGACATCGTTAGACTTAATTAACCCATTTAACCTTAATTAAATTAGGTTCAATACAAAATTAAACTTTAATTTGGTCTAAAAGACATAATTAGACTTAATTAACCCATTAAACCTTAATTAAATTAGATTTAGCACAAAATTAAACTTTAATTAGGTCTAAAAGACATCATTAGACTAAATTAACCCATTAAACCTTAATTAAATTAGGTTTAATATAAAATTAAACTTTAATTAGGTCTAAACGACATCATTAGACTTAATTAACCCATTAAACCTTAATTGAATTAGCTTTAATACAAAATTACACTTTAAATCTTAATTAAATTAGTTTTAATACAATATTAAACTTTAATTAGGTCTAAAAGACATCATTAGACCTAATTAACCTTTAAGCCTTTACTTAAATTAGGCTTAAATAACCTTTAAATTGTAATTAAGTCGAACCCAATTAGACTTAATTAACCTTTAAGCCTTACTTAAATTAGGCTTAAATAACCTTTAAACCATAATTAAGTCTAACCCAATTAGACTTAATTAATCATTAAATCTTAAGTCAAACCCAAGTCAACCCAAACATTAGGTTCAACATACATTGAACTTAAATACCTTAAAACTTAAAACCATCCCAATCCTTAGGTTCTACCAACATTGAACCTAAAACATCTTAAGCCTTGGACTTAAAAATTCTAGATTCTATCTACATTGAACCTGAATCATCTTCAATTTTATCGACATTAAACCTAAATCTTAGGTTTCAATTGAACTTCTTCAGGTCTAATAGACATATGACCTAAAATAAATGACATTATAAAAATTTAACTCACCGACAAAAATAAAATTCATCTGTGTTCAAATTTATGAAGATTTCCCGAAATACGTAATTTATGATTGCTGACAAGAATCTTTAGTTCCTAGTTTAAAAACTTTTCGGACTAAGTAAATCTGAATACTTTATGACCACAAGACAATGAAGCCATAGATATTTTGGTCAGGTCGTCTTAAATGACCAAATCTGATAACATGTTTTATTCTAATTGTGTTCTCTTTTGCAGGATTATTGAAGGACATGAAAATAAATTTCTGTTTTAGATTTGCTTTGCATGTTATAGATTGAGCTAACTCTGTTTTATAGGACAAAATTCAGGAGCAAATTTCCAATATTGAAAACAATAATAAAAAAAATAAAATGACATAAAATAACAAAAATGACAAAACCTAAAACTTTTAAGAAAATGACAAAACCTAAAACTTTTAGGAAAATGACTAAACCTAAAACTTTTAGGAAACTGATAAAACTTAAAACTTTTATTACAATGACATATCCTAAAAATTTTAGTACAGTGACAAAACCTAAAACTTTTAAGTTAGTGACAAAACCGACACATATCAACATTTTCTTGAGATTGAACAATTAATGTTCATCTCTTCAAAATGAATGTTTTACGTTAATTGGGAGTGTTCTTAGATAATCATATAAGATGTAATTAACTATGGGTGCTTGCTCTTATAGGAGACTTAAAGGACCCAAACAGAATCTCTTGTTACAAAAACTTTATTGGAAAACTTTAGTAATGACATATTCTAAAGATTTTTATATAGGTTTATCACCTAAAGTTTTCTTTCTCTTCTCTTATTCTCAGCCCTTCCCTCTTCATTTTTAAAATTTCTTAAGGATTCTTCACATAATCTGAATAGAATAAGTCATTCAGAAATTATGGCAAATAAATAGATAAGAGAGAGATTTGGTGACTCCTCAAACCGACAATATTACAAAAACGACGATGCGCCCCTCTTGGCCATGTGCCCCAATTTGCCACCAGCTGGGAGGATACGGGCTTTCACTCCAAAGCTCCCACTACTTCCCCTGAGGGCTAAAATGCTCGCATTAGTTTCCAATCAACTGAACCAAATTGGGGATTCTAATATGTCACCTTAAAATCTTCCAATTCTAAATCCATCAAAGTATATTTCCTATTTATTTGCACCCAATCCCATGAATGAAATACTCTCCCATGAAATCAAATGTGATTCTCTCTTTATTGTTGAAATCATGTCCCCTTTTCAGAACATATAATTCTCAACACATTTTAACATTTCAATTGGCCAGATCTAAAAGTAAATGAAGATCGAAGTTCAAATCATCACAAATTATTGACATTTAAAATAGTAGAAAACAAAATCAATTTTTCACAAAACCATTTCTTTAAAGTAGGGAGAAGGATAAAGAAGAATACTCAGAATTCATGAGAAGGATACAATAAAACACAGATTTTATATAAGAAAACAAGTTAATAAACAAAAAAAATAAAAAAAATACAACTTAACTCACAATCCTTTCCAAGCAAATCCCTAGAAGTTCTCTCTAAGCCTTTCTCTCTTTACAGTCTCTCCCAATTCTTTCTTAGACATGAAATGAAGAAGAAATCTCTCACTTTCCCTCTCCTCTTACAACCCTAAAAGAAAATCTCCTCCTTTCTTTCCCAACTTAACTCACGCCTCTCTCTCTCTCTCTCTAACTTTTCGTCCCTCCTCTTCTTGTCTTTCTAGAGGTTCTCTTTTGTTGGTCGGTTCTCTCTTCTCTAAAGAGTCTTAATTTCCTCCAAAATTCAAAAGTCAATAGTTTGAATTTCAAAAGATGTTGCTTCTTGATCCAAGAGTCAAATCCCTTTAAATTGAAACCTTCTAAAGTGTCCACGTGCATTGAATCACTCCACGGAGTGCTTAGAACAAGTGTCCCTTTTAAAAGTCACACAAAATTTGTCTTGAACCACCTTAATTTGAAAAAGTCACGTCTGGCACATCGTGCGCCAACACTCTGGATTTTGGCGCATCATGCGCCAAACCTCAAAATTGGTTGTTTTTGCTCCAAATTTCGCCCTTTTTGTCCTTTTTGTTTCAAATGCCTAAAAACAAAATACCTGCAATAAAAACATAAAAATAACCTTCTTTAAAGTGCAATATCGCCAAAAATAGACATAAAAATAGTACTTGAAATAGTATATTATTTTTGTGCATCAAAATCCCTCAAAGTTAAATGTTACTTATCCTCAAGTGACACTTTTATTACATAAAAACATATGTCTTTAAAATAGATATTAACTTATCACTTATATACTTTAGTTCAATAAATAGAATAGCAAAATTTAAGAAAGTCATTTAATAACTTAGGTTCAAACTCCAAGTCTAGGAATATCTAGTAATCAAAATTAAGATTTCTGAATCTCTATTCTTTTCAAGAAAATTGCAATTTATCATGCTAAGGACATTTTTAGAACATTCATATGAAAAGAACTTCATAAAAAACTTTACTAGAAATGCTACTAATACTTCAATACAATTTTAGAAAGTATAATAAAGTTCCTTCCTTAAGTTGATTCAAGTGAAGCCAGCCAATTTTTGATTAGGCATCTCCTCAAGCTTCTCCTCATTTTTTTTTCTTTTCTTTTTCATTTTTTTTCTTTCAGGATCTTTTTAATCCTTTCTTTTTTTTCAGATGAGGATTACTATATCTTGATAGCCTTCAATAAATTTGAACTTCACCATCCTTTTTTTTAAGTCAAAACTCCACACCCCTTCTTACTTATTAAAGTTATACTAGTATATGATTTTTCATAAAGTCTCATTCCTTTCTTCTTACATGAAACTCTAAAATTCTTAACGCTTTAAAAATACAATTTTCCCTTACTTAAAATAGAAAAACATAGTCTTATCTTATCATACCAAATATCTTTAACTTTAGAATTGACCTTCATTATTAAAAATCTTTACCTAAATTTACTATAATATTTATAAACATAAGTATAGTCATTTAAAGTTAAATCTTAATATCCCAGGTCATGTTATATAAATTTTTAAAAATATAGTTACTTAAGAACAAATAAAATTTAGTTTTCCCTATTTTAAAAGAAAATTTTCTTTTCCCCCAAACTTAAATTTTTAAATGATTTTAAAAACATTTTAGTACAAAATTTTAGTTGGTGAAAGAAAAATGTAAATGCATGAAAATAAAAACTAACCTGTGGAGGATTTCTGAACATGAAATTGGTTCTGGTATACTGCATCTACTAACTATAAAACTATATGCAAACTTTATAACATTAAATAAAAAATAATATATTCTAAAGAACTTGCTGGGAATTAAACACTTAAATATAAAAACTAAAAAAAATAAAAACTGAAAATATTAAAAATGCAGAAAAAGTGAAAGTTTGCAATTACTATTACAAACTACAAGTTCACAACACAACATAAAAAGTTTTGTTACTACAAGTTTTCCAAATAAAGGTACATCCTAATACAAACATAAACACATCAAAAATAACTAAGCAAGGCTCATAAAATATAAATCTTCATCTCCTTCCACTCCATAATCATCATCATCTTATTCTTCTTCTCTTGCTTCTTCATTTTCATCACGAATGAGAGCATAGACAACAAAGCTGGGGCAAACAGGAAAGTTCACGTTAGGTTCACCAACAAAGTACTTAACCATAGCATTTCAAATATCTATATATTATTGAACTCTTCTCTGCTGATATTCATCATGATATGCATTCCTTGCATATATCTATCCCAACTGAGTTTGTATATTAATAATATCATATTGTTGAATCAGAAGCTAGTCCATAACACCTTCCAACAATGCAGCACTAGAAGTAGATGCCCCTGCAGTAGATGTAGAGGGCCTATCCCTTCTTCCACTTTTAGACTCAACAAATTATTCTACCCTTTGAATCATGTGCTTCACAATCAGATTCTGAGGATGAAACCTCTCTTCATTTCTATGGGATTAAACTCCTGATTATTCACATAAAGTGAAAATCATAGCAAGATATCCCAAACCACCAGAAGTAGAACTACTAGCAACACTTCGAGCGTGATGAACTATAAGTGCACCAACGTCTATTGCCTTCATGTTCTGAATGCAATAGTTCAACACAGCTCGATCCTTTGTAACATTAACAACATGATTTGTAGGTAAAAGTCTAGCAAAGATAAAATGATGTCATATTTTTTACTGAATAGTTAACATGAAAGCAGGGAAGTTAACTTTCTTATTTTTCTTTTTTTTCCACTCTCCTCTTCCATCAGTAAAAAAGGCAATAACTTTTTCCATTGATGAATCAATAATAGAAAAGTGGCATATTCATCATGGAAAACATTTTTAAGACCATAAAATGCATTGATCCTTTTAAAGGTAAATTCCACTTGCGTACCTCTCACCAAAATGTGATCTCCCACAGTGAATCTTAAGTTTGCATAAAACTTCAAGAACATAGGGAAGATTGCCACAGCTACGAAGTAGCAAAATTGCTCCCAATTTCTGGCATGACTCAACCTCTTGACCTCACTTCCCGAGTTTGCAAATGCCGGTTCTTGGATCATTCTTTTGCTCTCAAATAAGGTATTGTAGTTGTGACGGGTTTTGAAACTAACAAATCATCGAGCATCAAAGTCATCAGACTGTCTTCCTCTCTTAACTTGGGGAGCCATTGGAAATTTTATGAATATCCAAATAAATTCCAAATAAATTACTAAATCAAAAATCTAACTCCCTGAGCATGATTATTTGGTAAGAAACTTTTCACCATGAGTTTTCTTCAAGCACTTTCATAAAAAATCCCATTTTTCAGATCTCCCAAAATCCATGGTGAAAATAAAATTTTCTAAGTTAAAGTAAAGTTCTTAATAAGAGAAAATGAAATCTATCATTTTTTCCTCCAAATCCTTCTCTTTATCACGCAATGTAATTTCCTAAACTAAAGTTTTGAGGTAGAATATGACTCAAAAAACAAAAATGGAGGTTGTCTGTGCAATTTTGCTATTTTTTAGGCAATATAGCGTGTTTGAACTTTTGGCACATCATGCGCCAAGGCTATGTAAGTTGGCGCATCATGCGCCAAAGCATATTTTAGCCTGATTTCGGTTTATGTGGAAATTACCTCCATACCGTTTTACATCAACCTTTATTTGACTCAAATAAACCTTTCTAAGCATAATTAAACATCAAACTAACACCAATTTTTCACAAACAACACAACACTCATATTTATATACAAAATCCGCGTTATTACAAACTAACTTTTTTCAGGCCAACACACAAAAAATTCAATGTTTTAAAGCAAACTAGCAACCTAAACACTGAAATTTAAACATCAAACTTCAAAGCAAATAACATAGATAGAGCAACAACTTAAAGTAAAGCAATCCAACATAACAAACTATAACAAATAATACTAGAAAAAATGTTTCGTGCGTAAATTAACTTCACTCGTCACTCTCGTTCTCCTTGAGATCTTCCATAGACTAGTAGTGCACATACAGATTATAGAAGGGTCTAAATGGAAATTCATCAGTTGCATTTTCTTCCTCAATCAATGCATGCTTCTTGAACATACGTACCAAACCATTTTTTATATGCCCGGTATTAAAATTTGCTTAGTGGCAGACATGCACATTCTTGATCATGACCATTTCATTGATTCTCGAAGGATTGAATTGCACAAACTTGCCTCGCACATAGATCATTCCTTAGTTGATTGCTTGAAGATTTGCATAAAATTCTTTCACCACAGAGACGACTACAATGGCATTAGTGTAGCAAAGCACTTCCCAATGCCTCTAGACAATAACTTCTTCGACTCGAGTATTTGGTGTGTTGAATCCTCGATGCACAAATCCCTCTCTTTGATAAGCCTCTTCTTCACTATAACTCTATCATGCAACTTATGTGCGTTGAAACTGATGAACTTTCTTCAATTAGAAATAATAAATCTAGCGGATTTTCTAGAGTAGGAAGCCATGGGAATTGAAAAGTGGTGACTCTTTCCTTGTTTTCCTCCTTAAAATATGTCTTGGAGTCAGTTTTTAGGAGTTATTTGAAGGTGTCCCCGCCAAAAACCACCAAAA
>NEWO01000509.1:158082-174541 GCA_003013225.1 Phalaenopsis aphrodite | reverse complement strand
ATATCACCAACTTTGAATGTCCTTGGGTGGACCAATTTGTCATGGGCTTGTACCATCTTTGCCTGGTAGAGCTCCAAATGTTGTTGGGCTTCTAGTCATTTTCCCTCGAGACTCTCCAGTTCTTCAAGTCTGAGTTTTGCACTTTCATTTGCTGTGAGTTGGTTGGCAATGGCGACTCTGAGAGATGGTGTTTGGACCTCTAACGGAAGGACGACCTCAGCCCCATACACGAGCGCATAGGGTGTACACCGAGTGGAGTCCTGAAAGTCATCCGGTAGGCCCACAAGGCTTCTAACAGTTTGTTGTGCTAATCCCTTTTATTTTCATCCTGTGTTTTCTTCAAAATCTGTATCAGTGTCGTGTTGAAAGCTTCAGCCAGACCATTTTCTCTGGGATAATAATTTGTAGAGTATCTTCAATCTATCCCATGTCTTTTGATGAAATTATTGATCTTTGTACTTTTGAAAGCTATCCCATTGTCAGAGATTATTCTTCGCAGTACTCCAAAATGGTAGACAATTTGGCTTTTGAAAAATTGAAGGACGTGTTGTGCCGTAACGTCAAGTTACAGTACTGCCTTTACCCATTTGGATATATAACCTATAGCGGCAAGTATAAACTTGTGTCCTATAGAAGATGGAGGGTTTATCGGACCTATTATGTTTGTGCCCAACACTTGAATAGCCACGAGGCAACAATTGGCATTGGTGACATCTTCTGGCTATATCCATGCAATCGAACATCATTACTGGCCAATAATACCCGAGTCTTTTGATCTTCATTTTCATTCTTGGCCCTGACTGGTGAGCACCACACAATCCGACATGTACTTCTTCGACAATATTCTGTGCTTCGGCTTTGACTCTGCTCAAACACCATAGCCACATCTGGTTGAATGATCTTCTATAAAGAACATTTCCTACCAGGGCATAAGACATAGCCCTCCTTGTGATGTGGTGCGCCTCATACTTGTTTTCTGGTAACTTCTCAGCATGCAAATATTCTATTAATGGCTTTAGCCAAGCTTTGTTGATTTCTGCAACTTTAGTTATTGTTTCTTATTTTCCAAGCTTATGTAGTGTTTTGAAGTCATTTCGAGACAAGACTCGCCTTCCTTGCACGTGACATCGATGGAATCCTCCAGGGGACATGTCATTTCCTTAGTGAGTTCTGTTAGAGCGTCAGCATGGGCATTATCTCCCCGAGGAATCTGGTAGAAAGTCACCTCAGGATTCTGCTCTAGGAGCTTCATTGTGTACTGATGGTACTCTGCTAATCTTGGTTTTAGAATTCTGTATTGTCTAGCGACCTGGCGGATGACAAGTTGAGAGTCACCATAAATGATAATGTTTGTTATATTCATTGAGATTGCCAATTTCAATCCGATGATTAAAGCTTCATATTCTGCTTCATTGTTGGTGCACGGTTCTATGAGGTGGTATGAGAACCTCATCATACCTTTATCTGACGTGATAAAGATCAAATTGATCCCTGCTTTGCATGGTATAACTATGCTTGATCCTTTGTCTTTCCTAGCTGACGAAGCACCATCGAAGTACATCTCCCAGCATTGTGCACTAGAGAATTCCATTTGTAGTATTTTCTCATCTGGTAACTCGTCGTTGAGAGAGGACCCAGCTCGCAGTGGGTGTGCAGCGAGAAAGTCTGTTAGTATCTGTCCCTTGATAGCACGAAGGGAAACAAAAGTTATATCAAATTGCAATAAGATCGTTGACCATCTTGTCAAACGTCCGGAGAGTGTTGGTCTGGTCATCAGATATTGCAATGGATTAGCGTTCAAGATTAAGGTAATCTTATGAGAAAGCATGCAATGTCTAAGATTTTGGGCGGCGAAAATTAATGTCAGACAATGCTTCTCAATAGGTGGATACTTTATCTCCGTTGCTATTAGACGATGAATCAAGTAGTAGAGTGCTTTTGTTTTGCCCTCATCATTGACTTGGGCTAAGAGGGCTCCGAGAGAGTCATTCAAAGCCATGGTATAAAGTATCAACGGTTTCCCTCGGATAGGGGCTGCCAAAACATGAGGTGTCATTAAATATTGTTTAACGTCCTCAAAGGCCCGCTGACATTTCTCTTCTAAAATAAATTTGGCGTCTTTTTTAATTATTACCGAGAAGGGCTGACACCTACCTGAGAGATTAGAAATAAAGCGTCTCAGATATGCCAACTTCCCCTAGAAGGAATGTAATTGTTTCAAGGTTTTAGGAGGCATTTCCAAGATAGCTTTAATCTTATCCGGGTTGATCTCGATTCCCCGATGATGGACAACAAATCTTAGAAATTTCCCGGAAGTAACGCTAAAGGTGCACTTTAAGGGATTCATTTTAAGGTCATAATCATTCAAACACAATCCTCAAATTGTAGAAATGGTCTATTTTTTGTTTACTTTTGATGACCAAATCATCCACATAGCATTCTACTTGGTTGTGAATGAGGTTGTCAAAAATCTTTGTCATTGCACGTTGATATGTTGCTCCGCCGTTCTTTAGGCCGAACAGCATCACTGTATAGCAGAAAATTCTAACTGGTGTTTTGAAAACTGTAAGTGCTGCATCCTCGGGAGCCATCTTGATTTGGTTGTATCCCGATGATCCATCCATGAAGGAGAAAATTTTATGTGTTGAAGTGATATCCACCATCATCTCTGGTATAGGTAGTGGAAACTCATCTTTTGGACATGCCTTGTTCAAATCTCTGAAGTCAACGCAAACGTGGATCTGTCTATTTATCTTCTTCACAGGTACAATATTGGCTAACCATGTGGGGTATTGCTCCTCTTTGACAAAGTTGGCGTCTATTGGTTGATCAGTAGATTTATCCTCTACATCGAGGCAATCCTCTTCTGACTCACTAGTAACAACCATGCAAAATTCAGAATCATCGACTGGTCCAACTGTACCAAATTTAAGACCTTTTAAATTGGGAGTTCGATTTTTAGCATTCCATAGTTTTTCAAAAAGTTGAAATTTATCTTTTGGCATTTGTTTTGTTAAGTGTCTCTATTGAATTAACTTTCGAACACAAGGTGAGAAGTAACCAAAAGGCAATTCCATTAATTCATTAGAATCAACATCCAAATTTACATGTTTTTCAAGCTCAGTAGAGGTAAACTCTCAACCTTTTGCAGAAGAATCGGAGTAAGGGTCATAGTATTCAAATAGTGGTTTATCTGATCATACATTGTTTCATATTCATTCTTCTATGTATCTTCTAGGGATATCTCGTACTGAGATTTCTTCTGCTTTGTCATCATTATTTCATCTTCAGAACTGTCTTCATCACCAATGTTGATGGTTGGCCTAGTCTGCTCAACAATTAAATTGATCTTTCCTCATCCACGTCTCCGGCCTCGACCTCGGGTGCGTGAACTAGAAGAACCTCCACCAACTTGTTGTAAGGGAGTGGTAGAAGTTTGTTGAAGCGGAGTTGTTTAGCTTCCTCTTTGTGATTCTTCTGAATCTTCATTTTTATTTATCAAAATCTCGTACAAGAAGACAATCTTCTTTGGAGTCGCGTAGTAGGCAGCATCTTCATGGATACCAACTTCATGCACTAAAAATGGTTGTAGGTCTCCCTTGTTGCAATTCTCTTGACCATCTTTGTGGTATTTGATGACTGGTGTAGAGATGATGGAACCATATTGTGCTCATGAATCCATGGTCGACCCAATAGAGCTTTAAAAGAGGTCTCGGTGTCGATGATATGAAGTTTAGCGGTTGTCACAAGTTCTTCAACCTTTACAAGTAATGTAATTAATCCAAGGGCTCTTTCTCCCTTTTGGTTGAATCCTCTTAACATCATCCTATCGGCTTTAAGCTCTAGAGCTTCAATATCCAAATAGGTCAATGTCTGTAGGCTCACCAAGTTAAGAGATGCTTGAGGATCCACTAAAACTCTAGATAATACAAATCTGTCATTGTTGACGAAGATGTATAGCAGACGGTTGTGGTCGGCGGTATCGAGCAGCAAGTCTTCATCTGTGAAGTTTACCCCTGATTGTTCTCTCAATGAGCAAACTTCATCTGAGGATGTGCTAGCCAATTGAGCTAAGCAAATTTCTGGATCAAGCAAAGCTGTAACCAGAGATTCTCTCATCTCTTTTGACAGGATCAGAGCATCATAGATGCTTAGTCGGGCAGGCAACTTCCTAAGATGATCTAGCACGTTGTAGTCTACTTTTTAGGATCCTCCAACTTTATCTTGATCATGTGGTTCTTCCACTGGTGGAGGTGGGGGTATGTCTTCTTGAGTCATTATCTATTTTCCTTTATCTATTGGAGCTATTCTTGGTGGTAACACTTTTCCGCTCCTTAAGTTAACTCCTGTGACTTCTTCTTGAGATATCATTGCTTAATCTTTCGGTGTCTCTTCCTCTTCATCAGAAAGATCTAAGTTGATGGCAAGCGGTGTACCATGATGCTCGAGAATTGGTTCCTTGTTATCGGTGCTTTCGTAAGCGATATCATTGATGTCTTCTTTGGACTTGACAATGAGTTCATCAGACTCGAGTATGATTTGAGGATCATTTTGGGAATTGAGATTGCAGCTAGATCGGACATAATCAGTTACGTTATCACCAGAATTAGTCAAAACGTAGCCGAAATCACAATCATTATATTCATAAGACCCCGGAGGGACAAAAAGATAATAATACAAAGTCAAGGGTTTGAGGATTTTCTTCCTCAAATCCTAGACAACCAATCTAGTAGAGGCTGCCCCTATCCTAGCCCCCTTGCTATAAATCTTGGCAGTGACGCTTTTCTTCTTCTTGTTCTATGTCCTTGACGATGACTGATCTCCTGATGAAACCTTTATCTCGTGCTCGGTATGTTACAGACTCTGAATGGGGGCTTGTTTTGATGCAAATTGTATCTTGTTTAGTATTTTCTTGGACGATCTGCTCCAAACCTCATTCCTTCTTCTTCGGTATTTGTAGAAGCTTGTTTTGATGAATCTTGTGTTTGATTAAGGACCCTCTTGAGTTCATCCCAAGTTGTACTCCATCCATCTATTCAGACATACGGATCAATTGGAGAGATTGGGCGGCTGAAATCATATTTATAGAACCTTTTTCAGGTTCTCTTAAATATTCTTTTAGGATTATAATGTTCTCTTCCTTGAAATTCTTCTTGAGCCAGTCCTTAAAGATGAAACACATGTCTATAGTGTGCCCAAGAAACCGGTGGTATGGGCAATAATTTGGTTCATTGTTCTTATCCACCTCTTCGGGTTTCTTTGGATCAGGTAGTTTGAATTCTGTTTTCTTCATCAGGCTTTTGAATATTTTAGGTATGGCTTCATCCTTGAAAGAATACACAACTTTCTATCGCTTTAACAGGATATTCTTTTACCCACTGTTCGAGGTGATCCCTCCTGAGGCGGCCGTTGGTTGGATTGACTGCTCTACTTCTGAGAGTACTGTGACGAAGACTGGCGATGTTCTTCTGCATATATATTTATCAGCTGCTTTCCTTTGTCGACAATTGCGACTACTCCTGATTTCTTTTCGAACACTCTGGTTACCTTAGCCTTTTCATGTGGCTCCATGTGCTTCATTTCTTCTCGAAGACTGTTGGCTTTACTGAGTAGCTTCTTGAAGGATTTAATGGTGAGTCTCTTAAGCATAAAAGATACTGGCCCATGAATTCTCTTGAGTAGAATCTCAATCGCTTGATGTTCCTATAGCTCAGGTTCACATTTCATGTTAAGGTTTCTCCACCTCAAAGTATAGTCTGCTAAAGTTTCGCTAGGCTTTTGCTTCTCCATCATGAGCTCTCTAATATCACATGATGTTGCGCCCCGACAAATCTTTTCACAAATAACTATTCCAACTCAGAAAATATTTTAGTTGACCCGTTGGGCAAGTCAGCGTACCAGTTGAAAGCAATTCCTGACAAGCTGCTGACAAATTAGTGGCAGAGTAGAGCTTCATTATTCCTCGTGTTGTCACAACTGGCTCAGAAATTTGCTATGTGATGTCTGGGATTTCCAGTCCCCTCGAATATTTTGAAGTTTGGGGCCACAAAACCCTTGGGGAAAGGTACGGCTTTGAACTCCTCTGGGTAAGGTCTACCCTTTAAAATTGATGCACCAACCTTAGATTGGGCTAAGACTTCCCGCACTTGTTCAACCATTTCCTTGAATTCCTTTTCTGGCATTGTACCTGATGGAGAATCTTTCTTTGGTTGTTCATCTTTGCCTGCTGAAGTAGCCTCTCTTCTTTCATCAGTGATGTGTATGATTTCTGGCTGATTAATCTCTAGAGAAGCCAATCTCGGTGCTTGTGATTGCCCCTGAATGGTGGCCATGGCAGTCATAGCTGCAGTCATCTCTTCTATTCTTTTCTCCAGTAGACTGACTTGCTCATTTTTTAGGAGGATAACCCTACGCAACTCATCTATGGCATTTTCTTCGGTGTGAGGTTCAGCCTCGCGCGCAGATGTTGTAGCTCTAGTTTCGATCACATGGACATCCATGAAATCCGCCTCCAGGCAATCATTGTAATCAAAATCTTCATTGTCACTATTGACGGAAACTTCGTGCTCTCGAGCTAACTTGAAAATCTCAATCCTGAGTTTCTCAACTTTCTCTTCAATCATTGATTCCTTGATTGCTTTAAGATCTGGAGGACCTTGGTGGATATCCTCTACTTGTTCCTCCATCTCGCTGGTTATTGTCGCGACGATGTCAGATATCTCAAGCACTGGTTTTACTTCATGTCCTGCAGGCTCACTGAACTGTATCGGTGCAGCGACCTTGGGTACCCATACCCTTTTCTTTTTCGTCGATAATGTCTCAAGACGAGGCGTCTTAGTAGAAATATTGGTATGTAGAGGGAAGGTATGCTCCCCATGGTGTAGACCGGCTACAGTGTCAGGTAATCACTTTGTCTTTATCTCTGGGATTTCAAGAATGACTGGTAAGATCTTCGGATCCATTCTCGACTTAACCGGTAGATGGCCTGTGGTCTTGGTGGCAGTATGATCAGTAGTAATCACTGCAGTATCACCTAAGCAGAGCCAAAAGCGAATGCGAGTAGGTGGTGCTCCCATTGTCTTACGAGATTGTCTGGCGGATTTGATGCCTTTCAAAATTTCTTTCTTCACGCAAGGGGAAATTGCCAACTCCCACTCGTTTAAGTAACTCGCTAACCGAACATCCTTCTTTTGTAGCAAGCCTTCTAAAAACTGCGCTAATTCGAGTGATAGGAGTGAACTTCTTTTTCTCCTTACTGTGTCCATGAAGTGATTGTAAAGCGGGAGTGATCCTCCGGATACTCTCATATCCATCAGTATCTGTCAGAAGATGGAAACTACTCCCTCATAGGAGTGGCAAAATTTCTGGTATAACTTCTTCATATTGATGAGGTTCCTCCTCAACGGGTGTCTCCTCGAGATCCTGGGCATTAATGGCCCTTTGAACTCTTCTATTGGGGTTCCTCCTTTGAGTTCGGGTCAGTGGTACAGTCCTGAAGGCTGTAAGTGCTGCATCCTTGGGAGCCATCTTAATTTGATTGTATCCCGATGATTTGTCAATGATATAGAAAATTTCTTGTGTAGAAGCAATATCCACCATCATTTCTGGTATTAGTAGTGGAAACTCATCTTTCGGACATGCTTTGTTCAAATCTCTGAAGTCGACGCAAACACGGATATGTCCATTTTTCTTCTTGATAGGTACAATATTGGCTAACCATGTGGGGTATTGCTCTTCTTTTACAAAGTTAGCGTCTATTAATTTGCTTACCTCGGTGATATTTTGTTGCTCTGTTTCGAGGCTCATTCTTCTTGGAGCTTGTTTTAATGGGGTTATATTTTTATCTACCACGAGTTTATGAACTGCAACCTCTGCTGACAGTCCCAACATTTCATCATAACTTAATGTAAAGCAATCTTTGAATTCTGTTAACAATTTACTCAACCGTTGAGGTTCTTCATCGCTAAGTAGAGAACTTATAATTGTAGGTTGGGGTTGTTCTTCAGTCTAGAGGTTGATTTTTTTGAACTCATCAACCATTGATTTAATTTCCTCTTCAAATTTTGGCGGAGCATCCTCTATTAGTTGATAAGTAGAGTCATCCTCTATATCAAGGCAATCCTCTCCTGATTCACTAGTAACAACCATACAAAATTCTGAATCATCGACTGGTCCGGCTGTACCAAACCCGAGACCCTATTTCGAGTTTGAAATTTGACTTTTAACACTCCATAACTTTACAAAATGTTGTAATTTGTCTTTGGCATTTGCTTTGGCAAATGCCCTTGTTGAATTAACTTTTGTATGTAAGGTGAAACGTAACCAAAAGGTAATTTCATTATTTCATTAGGATCATCATCTAAATTTATATGATTTTCAATATTAGTAGGGTTAGAAGCACGATACAATTTGATCAGCTTTGAACCAGCACTACGGAGTTCCTTGACCTCTAAACTCTTGACCTTTTTAGGGCGGATCGGAGCAAGGGTCATAATATTCACATAGTGGTTTATCCGATCATACATCGTCTCATATTCACTTTTCTTTGCATCTTCTAAGGATATCTCGTATTGAGGTTTCCTTTCTTTTGTCATCATTATTTCATCTTCAGAATTATCTTCATCACCGATGTTGTTGGTTAGCCTAGTCCATTCAACGATTAAGTTGTCCATTGCTTGTCCACGTCCCCGGGCTCGACCTCCGGTGCGCAAACTAAAAGAACCTCCACCAACTTGTTGTAAGAGAGTAGTGGAAGATCTCTGAAGTGGAGTTGAATGGCCCTTCCATTGTACTTCTTCTGGATCTTTACTTTTGTTTGTTGCAATTTCATGGGAGAAGACAGTTTTCTTTGGAGGTGCGTAGTAGGTAACATCATCATAAATGCTAACTTCATGAACTGAAAATGGTTGTAGATCTCCTTTAATGCAATGTTCTTGTCCTCCTTTGTAGTACTTGAGACACTAGTGTAGAGAAGATGGAACCATGTTTTGTTCATGAATCCATGGTCAACCAAGTAGAGTGTTTAAAGAGGTCTGAGCATCGATGATATGAAATTTGGCGGTTGTTGCTAGTTCTCTAATTTTCATAAACAATGTAATCGATCCAAGGGCTCTTTCTCCCTTTTGTTTGGATCCTCTTAGTATCATTTTATCGGTCGTAAGCTTTTGAGCTTCGATGTCCAAATATGTCAATATTCGTAGACTCATCAAGTGGAATGACACTCCAGAATCTACTAAAACTCTGGACAACATGAATTTGTCGATGTTAACGGAGATGTAGAGTGGTCGGTTGTGGTCAGCAGTACCGAGCAGTAAGTCTTCATCGGTGAAGGTCGCCCCGGGTTGTTCTTTCAACGAGCAAACTTCATCTGAGGATGTGCTGACCAACTGAGCTAAGCAAATCTCTGGGTCAAGCAAGGTTGTAACCAGAGACTCTCTCATCTCCTTTGATAGGATTAGAGTGTAATAGGTGTTTAATTGGGCCGGCAACTTCCTAAGATGAGCTAGCATGTTGTAATCTACTTTGTATGGTCATCCAATTTTCTCTTCGTTATGTGTTTCCTCCATTGATGGAGGTGGAGGTAGTTCTTCTCGAGTTACTATTTGTTTTCCTTTATCCACTGGAGCTGTTCTCGGGGGTAACACTTCCCCGCTCATTAAGTTTATTTCTGTAATTTCTTCTTATTGAGGTACTTTTGTTGAATTTTCTACTGTTTTTTCTCTTTTTCAGAAAGATCTAAGTTGATGGCAAGCGGTGTACCTTAGTGCTCGAGGATTGGCTCTTCACTTTTGATACTGTCATAGCTGCAATCGTTGATGTCTTCTTTGGTATTGTTAACAAGTTTGTCAGACTTAAGTATGATTTTAGGATCATTTCAAAAATCGAGATCAAAGTTAGATTGGTCATAATTGATTACGTCATCACTATAAACAGTTAAAACTTATCTGAAATCATGATCATTATATTTATGATACCCCGGAGGGGCAAAAAGATAATCATACAAGTTCAGGGGTTCGAGGATTTTCTTCCCCGAATCCAAGACAACCAATCTAGTAGAGGCAGCGCCTATCCTACCCTCTGTGCTATCAATTTTCATGATGGCATTCTTCTTTCTCTTTGTCTTTGACAATGACGGTTCTTGTGGTGAAATCTTCATCTCAGACTTGACAGGCTGAAGACTCTGAACAGAAGTTTGTTTTGACGTGTCTGGATTTGGTTCAATATTTTCTTAGATGATTTTCTCTAGACACTCCATCCATCTTTTCCAGTGTATGTGGAAGATTTTCTTGATGAATTCTGGATTTTATTTAGGAACCTCTTAAGTTTGCCCCAAGTCTTACTCCATCCCTCTTCTCCGGTGTATGGATCAATCAGAGAAATTGGCTCGGCCGTAATCATATTTATGGAATCTTTTTCAAGTTCTTTTAAATATTCTTTCAAAATCGTTATATTTCCTTCTTTAAAATTTTTCTCGAGCCAATCCTTAAAGATGAAGTATTTTTCTATAGTGTGTCCCAGCAATCGGTGATATGGGCAATAATTGGTTCATCCTTTTTATCGACCTCTTCTGGCTTCTTTAGCTCTGGTAATCTGAACTCAGGCTTCTTCATTAAACTTCTGAACATTTTGGATACAGCTTCATCTTTAAAAGAATATATCATTTTCTATCATTCTTCCAGAGATATTCTCTTATTCCCTGTTCGAGGTGACCCTTCTTGAGGTGATTGCTGACTGGAGTGGTTATTTTGTTTCTGTGCCTGTTGTGATGAAGAATGACAAGGATTTTCTGCATATATCTTCATTGGTTGTTTTCCTTTGTCGATAGTCGTTACTGTTCCTGATTTCTTCTCAAACACTCTGGTTACCTTGGACTTCTCGTGTGAATCCTTATGTTTGATTTCTTCTTGAAGACTAGTGGCTTTACTGAGTAGCTTCTCGAAGGATTTGATGGTGAGTCCCTTTAGCATAAAAGCTATTGGGCCATGAATTCTTTTTGGTAAAATCTTAATTGCATGATGTCCTTGTAGCTGAGGTTCACATTTCATGCTAAGATTTCTCCACCTCAAAATGTACTCCACCAAAGTCCCGTTGGGGTTTTGATTTTCCATCATGAGATCTCCTATAGAGACATGGTGTTGTGCTTTGGCAAATCTTCTTACAAATAGTTGTTCTAACTTGGTAAATTTCTTAACTGATCTGTTGGGTAAATCAGCATACCAACCAAAGGTGATCCCTGACAAGTTACTGATGAACTGTTGGAAGAGTAAAGCTTCGCTATTCCTTGTGTTGCCACAACTGCTTGGAAGTGTGTTATATGTTGTCTGGGATTTCCAATCCAAATTGAATATCTTAATGTTTTGGCCCACGAAACCCTTGGCGAAGGGTACGATATTGAATTCTTCTGGATAGGGTCTACCTTTTAGAATCAATGCACCACCCTTGGATTGGGTTAAGGCCTCTCCAACATGCTCGACCATTTTCTTAAATTCTTTCTCTGGTATGGCCCTCGATGGAGAATCATTTTTTGGTTGCTCATCTTTGTTTGCTAAGGCAACTTCTCTTCTTTCATCTTTAANCTTAAATTCTTTCTCTGGTATGGCCCTCGATGGAGAATCATTTTTTGGTTGCTCATCTTTGTTTGCTAAGGCAACTTCTCTTCTTTCATCTTTAATGTGTATTATTTCCAGTCGATTGATGTCTGGAGATGCTAGTTGCGGTGCTTGTGATTTCCCTTGAATGGTGGCCATGACAGTCATGGCTATGGCTATCTCTTCTATCCTTTTCTCTAGTTGCTGACTTGTTCATCCTTTATGAGGATAGCCCTACGCAGCTCATTTGCGGCGTTCTCTTCGACGAGAGGTTAAGCCTCGAGTGCAGATGTAGCAGCTTTGGTTTCGATGACATGGAAATCCATAAAACCTTCTTCAAGGTAGTCATTATAGTCAAAATCTTCATCATTTTTGTCAATGAAAACTCTGTGTTGATGAGCCAACTCGGAAATATCGGCCCAGATCTTTTCAACTTTTTCTTCGATCAATGATTCTTTGATTGTTTTAAGATCTGGAGGACCCTGTTGGACCTCGTCTTCTTTCTCTTCCATTTCACTGGCAATTGCTGCGATGATGTCAGATACTTCGGACCCTGGCTTCATTCCATGATCTTGGCCTGCAAGCTTACTGGACTGTACTGGTACAAGACCTTGGGTATCCATACCTTTTTCTTTGACGATGATGCTTCAAGACAGAGTGTCCTAGCAGAAACATTGATATGTCGAGGAAGAGTATTCCCCCCATAGTGCAGACCAGCTACAATATCATGTAATCTTTTTGTATTTTCCTTTGGAATTTTAGGGATGTCTTTGTAGTGGATGATTGCTAAGATTCTTGGACCCAGTCTTGACTTAACCAGTCGAAGGCCTGTGGTCCTAGCGACTGCAGACTCGATGGTGACTATGGTGGTATCAACTCTGTTCCCCAAGAGAAACCAGATAGGAATATGAGTGGGCAAAGCCTCAGTTAACTTCTGAGATTGTTTGGCAGATCTAACATCCTTTAAAATTTCTTTATTCATGAGAGGGGATATTGTATGTCCCACTCATTTAAGTAGTTGACTCACTTAACAGCCTTCTTTGGTGGCTAGCCTCTGAAAAACTAAACTGACTTTGGTGATAGGAGTATATTTCTTTCTCTCCACATCGTTTACATGAAGTGATGGTAATGCAGCGGCAATCTTCTGGATACTTTTGTACCTGTTGGTATCAATTAAAGGATGAAATCTACTTTCCTGCAGAAGTGGATATACTTCTGGTAATTCTAACTCCTCTTGGTGAGGCTCTTCATCAATAGGTACTTTCTTAGGAGCCTGAGCTTTAGTAGCCCTCCGAACTCTCCTGCTACGGTTTCTCCTTTGGGTTTGGGTTAGCGGTGCAGTCTTTGAACACGACCCGATTTCGAACGCCGATGGCGGGACAGCTAATCCCTCAGTCGGATCTTCAATGATCATTACTTCTTTCCCCTTAGCATCAGCGGGGACAACAGGCTTGGTAGGTGCCATGGTGGCAGTAGTTTTGGCTTTCTTATAGGAAGGGAAGTCCTGAAGATAGTTCAAGTTGAATTCAGCAGACAACTCCTAAACTTTTAGAGCGGTGACTTTCATCACGACGAATAGAGCCTTTTCATGGATAACCTCGAGGTATTAGAATCCGGCTTTGAACTTAATTGTCGGAGCAATGTTTAGGCTTCATGGCTTGTTGGCAAGTTGCAAGAAAAAGTAAGCGTTGGGTAGGCCATTGCAACAGCTTTAAAACAAAAAGTTTTGGGGTTAGCTATATGGCCAAAACCTTGTAATCTTTAGTGTAAGCACTAAAATTTTACAGAGGTTGGTATGTAAACCGGGTAAATTTTAGTTTGTGGGGATTTTAAAATTTTTAGTAAACACGTACTTTAAAAGTAGAAAATTTTACTTAATTTTGAAGAGTGCATGGCACAACACAATTTAATTTAATTTTCAAAATTGCAAATCAGATTTGGAAGGGAGATGTGAAGTGTTTGGGACCCAGTGCGAGACCTATTTAGTAACTCACAACGCCCAAGTGGAACTAGTCTACCAACACACCTATTGGGGTCCGACCACACATGAAGATTTAAAGAGTCCTTAATGGCCTCTTGAACCCCTCTATTCAAAGGTGATTGAACAGATAGTCCTGAAGTCCAAAGAGTTGATCGTACTTTCCCAAGACAGAAATGAGTAAAGTATGTCAACGGAAGAAGGGTAATTTGGCTCAAGAGGGACATGGACACATTACCGATCAATGAAGATAGTACTTTCCTGATTTAAATGGAAAGAGAAACTTCCATCAGAGTCGTCAGAAGCTGTCGACATTATTTTGGTTTGAGAAGTTGCCCGTAAGAAGCTGTCTGTCATCGAAATCGAAATCTCGTCACCCGCTTCAAAATGACATTTAAGTTTAGAAAAATATTTAATCAAACTGATCCCATATTTTTCATAGTTTAAACAAAAAAGTGTTATACCTCAAACCATGTATCTATCCCAAAGGATAAACACAAGACTTGAGGATGAGGCTTGATCAAATAAACTGAGAAATATATGACGTTTGTTTCATCTGAAAATTCATTTTATTTGCCGATAATTTCCCTTGATTAATATGAAGAATTAAATAGGGTTTATATTAAGTTGGGTTCAGAAATGTTTTTTATAAGGGCAAGGCCCTATAGTTAATTACATCTTAAATGACCAAAGCCACCTAAGAAAACTTTCGATAAAATTCAAAAAATATTACCTTCAAGGATTTCAAAAAGATAGGATTATTCAATGAGATTGAATAGAGAGGTGTGAAATGGGATTGGCTCAAGTTTGGAGCATTTTGTTTTTGGCATCCAAAGGAGGAAGGACTAGGGGATGGCATGGATCCAGAGGAGAACCTCGGTGACTTCCCAAGTTATCTTATTGTTTGGCTTTAGTTTTATAGAGAAATATTTAGGTGTTTCATCCTACTAATTTTATTAATTTAAGACATACATTCGTGTGAAAAATCACACAAATAGCCTGAAAGATGTGAGGGTTTAGGTCACGATGAACGACAGCCTCAGAATCCTAAGTGAGTAAGGGCGTATATTATACAGTAGAGCTATACAAAGGCCTAAAGAAGAGTTGAGGATTTATGTTACACTAGGTAGACAACCTGAAAATCCTATGGCTTGTTATTTAATTCTAAGGAAGGAATAGTTTAGGTGGTCTAGACATATACTGTTGTTGAAGATGGTCGTGCTGCCCACCATGCTAGCTTCAAGCTCCTTACTGCGATGAGTTTAAGTTTTCTAGGGTGTCAAGTTATGATGTTAAATTAGGTGGCCCTATGGTTATAGTTCTTTAAATTTTATGGGGGACGTTAAAGTTGATTAGAGCGACACCAATTAATATCATACGGTTCCCTCATTTCATCACCACTATTTTCTATTAGATTTACTTAGTCCAATTGAATTTATTAAACTCAACTTAATGAGTTCCATACTTTCATTTAGACCGTGGGAAGCCTCGTTAGCAACCGTAGGTTACCTCTTCCGAGGGATTCCCGATCATCCGATAGAGATGTCTTAATTTAGTTGTAGTTGTTGTTTTGTGTGATGTTTGTGATTAAATCTTGAGTTGTTTTATATTTTGAATGTTGTGGCGATGAATTTTATCATGGTTGATTTTAGATTTTTGTTTTGGTTTTGGTTTTGTGGCTATCCTGATAGTTTTAATTTTCATGCAGGGTGACGTCGTTGTTTAGCATGCAAGTTTGTTTTTTGTTCATATATGCAGGTAAGTAAGCACAATGTGGAAAGCTTAGAAAAAGAGAATGTTGTAAACTATAAAAGCGTACCTGGCGAGTCTTCTTGTTTCACCACTAATAACTCAAAATGCATGTTAGAACACTTTATGTAAAGCAAACAAAAGTAAGGTTATGGTGACCTACCCAACCCTAGGTCATATCTTGGTGGGTTCCTATTAGTTTGATCAAGGATTATTTTTCTTAAGAAAACATATTACTTTAGTAGACCTCTCAGGCAGCCAATAGGTCTAGAGGAAGAAATAGGTCCATGATTCCCTCTCACCGTCTGATGAAAAGTTTCGAGATAATTTAAACTTTTTATGTTGCTTAATAAATCCACCCTATAAAAATACTCTTAATGCTTAGTGAACATTGATGTTTGAGTTATCCCTATAAGTAGGGTAATTATCATTTGTGATTTAATTTGTAAATTATGTGGGTGAAGATCCTAAAAAGGGGCAAGTTAATGTTATCAAGGCACTCAGCCAACTTTTTAATATAGGCTTGTAGTGTTCCAAAGGTGTTTAATTTTATCTATGTCCACTATTTCTAATCCTTATTTAACCAAATTTAATTTAGCTTAGGTCACTACTAAGCCCTTAAGATTTTGGTGGATGTCTTAGAAAGAGATTAAAATTTGAAGGGAAGATGATTCATTTTTTAAAGTCATTTGAACATCAAACATGGGTATTAAATTAGTGAGTTATTAACACCCAAAACTATACCCTAAGTCTAGGATCATTTATTTGACTAGACCTCCAAATTTTAATAATTTAAGATTATCCTTTAATTAAAAAAAGTGAGATTGGTTTCTATCAATTAATCCCCCTTTTCATTTTAATAATCCAAATGAATTAGTAAAATCATATGTTTCCATTTTCCCTCTTTGAATTAAGCATAAATGTTAATTAAGGCTGAACTTCCAGAATTACACTTTTGCCCTTAAGGCTCTATCACTTCATAATTTATCAAATTTAATTCAAATGACTTTGAAATTTTTCTCCTACCTTACTCATGGGTAAATTAAGACATCAGAGGAGAAAATGTGATTTTTCAAAATTTAATTTAATTTACATAATTATTTTAATGCAAAAATAAGATTTTTCAAAAAAAATTTCATAACCT
>NEWO01000509.1:132761-138925 GCA_003013225.1 Phalaenopsis aphrodite | reverse complement strand
GTTTGATTGTGAATGGATCTGCAACTAGATTGGGACATCCATCCACTATTTTCTTACTTTGCAGTCAAGCGCAAGTACTTTATGAAAGTTGGGAAAAAGTGCTACTTTTTCGGAAGTCGATTGATCCAGAAGTCTACTGCAACTGTATTGGAATGGGAGATGAAAATGATATGAATGTACTGATCGATCAAGGATCTCAAAATTCATCGTTTGTTCAGCCCTACTACAACTTGAGTGCACATTCAAAGAGCATCAAGATAATAGAAAATTATGTGCAGAATCTTGTGCACGTGATTGGGAATATTACTTAAATGTTGGATCATCTATATTGGAGACTGAAGGAACATTTTGATCATACAGGGCGTATTGAAGATGGATTGGTACGTATGTTCAAGAAACATGCTTGGATTGAGGAGTAAAATTCAACTGAGGAATTTCCATTTTGACCCTTCTACAATCTGTATGTGCACTACCAATCGATGGGAGATATCCAAGAGGATGAAAGTGAAGATCATATTTGATCTTAATTTATGCACATAATGTTTTGTGTAGTATTGTTTGTTTTAGTTTATTGTTCTGGATTGCATTTCGTTTCTAATGAACACTATCTATGTTTAAGTTTTGAATTTTGATGTTTAGATTTCAGTGTTAGGATGTTGGTTTGCTTTAGAACACTGAATTTAATATTTGCTGGCTTGAAAAATGTTAGTTTGTAATAGCATGGATTTTATATATAAATGTGAGTTTTGTGTTGTTTATGAAAGTTTTGTGTTAGTGTGCTGTTTATATATGCATGGAAAGGTTTATTAGAGTCAAATAGAGGTTGATGTAAAGCTGTACGGAGTAGATTTCCATAGAAAATGAAATCTAGAAAATTTACGCATGATGCGCTAAAGGTCTGAATACGCTATATTGCTTAGAAAACCATAAAATTGCACGTACAAACTACATGTTTGCTACTTCATTCATCTACAACCTCAAGACCTTGGTCTAGGGCATCACATTGTGGGTGAAATAGAAGGATTCAGAGGCTTAAAACTATAGATTTCTTCTTCTCTTGGTAAGAGCTTCACTTTAACTTAAAAATTTTCACTTTCACCTTGGAATTTGGAAGATTCGAAAATTGGGATTTTTGATGAAAATACTTGAAAAAAACTCATTGTGTAAATTTTCTTACCAAATAACCTTGCTTGAGGAGTTAGATTTTTTATTTAGTAATTTATTTAGAATTTGTTTAGATTTTCATAGAATTTTCAAATGGCTCCTCGAGTTAAGAGAGCAAGGCCATCTGAGGACTTCGACACATGAAAATTTGTTAGTTTTAAAGCCCAACATAGTTAAAATACTCAGATGGAGACCAAGAGAATGATCCAAGAGCGGGTGTTTGCAAACTCAGGTGGCAAGGTCGAGAGACTGATTCTTGCCAGGAATTGGGAAAGATTCTGCTACTTCACTATCGTAGCAATTGTCTCGATGGTTCGGGAGTTTTATACAAACCTGAGATCACTACTGAATATCACATCCTAGTGAGAGACAAGCAAGTTGAATTTACTGCAGATCGGATCAATACTTTTTATGTTTTGAGCGGCATGTTTTTTTATGAATACACTGCATTTGTGATAACTGATTCATCACTGGATGAAGTGATTGCATTTTTGACTGATGGAAGAGGGGAATGGAAGATTAAGAATAAAAAGATAGTTACCTTCCGTACTTCCATGTTCACTATTCAGTCAAAAGTATGGCACCACTTCATTTCTTCCAGACTGTTACCAACAAATCATTGGCTAATGTTTCTAAAGATAGAGCTATACTCAACTATTACAGTCAGAACATGAAGGCAATAGATGTGGGTGCACTTATAATTCAACATGCTCAAAGTATAGTTGGTAGTTTTACAACTGGAGGATTGGAATACCCTACCTTGATTTTCACTATATGTGAACAATCAGGAATAGAATCTCATAGCAATGAAGAAAGATTGCAGCCATGAAATCTGATTGGGAGACATATGATTCATAGAGTAGAATCATTTGTTGAGTCTAGAAGTGGAAGAAGGGATAAGCCCTCTACATTTGTTGCAGGGACATCTACTTCTAGATATGTATCTCTTGAAGGCATTATGAACCAACTGATGATTCAACAGAAGGATATAGTAAATATTCAAACTCAGTTGGGAGAGATAGGAGCAAGAAATAAATATAATGATGAATATCAGCAGAGGAGAGTTCAACATGATATTGAGTTTGAAAATGCCATGGTAAGTCACCTTAGGGGTGAACTTAATGTGGACTTTCCTGCTAGCCCCTGTTTCAATCCCTATACTCCCACTCATGATGATGATGAAGAAGAAGAAGAATAAGAAGAAGAAGAAGAATCAGATAATGAAGAGGAAGGAGATGAAGATTGATGTTTTATGAGTCTTGTTTAGTTTCTTTGATGTCTGTTTGTTATTTTTGTTTGTATTAGGATGTACTTTCATTTGAAACTTGTTGTAGTAAAATACTTTTTATGTTGTGTTGTGAACTGAATCTGTAATAGTAATTGTAGACTTTCACTTTTTTTGCATTTTTAGTATTCTCAGTTTAGTTTGTTAGTTTAGTTTTTCAGTTTTTGTATTTATGTTGTTTATTCTCAGTAAGTTCTCTAGAATATATTATGTTTTATTTAATGATTTAAAGTCTGCATGTAGTTTTGCAGTTAGTATATGTAGTATACCAGAGCTCGGTTTCATATTCAGAAATCCTCTACAAGTCAGTTTTTATTTTCATGTATTTACTTTTTTCTTTCACCTATTAAATTTTAATATTTTTAAGTCAGTTAAGAACTTAAGTTTGGGAGAAAGATAATTTTTTTTTTTTAAAGAATTAAAGTAAATTTTATTTGTCCTTCAGTAACTATATTCTTAAAAATTAATTTAACATGGCCCAGAATATTAAGATTTAACTTTAAATGAATATACTTTTGTTTATAAGTATTATGGTAAATTTAGATAAATATTTTTTTTAATAATGAAGGTCAATTCTAAAGTTTAAGATATTTGGTATGATAGGATAAGACTATGTTTTTCTATTTAAAGTAAAGAAAATGGTATTTTTGAAGTGTTAAGAATTTTAAAGTTTCATGTAAGAAAAAAAGAATGAGACTTTATGAAAAAATCATAAACTAATATAAATTGATAAAGTGAAGAGAGGTATAGAGTTTCAACTTTAAGAAGAGGATAATGAAGTTTAAAATCATTAAAAGCTAACCAGATATAGTAATCCTCACATGGAAAAAGAAAATAAAAGAAATGATTGAAAATATTCTAAAAGAAAAAAAAAAGAAAAAAAAGAGAAAAGAGAAAAAAAAGAAAAGAAAAATAAGTGAGGAGAAGCTTTAGGAGATGCCTAATCAAAAGTTGGCTTCACTTGGACCAACTAAAGGAATGAGCTTTAGTAGATTTTCTAAACTTATATTGGAGTATTAGTAGCATTCCTAGTAAACCTTTAATGAAGTTCTTTTTCATATGAAAGTTCTAAATGTCCTTAAAATGACAATTGCAATTCTTCTTGAAATGAATCGAGATTCGGAAATCTTAATTTGATTACTAAGTATTCCTAGACTTAGAACTTGAATCTAAAGTTATTTAAAGCTTTTTCTTAAATTTTGAAATTCTATTTATTAAACTAAAGTATAGAAGTTATAAGTTAATCTTTATTATAAGCCATATGCTTTTATGTAATAAAAGTGTCACTTGAGGACAAGTAACATTTAATTTTGAGGAATTTCGATACACCAAAATAATATATTATTTTAAGCACCTATTTTATGCTTATTTTTTTGTGATATTACACTTTAAAGAAGGGTATTTTTGTGTTTTTGTTGCAAGTATATCAATTTTAGGCATTTGGAGCAAAAATGACAAAAAAGACAAAATTTGGAGCAAAAAGAGCCAATTTTGGATTCTGGCGCATCATGCGTCAAAATCCAGAGAGCTTGCACATGATGCGTTAAGTATGAATTTTCAAATTAAGATGATTCAAGACAAATTTTTGCGTGAATTTCAAAAGGACACTTGTTCTACACCTCGTGGAGTAATTCAATACATCTAAGAGTTTACTTGGGGAAGAAACTTTTGGAGGGAATTCTTTCAAGAGGAGGCAACCCAAATTACAGAAGATGAATTGAAGAGACTAAGGGGATGAAAAAGGAGAGGCTTTTGGTGTGGCATGAGAGTTAGAGAGAGAGAGAACAGAAGATTTTCTTCTAGGGTTATAAGAGAAGTGGGAAGACTAAGAGAAAATTGGGAGTGATTGTAAATAAAGAAAGGCTTGGAGGGAACTTATAGGGATTTGCTTGGGAAGGATTGTGAGATAAAATGTTTTTTTTTTCTTTTATTTTGTAAACTTGTTTTTATATATGAAATTTGTGTTTTATTGTATCATTCGCATAAATTCTGAGTAATCTTCGTTATCCTTCTCCGTACTTTGAAGATATGGTTTTATGAAGAATAGATTTTGTTTTCTACGGTTTTAAATAATAATAATTTGTGATGATTTGAACTCTAATCATTATTTACTTTTCGATCTGGCCAATTGAAATGTTAAAACTTGTTGAGAGACATATGTTCTTAAATGAGATATGATTTCTACAACATAGGGAGAACCACATTTAATTTCTTGGGAGAGTAAGTTATCCATGGGATTGGGTGCAAATAAATGAAGAAATATACTTTGCTGGATGCAGAATTAGAGATTTTAATATGACATATTAAAACTCCAAATTTGGTTCAGTTGATTGGAAACTAATTCGAGATTGTTAGCCCTCAGGGGAGGGAGTAGTGGGAGCTTCAGAGTGGCAGTCGGTATCCTCCAAGCCTAACCACGAAATTAGGCACCAAACTCTTGATTAGTCAATGTTCTTTATAGCACTCAGAAGAGGGTAAAGAATAAGATTGCCCATATTTGGCATAAAACAGTTTTTATATATATTTTCAAATGATTTTAATTTCTTCACAAACCATATACTTATTGTAAAGTGAAAGGATGTTTTCTTAAATTTAAACTTTTCGTCACGACAAAAATTTAATTTAATTTTTGCAATTTTACTTTTGAAAGTTTAGCATTTAGTTTAGATTAATTTCTGTCATCTTGCAACTGTATTTTAACTAGCATTCACCTGAGTAGTCAATTTTCAAACTTTGCACTTTACTTTTATTTTTTTTGTTTTTATTATAAAATAATTTTCATAATTTACTTTAGGATTTTCCAACTTCCTGTGGGATTGATATCTAGGACTCCATTAGAGTCTTTTATTATTTGAATGATAGGTATACTTGCGTTGATATTTAAGAAAGTTTGATACTTTAAAAGGAGTTTTAAAGGATAAATTATATTTATAAAAAGTGTTTTGTTATGATTATAATGCATATTTATTATAACTTTGTCTGCATCGAGTTAAGTAGTGTAAACTTCATAAATATTTGCATATACAAATCTTTTTGTCATAGTACATAGTCATCAACAATTCCTCAATTACACACACATAATATATATATATATATATATATATATATATATATTCTAAATTTATACAAATTTAGCTCATTTAATATTAGAAACTTATGGCAAGTGTCGCTGGTGCACGATAAGGAAGGTTGAATTGATAAAGGATGTGGTGATCTGCATTGCTCGACAAGGGTGGCCATAACATGCAATGTTTATTTGGCGTCTAGTGACAGCGATTGTGTTGGAGTTGGAGGTATTTGAGATGGAGCGATTAGTGGTAGTTATTGTTTGCGGTCAGAATTGTGTGAAGTGATTTTATTTTGAAAAATATTATTAAAATCTTTACAAATGCTTTAAAAAATCTTCATTTCAAGGAAAATGTAAATTAACTTATTTTAAAAATTAAATTAAAATATCAAGTACATAAAACCAAATAGGCATGATAAAACGGCACCTATTAAACTTTTTGGGGACTTGATCGACTTTAATTAGAACTATATATGCATCATTTATACCAAACATCAAATCTAAGTTTATAATCAATAAATCAAAGTAACTTAATTTTTTTTATTTTTTATTTTATTATATTTTATTTTAAAATTAACATGTTTGACAAGTTCATTTAAGTTAGAGATACCTAAAAATTATTGAGTATCTTAAAAAAAAACTTATTTA
>NEWO01000509.1:102761-130261 GCA_003013225.1 Phalaenopsis aphrodite | reverse complement strand
TGTTTTCAGTTGATATTAATTTTCATACAGACGGTAGTTATTAGAAATAGCAAGTGACATGTTGAGAATTTATATTAATTTACCTGAAATAAATCTTACTATTCATATGAGCAGTAATATTATTTCGTTAATTTTGAAATAAGTTATACAATTGTTTGTCAAGGTACAACTAAAGTTATTTCTTAATTTATCATTATTAGTTTCAAGAAACTTCTGTCTTAACATTCTCATTCTACCCTCAACTTGATTTAATTATTTCTCAATCCTAATACCTATAATATATCCAAGATAATTCTTGCTTAATACAATTAACCTTTAATACTTCTTGAAAATCTCTTATTAGATGATACTCCTTTAGAAACTTCTTAAATTTAACCATTCAACTTCAACTCATTTATTTTTTCATTCAATTATATGATAGATCAAACTATCAAAGCCTATCACCCTCAAGGCAACAATTTTGCTTCCGTAAATATTGACTGATAATTTACCAATTTGATATTTATGAATTGCTTAAAATCAAAAACATAGTATTTAATAAATATTTTAATTGAAGTTATGTTAACAAAAAAATAAATTATGTTGCTTGGATGAGTAGAAATAAGGATTAAAAATTTATTATTATTGTGGCTAGAAAAAATTATGCTTAATGATGTGAGCATAAAAAAATAAAACCAAAAATATAAAATAACTTGGTTGTACAAAAGACAAACATAAATTGATATTAACACCTTATTTTGGGCTCCAAATGAATGAATGAAGGGATTTTTACAAATTTAACATTAATGGATGACATAAAACTAATGATGATGAAACTCAATACAAAACTAATTTTGGGAAACTAAGGGCTTGTTTGAGATTATTTTTTTCTTTTCTTTTTAAAAGCATGTTAGTATGGTGTGTTTTTTATATGTTTTTATTTTTGTTTCTAAAAACAAATTAAAATGTTTTTGAAAACACTCAAAAAGAAGTTAGTGTTTTAAAAAACAACCATATCTTACTTAAACAAGCCAAACATATTTTGTTTCAAATCAAAACATAAACAAAATAAAATAAAAACAGAAAATAAAAAGAGAAGTGATCCCAAACGGTACCTAAGATTTTTCCTACGAATTACAAATGAGATGATCATACCAGGCAGTTTATCAGGTTGGAGAGAACGTCTTATCAAAAGAGGCGGTTGAGGGTACAAGCGAAGAGCTTCTGCAATGACAAGCCGAATGTACCTGAAAGGAAATGTGCCAAAATGACCTATAATAAACCAATACACTTGATGATTCTCAAAACTCAACAAGATGATGAAGATAAATGAGAATAATGGATCACAAAAAGAAAAGAATTTTTCAAAACGGATTCTGAAATCTGTAGATACACAATTTCCCAGATCAACTCAATTTTTGAAAGATGAGCTAACATATTCTATTGATTACCACTAGACTGACAAAAAATTCAACGAGAACCTGATCCCCAAGAAAGCAGTTAAGTGGACATCCTTTTTCAGTTGACTATATAGAAGATCAATATTTATAGCCTTGATTTAAGGTTAACGGTTACCGCACTGCAGTACAAAGAAACAGAGAGACAAGAAGGATTTGCATGAAATCACTGGTTGATAATCCACAAGCTTCTAAGCAACACACAATTGGGGGAACCATATGGCTCAACATCTAGGCACTCGGCATGTTATCTGTTCAAACAAAAATTACAACAAACCGATGACTCCTTCAAAACTAATGCAAACTCATTCACTTACTCCAAATTTTTAAGGCATTCAAGAGTAGTTCTCTTTTCACCAAGAACAGAATCTACCACTTCCTGTGCCTTTCTCATTTTGGATGGGTTCTGCCAGTTCAAAATTGCCAGATTTCAAAATAATTCAATTCATTAAATTTAAAAGCAGGATATTTGCGAAATTGTATCTTTTAAGTGGAGATAAGCGCAGCAGGAAAACCATCAATTACCTGAGCAAGAAGAAAAACAGCCCAAGTAAGAACAGCAGCAGTAGTTTCATGTCCAGCAATAAGCATAGTCATAAGATCATCCCTAAGCTGTTAAATGAATTTTTCAAATGAGACTGAAAAAAAATAATTATTCCAAAACCCATGAATCCTGATTTGCTATTCTTTCGAGACCAGCAGGCTATATTAATAAATAAACGACTGTAAGAAACTCAAAGAACAATCAATCCAAGATTAATTTAATGAGCGAGACAGTTGAACTACTTACACTGATTCAGACTTCTTCAGATGTTTACAAGGGTGTGCATTCATGCTTATGCAGGTTTCAATCTATTTCAATACAACAGGAATTAAGAAAAGAGTCAAAGATTTACCTGACGATCATCAACATCAGCTCCACGCATATCAACAAGAAACCTCAATAAGCTTGCATCCTGCAAATTCCATTGCATATAACACATCAATTTATATTTATGATGCTTATTTTGACATTAAATTATTATTGTTGCTGATAATTAATGCATTCTGCAATTTTCCATTGCATACAACACATTAATCTATATTTATGATGTTCATTTTGACATTAAATTACTTTTTTTGTTCATAATTAATAGATACAGCCAACCTGACCTTTAGAGACGAGTAATCTCTTTTCTGAAGTTTTTCTACATCAGCTTCCTGACAAGGGCTTGAAAATCAGATCCTGGGTTAAAAAATAATAATAGGAAATCTCTTGGTTTACTACAGAATGATGCAAGGGAGATAAGGCTAATAGATACACTTATAATGACATTCTTCACAGAACCAAAAACCATATCACTCATACAAAAACGTCAAAACCAGCTACTAGGGGCCAGCTTTAAGAATTCATCATCATTTCTTTCAAATTAGGCGAGTCATCATTGTCCTGCCCATTTTCCTTCCTGCCCATACCTATGACACTGTTGCCATTTGGCCAACTTATTTTCATATTATCTATCATTTTTTATATAAAGCCAATTGTGCATATAATAAATGAAACGAGTAGAACATAAAGTAATTATTAAGAATTATAGTATGACAGAAAAACCATAATATAAAAACATAGAATAAGATAATAGCATAGAATAGAGTATCTATCTAACAATGAATAAATCCTCATAACCTTCTCATAAGTCAAGAAGACCAAAGTTGTTTTGTAGATTCTTGTGCTCTTGTTAAAACCTTACAAACCTTGATGAGTGAAGAAATATTTCTTTCGTATTCCTATCTCACCTACAAAGTAATATTGTGCTTCGATACTGAAGTTACAAATAACCGAAGCTCTTGATTGCTAAGAATATAGGTCACTTGCATCCTCAACAAAAGGAAGAGCATAAGCAGCTAATACAATTAGTTGATCTGGATCACATTCTTGGTTGTGAAGTTAGCAGCTTGCACTTGGAATAAGGGCATCAGCAACAAGGGAAGGCAAAAATTTAATGACAAGATCAAAAATTGGTTCATAACTTTGTATCTAAAGGTTGAATCCAAAAATATCATTCGGGTCACAGCCAAGGAATAAAGCATTTGTAGGATGAAAGGAATGAGGGAAAATAGGAGAAAGAGAAGAAAGAGTAAGTCACAAGTAATGTTAATTCTTTGAGAATAGGTTCAATAGTTTTTCCTGTGAAAATAACCCTCTTATTCATACATCATAGGAGTCCAATGTCCCTTCCCTTAATGGAAACGTTACAATGAATTTAGGAGTCATTACGCATTTACATATTTCCAACCGTGGTAACCGCTGTTCGCGCAGTTCCACATCTGTAACTTCCCCTGAAACCATTTCATATTTGTAAATGCTCGACTTGGTAGTTTTGCCTTCCGTCGGTCGGGTGAAAGTCATTCTACCAAATGACAGATCTTCGGTTGACTTTTCCGAATCGTGAAGTCTCATTGTTCTCATGAAGGGTTATTACATCAGGCAGAGGGTGCATCACCGTAATAATATAGGTGCCTTCCTTCGTATAATAAATTTTTATAGAATGTTAAGTGAAAGTTCCGCTAAGTAATCTTTGATCTGATGAATGCACTTGCATCAGTTAAGTTGTCGGTCTAGGTGTGTGGTGTTCATTGGTTAGAACAAACTTTCATTCGATCAGCCCATGATTCGACCGAAAGAAATGAAGCTATATAGCTCGACCCTTTGCTGCTTTGTTCGCATGATCCATTGAATCTCCTCAAGATTCGTACAGTCACATTTCCTCTGTATATATTTAGTTCTCCGATTCTATTTCTTTGAAAGTGAAAATCATCATAAGAATAAGGGAATTAAATAAAATAATTATTTATTTAATGAGTACTAAGTCCTATCAATAATTGCACTCCTTGGATTATCATGCCGCTTTTCCCTATAAACAGGGCATAATCTGCGCTTCCATTATTTCCAAAATTATCACGCCTTTCAGTCGTTTGTCGCAGAGGACGAGGATATCGGGTGCCAAGAAACCTATGAACGAGGATGCCATCATGAGGGCTTTTAGGTTCCTATTTCTAAGATTCACACTTTGAGGGGTGAGAAAAAAGAGAATCGGAGAGTTCTCAACCAGTTTTGAAGAAGAAAACTATTAAGAGGCTCGATCGACTAAGAATAAGAAGAGAGATGAGAAGCGAATAACTAATACCAAAGGGTCTGACCAAGGGACCAGGTCTAATGGGTCCAATTTGATTAAAAAGATAGTGACAAAGAAGCAAAAGGTAGAGGAGATTGCAAAGTTTTTTTACTTGCTACCCATATTAGAGGTAGCGAGTTGGATGGGAGTGTGCATCACTGATGCTCTGTCTTGGCACTTCATCCACTACGTTAGCGACCGTCCCAACTGTCACCTCCGAATGCGAGCCTACAGAGGTGGTCGCGCAAGCTCCACTGCCAGAAGGTGCCTTGCCTCAGCCTTCAATCGACGCTACAATTCAAGGTGATGTTCCTTTGCCTGTTGGGGAGAGTCTCCATACGTCGGAGATAGAGAGATTGATAGGTAATTTTTCTTACTTATTTGGTTTTTCCTGTCCACTGTAATGACCAACTCTGATGTTGCAGACAAAATCGTGGGAATCATTGACTCCTAGAACGGAGAAGCAGGGCAATCATCTGCTTCAGAGGTGTCTGTTTGACCTTCCGCCACTCCCCATATGAAGCAAAACCCGACCAACACATGCCTCCCACTGACCCATATCGGGAAACGGATGGTTGGAGGGCCTCACAAGAATCGTTTAAATGACGCATGTGTAATAACAAATTTATTGAAAAATTTCATAAAAATTTTGACAACCTAAAATCTACCCCAAATTTCAGATCTCTCAGATTTCAATTGAATTAATTTTATAAAATTCTACGCATCAACGATCAATTCAATATATAAAACTATATTTAAATTATGAATGAAATGAAAATTATAAAAATCAAAAGTTATAAGTTAAATTAAATTAATTAAATTTTAATTTACCATCCCTAATTTCGGTTAATGTTTTTCAACGACCTATCCCATGCAATATATTCTTTAGATGGTGTTGAATGGGAAATCTCCATTCCATAGCATTCAGACCCTCTCCTCTCCCCCTCTTAATTTTGCTCGCACGTCCGTCCCTACCTCTCTGTTGTTCTCGACAGAAGCTCATACGAGAAGCTGCGATCCCGCAGAAGCGAACAGAAAGGGGCGAGCGGCCCAATGGAGTCGCACAAGTTGCAAAGTGTCGATGCCTATTTCCCCTCCAATTTCTTCTTCTCACGATAGTAGCCCTCGAGTACTTGTAGCAGCGCGAACTGAGAGGCTTACAGAGTGCCACAACCGGCAATGAATCCCTTATTCACACTATACATTCACTTCTTTCCACTTGCTTCCATTTTGTGATTTGTCTCATCTTTTGTGCATTTGTTTCCGATAGTTGTCGGAGACGCCAAACTTGTGTCGGAAGTGTCGTAAGTGATTTGTGAGTTTCCGTAGGAATTTTAGCACGAAATCAGCGAAGGGGAAAGAAGATTGAAGGGTTAAGAAGAAGAGGGAAGATATTTGGCAGTTTCGAAAAGACGGATTTGTACCGAGAAGCCTATTTAAGGTAAGAATAATGTTTTTTGGGTTAAATTACTTTATAAGCCGAAAACTTATAAAACCTTAAGATACTAACAAAATTTAGGTTATTTACCTGAAGTGACAAGTTCGAGGCAAGTGTGTAGAAGATTGTCGTAGGAAGGCTTTTACATAACATAATCTTATGCTAATTTAAAAAGAATAATTCAATTTATAAAAATTACTTGAATTTTAAAGATTAATGTTATGTCATACAAGTTATTAAGCTCAGCATAAAAGTCACTGTAACTTCCAGCTAGTTATCAAAGAGTAAGATTTTAGAATGACAACTTAGTTGAGATTAAATTTTTAAATTTTAGTAATTTTCTTTGTTTCAGATTATATGTTTGACTCTGTGTACTTTAGTTTGGTTTGATTTTTCATATTGTTAGATTAGAAAAGATATGTATGACAGAATAATATATAAAATATGCATGAGATAAATGATATGTATAATATACATAATATGCAAGATATATATATGATAAGCATAGCCTGATAGGAAACATACATGCATGATAAACATGATAAAAATAATATGTATGATATAAAAGATATGCATAAGATAAAAAATTTGTATAATATGAGAGTTATGTATGATGGATAGTTATACAACAAAGTAAATATGTATATTAGTAGATGCATATGATGTCTCAGAAGAATGTACGCTATGAAGATTGAAATAGCTATACATGAATGCTTGTATGCCCATTTCAAAGGAAGATTTCACCACCTCATGATACAGGCAGGGGAAGTGTGTGTACCGGTGCGCGTAGAGTTTTTCTACCAACCCAAATAATTGTGATAGTTAGATCACTAACCGCTCTGCCGACGGGATAATATCGGTCATAGTTGAGTAGAACAGAACTTACCTCCCAAACAACTGTGATGTTTACATTGCTAACCGCTGTACTGTCCGACCATTTGTTTTTATCTTGCTTAATTCCAAGCTCCAGGTCAGATCGTGATAAAAATTGTATCAAAGAAGAGACAAAGATCAGAATAGAGATTTAGATGAGATCTGAAGTTTAGATCAAAGCAAGAGGTTTAAATTAAATAAAACAATCTTAATGAAAGTGTCAATAATATAATTTGTTCACAAGAAACAGACATTGTAATCACTTTATGCTTCATCCTCACAATATATATAATTGATGTAAAATGCATGAATTTTGAGGAAGCCATTTTATAAGGAGAGGAGATTGTAAAAGCTAATGTTTTAGAAATTTGATAAAAATATTGACGACCTAAAATGTGCTCCAAATTTTAGATCCCTCGGATTTTAATCGAATCAATTTAATAAAATTCTACCCGTCAAATTGATCAATTAAATACATAATATTATCTTTAAATTATGAATGAATTGAAATTTATAAAAATTAGAAGTTATAAGTTTAAATAAATTAATTACACCTTAACTAATCAAATTCTACCGTGGTGCTTCTTCCAACCCTGAAAATGATGTAAAACTAGAAGATATTGCTTCCCTAATCATGAATAATGTTCATAACAGACCTATCCCACGCGATATGTTCTCTAGATGGTGTCGAATGGTGAAATCCCCATTAAAGAGCATTCGAAACCTCTCATTTCCCTCTCTCGGTTTCGCTCGCACGTCCCTCCCCTCCATCTCTGCTGTACTCGGCAGAAGTTCCTATGAGGAGTTGTGATTGCAGCTCAGCCCACAAACTCGAACAGAAAAAGGCGAGGGCCCAGTGGAATCGCATGAGTCGTATAGTGTTGAATCCTATTTCCCATCTTGCAATGTCTTCTTCCCGTAATAGTAGTGCCTAGTTGCTGTGTTGAATCCTATTTTTACCACTCCAAACAATTGTGATGGTTAGATCACTAACCCTTTTGCCGAAGGGATAATATCAACAATGCGTGGATAGACCAGTGCTTACCTCCCTAGACAAATGTGATGTTTACATTTCTAACTGTTCTATTGATGGGATAATATTGGCTAGAAGTCGGGGAATAGCATTTCCACCCAAGACAATTGTGTTGTTTACATGGCTAAACACTATACCGATAGGGCAATATCGGGAAGGATTGTGTTAGATTTTATTGACGGTAATCTTCACAAAGACAAATGACTAAATAGTATAAAGTAAAAATAAAGTAAATGCATATAAAAGATTAAGAATTTTCATTTAGAAAGAGTCAATAATACATTCATTAGCATATTCTCATGTTTCTTAGAAAAATATGAAAGATTAGTAAATTCCAATACATCTTATAGAGATATAAGAGATTAGCATGCATATTGAATTTTTTTCAATGGGTTACTGTAGTTTAGTAATATGATACATTTGGGTTATCTTTAGATAACTCATTACATTGTTTTAATATTATTTTTAGGTTTAAGTAATTAAAAAAGATGAATAGAAGAGCAAATAAGTATAGAAAACAAGAACAACAAATAGAAAAATACAAATTTGTACTTGTTAATTTTAATTGATTTCTTTAGTGGCTCTTCAAGTTTATATTTGAATATTAAACTGTTAGTAGTATAAATAGAATAGACGGGAACTAATTTTCATCGTCCGACCGTCGGTTGTCATTTTGGTTGTTTCCAAGACCTGGACTGGGTCGTGACAGCATTGACGAGACCATGTACTCCTTTGCCCGGGTAGTAGGCCTTCAGAGGGAGACTCATATCGGATTTGAGGGCGGAGTTAGCAGTCCTCTATGCAGATATGGAGACCCTCCTGACAAAAATGACAAGTCTTCAGGGCGAGCTGGCGGAAATCTGAGCGGATAGTATGATCTCCCATGTCCTGGTGGAGGAAGAGAGGATAGAAAAATACAAGCTTGGTGGGTGTGTGTTGTACTTTAATTTGGTGAGTTGGGTTTTGGTGTTGCTCAAATCGGAGGACTACCAAGCAGTAAATTATTTTTTATCATATATAAAATTTTAACTTCTGGTCAATTTCAAAAAATTTTAATCGTGACCGAAGTGATGTATTTTTCAAATTCCGATGTAAGGATTTGGGGCGTTTTGACTTCCTAGTGCGTCCTATATATATGGTTGAGCAGAGATTTTGTAAAAACTTTTCATTTTTCACTTTTCATTCCTTAGGATTGGTTTCGCTCAGAGCTTGATGGCTTCTAAATATACTCCTCACATGTTTGGTTCAAAAAGGTCGACCGGAAGAGATGAGGAGGTTCGAGCTACCGATTAAGTGTGAGACGGACTGATATTTTATTGGGATGACTCTCGGTGGGGGCTACTGCTACCCCTTTGCAGAGAGCTTTGGTCAATCTTCAACCACTATAAAGTAATCTTGACCTAGATTAAGCTGAATTATATCGCTACAGTTATGATCTACATGATTTATTGGCGCAGTGGATGTCTCATTGTCCCAGGGGTTATTTTCCCACATGTTCTCCTTTAGGGTGGAATCGGCTGGGGACATCGCCATTGGCTCAACTTGGATGATTCATCTGATTGATTTTGAGAACAATATAAAGGATTGGAAGCTTTAGTTTTTTAGGGGCAGTTGCGAGAGTTGGGGCAATGTGACTAGGGAGACCGGTGGCCCGTACAAGAAGGGATTCCACCTCAACTTAAAGCGTTTGAATCGAACGTCCTGAACAAGCAGTTGTCTGTCATTCAATACACCGACCCCCAAACTGTCAATCAGGTACTGAACCCGAGCGAAAATTCTCAGATGACCCTAAAGATGTGGGCCGCCTCTGATGAGGCAGAAGCGAAAAGCCAGGTGGATAAGTCTGTCAAACTTTCAAGCCTTAAAGTATGCAACCAAACGTCAGAATGTTTCATGTGGCCATCTTTCTTTATTGCGACCAAACATCATAATGTTTTGTGTGATCGTCTTTCTTTTAGCATGATCGAGCACAAGAACACTTCTTTTGGTCATCTTTTTTGATAATCCAGTTCCCAGAGTCTTGCTTAATTTGAAATTTATCAATCTTTCAATTTCCCATGCGTTGTTTTAAGTCAAAGGTTATAATACCACAGTTGTTTTTTTGCAATAAAGCATAAATTTATATGAAGTAAGGTTATTTTTCTCAAACAGAGGTACAAAGTAGTTTCTTTCAAGGAAAAAACTTTTTAAGATCATCTTCACTTAATGTTCAGTAAATCATTGTCCAAGTATATAATTTCAGCTTGTAAGCACCTACGGCGACTTATTGGTCAATAATGAATGGACCGGTCCAAGTTTGGTCGAGCTTGCCAACCATCTGTCCCCTCGCGACTGGATCTACTTTCTTTAGAATTATGTAATTGGGTGAGAATGTCCTTTCTCGGACACTTTTATTGTATTATTGAGAAGTTCTTCTCTTTATCTCTTTCTGTCAAAGTACTGTATTAGTTTGAACTTCTTATAATAGATCGAGGGCGAGTGTCACTCCTTCACTATTTGCATCCTACCAGTCGGTAACATTCTCTTCGTCGAAAGACGTTGCAGTGACGACCCTCTGCATATGAAGATTGTATTCAATTTGCAACATCGCTCCATTCCATGAGAAAGCATATAAGGTACATGCTCTGTCGCTGATAATGGAGTGGTTCGAACAACCCAAAACACAAATGAGAGTAAATCTACCTAGTTTCCTTTCGCACATTTGACCTTATTCCGTAGAAGATTTAGGATGATATTGTTTGCCGCCTTCGCTTGTTCGAGGGTGATTTAGGGACGTTAATTTAAGGTGATTCCATGACTTTGAAAGAAGTATCTCATCCCCTCATAGGCAAATTGCGACCCATTACCGATGATCAGTATTAAAGGTAAGTCGTACCGAAAGATAATGTCTATCCAGATAAAATTCCAAGCAAATTCTGCAGTAATTCAGAGAGAGTTTTAGCTTCTACCATTTGGAAAATAATGTACGACGACTAAGAGAAATTTTCACTGCCCCTTCGAGGAAGGAAATGGTGACTAAGAGAAATTTGGCTGCCCCTTTGAGGAAGAAAACAACCCAAGGATGTTAAGCCCCCAAATAGCCAATGGTTGAGGAATAATTATTAGTTTCAATTTTTGGGCAGATTGGTGCTAAAATCGGACTTACTTATGACACTACTCGAACCCTCGAGAAAATTCTCTGCATCTTTCATGAGGGTTGGCCAGAAGTAACCTTGTCTCTGGACACAGTGTGCTAAGGTCTTTCAGCGAAAGTGGCTGTCATATTCGCTAGGATGCACCTCAGAAAGATTACTTCCATCTGATTGTTTTCACACACCTCAAGAGAAATGAAATGGTTGTCCTTCAAAAAAGTGCCTCCGACAAAGACGTACTAGGCGGCTTTAAACTTTTACCTCCAAGGATCTCTTACTTCCTCGAAGATATTTCCCGTTATTAGGTAATGGACGTAGCAATCCATCCAACATCGTATATCCTAAGCTTCCACCTCCATTGCCTTTAGCTCTTCAATGGTCGGTCAAAAAAGCCTTCATGGCATCTTTCTCCAAAGCATGCTCATTGATAGAAGATTAGCCACTTGGTTTTCTTCCCATCTAACATGCTCGATTCAGAAGCTCGTAAACTTTCATATCTCCGTCTTTGCCTTGTTCAAATATTTGACAATATCTCGTCCCCAACCTCGAATTCTCTATCTACTTGGTTGACAGCAAGTTAAGAATCAGACTTAAAAACAAGATGTCGGATGCCCATTTCAATGGCTAACCGTAGTTCGGTTATTAGAAGTTCATATTCCGTTTGGTTATTTGTAACCTCAAAATCAAGGGTGACTGACTGATAGAGATGCTCCCCAATCTGACTGCATAGAGCCATTCTAATTCCCGCACTTGTTTGGCTGGAGGCTCCATCCACGTATAGAATCCATATTTGTTCGAGTGTTTTGGCTCCTTTGACGGATCGGAGAAGTCGACTAAGAATTAGACTACAGCTTGAGTCCTAATCATCGTTCGGGGGATGTAACTGATGTTGTACTTACCAAGTTCCACAGCTCACTTCAGGGCCTTCGGGAGTGTTCCAGACGAGTGAGTACAGACTTAAGCGAATGATCGATAATTTGATGGGATGCGTTTGACAATACAGCCCGAGCCTGCGAGCAAAGATAATCAAAGAAAATGTTAGTTTCTCCATAATTGGATACCTGACCTCGGCTCCCCTATAAACCCAACTGGTGTAGTAGACCAAGAATTGTTTCTCCAGCTTCACTCGACCTAAAACCAAACTAATGGTTTCTAGCCCGACTCCCAAATACACCTAAAGTTCCTCCTTAGGCTTCGGACTTTGCAACAACGACGGGAGACTAGTGACTGCTTCAGACTATGGAAGGCTTGCTGGCATTCGGTCTCCCATTTAAATTTCTTGGCTTTCCTTAATACCTTGGAAAAAGCAATGCTTTTGTCACATGATTTATTCGACCAGTCAGCATCCGCACCTCCTTAGTACTTTGGGGAGAGAGCATATCCAAAAGTGCATTTACTTACTCAGGATTAACTTATATACCTTCGAGCATGATAAGGTACCCTAAGAACTTCCAAGTGAAGCTCCAAAATAACATTTTAACAGGTATAAGTTTATATTATATTTCCTGAGAGCCTGATGATTTTTTTTTCATCACTTATATATTGTTTGGATGACCTACTTTTAACTAGAATATCATCAACATAGACCTCAGTAATTTTTTTCTTTTTTGCTTAGAAAATATTTTATCCATAAGTTGATGTAAAATAGCGCTAGTGTTTTTCAGCCCAAAGAGCATTATAGTAAAATAGTACAATACTTCGCTCATAATAAAAGTGATCATTTCAATATCGGTCGGGTGCATCTTGATTTGGTGATAACCTGAGAAGATATCCAAAAAACTCATGAAAGAATGTCTGACTGCAGAGTCCACAAGCGAATTGATCCTCGGTAAGGGGTAACTATTCTTGAGGCAAGCTGCGTTTAGATTCGTTAAGTCCACGCACATTCTCCACTTGTCATTAAACTTCTGCACTATAACTGCGTTAGATATCCATGAGGGGTATTACACCTCTGAGATGAAGCCCGTCTCGTTAAGCTTCTGTACTTCCTCACAAATCGGCCCAACCAATGTCATGTCTGATTGTCGAAACTTCCGTTTCACAAATTGGGCGGATGAGCTGACATTGAGTCAATGATAAGTCACATTTATGGGATGTCTGGCATCTCAACAGCCAAACAGACAGACATTGCAATTCTCCTGGAGAGTCCGAATCAACAATTCTTTGTGATCTACATCAAAAGTTTCACTAATTACAAAAATTATACAAGGCTTGTCGAGGTATGCAGAGATCTCGATGGTGGCTTCGTCTGTTTCAAGACTCCCTTCATGTTGTTGTTGTATGTCCAACGTCCCTTTTTTCATGCTCCTTGTCGCCCGGAGGTAACACGTCCCGGACTACTCCAGATTCCCACGCAAGGTCACAATTTCCCCGTCGCTGAAAAATTTCACAGATAAGTGGTACGTAGATACCAAGGCTCTGAAATTGTTAAGGAGCAGACAACCAAAGATCACGTTATACGTTCGCAGTGCATCACCCACCAGGAAATCCTCAATATTGGTGAACTTGCTGTCTCCCTCTCCCCAAGTGACAGATAGTGTGATTATCCCAAAGCTGACTTCCTTTGGCCAGAAAACCCATACAAATGGTTAGTCGGTGCAGCTAACCGGTTCTTGTCGAAAGCGGCTTTGAACAGAATGTTCCCCGAGCTTCCTATGTCAACCAGAATACTACCTATCCGGCAGTTGTTAATCATCGTCGTAATGATGACGACGTCGTTGTAAGGATTCCCTGCAGGGGTAAGTCAATGCAAATAAAAATGATCGAGGGATGGGGCTTCCTCTTCGAGAGAGAAGCAATAACACAGTACTTTGCTGTCGGCTCCTCTTTCGGTAGAGTCTTCTGACCGAGTCTCCTCCCAATATTGCAGTACTATCCAAGCGATGCGGATAGCATTAGCTCAAACAGGTCCATCCAAGTTATCTTCCGCATGTCTCTTCCTCTTTCGTCGAGTGTGTGCTTTGGGAGTCATGAACTCTAAGCTTTCCAGCCTGAATTAACCCTTTGACAAAGCTACGAAGATGCTGGCACTCTTTCGTACGTGATCTTTATGGTACTTGCAGAACTAGTTGGTGCTCCGAAGGAAGGCTCCAATTATCATCGACGGGGCCTTTCGAAAGTATTCCTTGTTTGCTCTAAATAACTTCCACTAGTTCTATCATTGAAACCCTTAGATGAGTTGGTCTCGGATTCCTCAATCGCCAGTTGAGCGATCATTTGATCGGCTTCATTTTTGTGTGTTTCGATCTGCCTCCCAATCCCTGCGGGACGGCGGACAACTTTCATGCTTAGGGCATCTTTCTCCCTCCACCCATTGTCCCGTGAGCCTTTCTTGTCCCATTGAGAGTTAGAATTTTTTGCCTTTTGAGACAAGTGGGTTCACATACTTCTCTGCTGCAATGTAGTCTTTGGCCAACTCCAAGAGGTTGGCCAAAGTTTCACATTTTTGCAAACCCTAGAATTGCTTGAGCTACGCACTCTTCAGCCCTTGCGCAAGGGCAGTCTTTACTATCGCCTGCTCCAAATTCCGCACTTCGAGCATCTCCTTCTGGAACCATATAACGTACTCTTATAGGCTTTCATTTAGTCCTAGCTTGATGCGCCACAAGTATTCTGAATTTGTATGGAGTTTAGGTCGACAGCGAACAGCACCGTAAACAGCTTTTTGAATCCGAAAAAATGATAAATCCAACCGGGAGTTAAATGAACCACCAGAGAGACGAATCTCTGAAGGTGGTGTAAAACAATCAGCACTTCAACTTGTCAGAAACATTAAGAAGGCTGATTGATGATCGCTTCAGCCTTTGTATGACTCTAGAGATGAAACCTTGAAATTTTTTGGGGACTCTACATCAACGATATACCGGGAGAACACAAAATCCAATCGGCGGTACATTTCCATTCGCCCCGCTTATGGTTTGCTTCTTAGCATGGATCCAACACTATCTTGGTACCGGGATTCTTTCACCCGTTCGGCTCCTTGAACTGTCGGTGTCCTTGGGGCTCGGGTGTTGGAGGATTAGATTGTGGGAGAGGCTGTGCTCTTCCCTTAAGCACCACGCGTGTCAGTTCTGCATCTAACTCGCCATTTGAACCTGGAAATCCAAATTCATTGTTGACCGAATTCTCTGACAGATTCAATGTTAGAGATTTTTCCTAAGTATATCCCTTCTCCGTGATGCGCTCTTCTTATTGAAATAGTGACCACGCTCATCACACCATTTATGATTTTGAATCTCAAAATATCATACACAAGGAATAGAGTGTTTGTCAGATGAAAAAAATGAGGGAAAGGCAGAGAAAAAAAAAAGACAAAGTCACTATTGACCTCATCTTCGAGTAAGGTCTTCACTTTCTCCATAGAGCCTAGGTTCTAGCTTTAGACTTCCCTTGTCTGACCCTCTTAGAAGACTAGTACCGGACCCACACCATTTAGAAAATTTGAGCCACCTCGTCACTATTCAATTCCCCACAATTGCTTCACGTGACGGCTCGATCTCGCACATCGATTAATTCGACTCTCCCGCTCGCCTCATCCGCTGCTCTGTTTGGCACCCGCTCCTCTTTTGCGAACTCGACCTAACATCCACGCTAGCCTTCTTTCGATTCAACCTCCCCTGCTCCCTTCTCCTCTCACGCCTGCTTCTCCTCGCGCACGACCGAGCCCATGCTCCCTTCTCCCCTCGTGCCTGCTCCTCCGCTCAATCCCGCTCACCCAACGCTCTACAATTCCTCTCTCCCGCTCGACAACTCGTCTCTCTGATCCGCCTTCCTCCTCGAATACGACCTAGCCCCGCTCGCTGCTTCCTTGCCCGACAGATTCAACTCCTCCGCTTGATCACGCTCTCCCTCTATGATTCATGCTCCTCTCTCCCGCTCGACAGCTCCTCTCTCGATCCCGCCTCCGTTCTCTCAGCACCAAAACACCCGACTCCCTTTCCATAAATCCTCACTCGACTCCCTCCCCTGATTGAAACTCCTGCTCACCTCCATCGGCTCCCCATTCTCGACCGAAGCACCCTCACACTCGCCTCCTCACACAGAAGCTTTTTCGGCATCCTCTACCGCACTCCCAAGTTTGTGCCACTTATTGGTAAGTCTTATCCCGAATCTAATAATCAGCTGACTGTTTAAGATATTCCTTCATATAGATTAAACTCATCATCACCAATAGCCTTATACTAATTGCTTTGATTAGTTTAATGAGCTTCACTTACCTTTGAAATTTGAACGTGGACTTTTTTTATAAGGAAAAGAGGATGGATTAAAACGTGATTATCACAGTTAGAGATTTTCTTGCTATGTGAGCTACTCACGGTTTTACATCATCATGAATGAGGAATTATTTTGTGTGTAAAAAGTTGTTATACAAAATTGTTATTCATAATTATTTTATGCAAAGCTAAAAGAACGTTAATTAACATAGAAAATTCTGGATGAATTTAAACACTAAATCTAACTACAGTTTGCAGAAGTTGGAGTCTACGGCTGAGCTAGCATTCAGTCGTTGGATTCATTTTTAATTGTGAATGCACTCTTCACAATTACATGCACAAAATTGCTTTGGAAGGATTGAACATTTAATTGAGCACCTGCTTCAAGTTGTATCCAATTGTTAAAGGTTATAATTAGTTTATGCTTATTTGGGAATCATCAATTAATTTTCTTTCTTTTGCTTCATGATTCACATATTTTGAGAAACAATGCAGCTTGTTGTACACTATTTTATGATTTTTGGATTTGGGAAGTTGTTGCCAACTTTGCGTTGTTTTGCACGATAAGCTTGAGGAAAGTTTACATGCACGCCACACAATTCTTACATTTTCTGCATGTCCAAAATTTAAACCTTACATCTACACCACCCAAATCCTTAATTTTACAAAAGAAGTACCTCTGTTTCTTAACATGGACATCTTTTCATGCTTAGAATTTATTCACTTCTTTGGGGGTTGTTATACTTGCGGTTTGGAGCCTTAAAAATGCACCTTGTTTGGAGATGTTTGGGGACTGGTTTCGCTGCAGTTTTGGATTTAGGACTGTTTTGGGGCCCTGAAAACTTGCTAGTCTCTGTAGGAAGTCGTAGGACCACTATCCAGAGTTCTTAGCTGCTATTTGGATTTCTAGGAAGCCATACAAACGTTGTGTAATCTTGCATATTGTTGTATGAAGCCGTAGGAGCCCTGTCTGGAGTTCCTAGTTGTTGTTTGGATTCGTAGGAAACCATACAAATGTTGTGTAGTGTTGCATATTGTTGTTTGGATTCGTAGGAAGTCGTAGAAGCCTTGTAAGTAGTTCCTAGTTGCTATTTGGATTCGTAAGAAGTCATACAAATGTTGTGCAGTGTTGCATATTGCTGTTTGGATTCATAAGAAGTCATACAAATGTTGGGTAGTGTTGCATATTGTTGTTTGGATTCATTGGAAGCCATAAAAATACCGTACAAACTTGTTAGTTACTGCTCGGAGCCATAGGGGGTCGTAGGATCGTCGTACAAGCTTGCTAGTCACGGCCCGGAGCTGTAGGAGGTCGTAGGATCACCATAAAAAATTGTTAGTCACCGCCCGGAGCTGATCGAGGTAATAGGATCACCGCGTAGGCTTGCTAGTTGCTGCCCGGAGTCGTAGGAAGACTTCAGATCACTGTTGGGAGTTCCTAGCTACTTTTCGGAGTTTTAGGAAGCCTTAGAATCATCTGTTTAGAGTTTCTGGCTGCTATTATGACTTGTTCTGCTGCCTTTTACATTAGAATTATTGTTTTTTTATGTTTTTTTCTCTGCAATTTATTTAAATTGCCTACAAATTATATTAGGTTTTGTGAGATAAACACACAGCAGCGATAGCAGCAGCAGATACGTCAGGTACAAAAATAAATTATATTTATTGTTATTTTATCACTGCAATTTACCCTTGCTTTTATGTATCATGCAGGCCTCGTAGCGATTCCATTTTCAAAATAAAATAATTTTTTAAAATTAAACAATTTTTTCAAAAATAAAACAAAAAAAACATAACACATACTTTTGAATTTACGGATATCCCTCGAATGAGATAACTCATGATTGCTAACGAGATCTCCCCAGTTCAAATGAGTTTAACAACTCGTTCAGACTAAGTAAATTCAAAAGAAAACAGTAATACCAGAACGAGGGAACCGTGTAATCCTAATCGGTGTCGCTCAAATCAACTTTACCCCCCGTAATGCTTGAATAACAACAAAACCAAAACTTTGAAACATACCTAGTAAAACTTTTTGAACCTTAGACTTTAGAACTGTTACTTCGATGAGGAGCTTGAAGCCAGTTTTGTGGAAAACAATGCAAGAAGCTTGGATTGAACAACAAGAGGATCTTCTTCAACAATCTCTCTCTCCTTAGTCTAAATAACAACCCATAAGACTTCGAGATAGCTCGCACAGCGCGACGTAAATCCTCACCCTCTTTAGGCTCCTACACAACCATGTTGTATGGCATAAGTCCTAACTTGCCTAGTTTCGAGGTTGTCGTGTGGCACGACGTAAACCCTCCTAACTCTGCTATGCTATTTGCATAATCAGTTATTATGCAAATGTAAGTCCGAAATAATAAAATTGACAAGATCGAACAAATGAATAACATCGCCTCCAGAATGCAGTCATACAGTAGGATAGTTTGAGAAGTCACTGAAAGTTCTCCTCAGGATTCGTGACATCTCCTACATTTTCCTTCCTTTGGACTCCTGAAAAATAGTTATTCATATTTGATCACTTCCACTTGTTTGTCCACATCCTACCATGAAAATTTAAACATTGAAATCTTAAAAACTAGTATCTCTGATCATTATCGAGTGTTTGCATAAGTGACTCTAGTCATTTGTGATGTAATTAACTATAAAGATTTGTCTCTATAAATAATATGAAACACAAGTAAAAAAAATCTATTTAATTTTTGTATTAGATAGGGAAACTTGTCGGTCACACATAAAAGGTTCACAAACTAAACAGATGTCATAAATCTCCTAGTTTGCAGGATTGGGTCTATCGTTGCGATATACTCATCTTTCGGAAATGTGTAATGATCACGGTATCAGGCACGATTATGCAAACTATTGGACGAATTAGATACATTTAGTTTCATTTTTTAAAAAATTAAAACATAACACTTTCAAAACCCAAACTACATACCTATTATATTAAATTAAATTTAAAATTATTTCAATTTACAAAATCAAAAGGTTGATCGACAGTCACAAGTAATTTTCATTCTCTGTGAATAGATTCAGCAGTATTTTCTGTGAAAAAAACCATTCTATTTATAGATCATAGGGGGGGTCTAGTAGTAGATTACATATTCGTCCCTCATTTAATAAGAACGCTACAATGAATTTATGAGTCATTACACGTATTACATATTTGTAGTTGACTTTGATATCTTTTGACCCTGGTAACCGTTGTTGGCTCTGTTCCATATATGTAGCTTCCCATGACACCATTTCATATTCGTAACTGCTTGACTTGGTTGTTTAGCGTTCGGTTGGTCGGCTAAACGTCATTCGGCTGAATGATAAATCTTCAGTCAACTTTTTGGAGGGAATTCATCTTAAACATTCATTGTTTTCAGGAAGAATTATTCCATCAGACATAGAGTGCATCACCATAATCTACTAGGTAGTCTTCCTTCGGTCAATAAATCATCATAAAAGATTAGGTGAGAGTTCCAATAAGCGATATTTGATCTTGTGAATGTCTTTGCATCGATTATGTTATTGTTGGTCTAGGTGTGTGGGTGTTCTTTGGTTTAGACGAACATTCACTCGATCAGCCCATGATTCAACCAACCGAAATAGCACTAGATAGCTCGACCCTTTAGCTACTCTCTTCGCTTTATCTGTTAAATCTCCTTAAGATTCATGCAATCACATTTCCGATGTACACTAAACAAAATTTAAAATAGGAGGGACTACAACTCCACATTTATAGGCGCATTATGACCATTTGTATGCTCCCCATTTTTCATGATCAACAACAACAACAAAGCCTTAATCCCACTACGCAGGTCGGCTACATAAATCCTTTTTCTCCATTGCGTCCTATTTAATGTCATATTTTCATTTAGTTCTAGTAAATTAAGATCAATTTTTATACAATAAGCCTCATTTTTTATGACCGTTAGGATCAATTTAAAATGATTTTCTTAGTTCAAAGTGAGCCTTGAAGCATTCTGCATATTTGTAATACAAAAGTATTGCAAGAAGAATAAAAAGAACCTAAAGCCTTAAAATTCGATCGTCTACTAATAACCACTTACGTAACAAATCTCCTACAAAAAAATGTAACGTCCATTTCAACAAAAACCACAGGCATAGGTAGCCTAAGAAATTATGTAATAGTAGAATCACTTTACGAATGTTTACCAAAAAATAGAACACAGAATATAAAGTGAATTGGTACGTAATTAAAAAACAACCCAAATCGAAGTAATTGGAGATTCATTGAAAGAGTCAAAGTAAAGTGATCACTCTACATACATATCAAATAACGATTCACAAAAAAATTGACGTGAAAACATTTTACATTTATCCGCTTCTTCATATAATCATATAAGAACAATATAGATAAGAAAATCTTTAAAATGTAAATACAACACGCAATTCTGACATAAATCCGCATATAATCTCAAAATTGAGACACCCACAAAAACACTTTCTCACAATAAAGAAAGTGAATGAATCTATTCAATCAAAAATCTAAACTTTATAGAAATAGATAGCAACTTTGGCATGAAAGGTGTAGGGTTACTTGTGCTATGGTAAGTTAGATTCTTGCTGAGAAATATTAGAAAAATTTGGATATTGGGCACTGAGACAACACCCTTCAACTACTTTATCGAAAGATCGAGGAATGCATGTACCAGGAGTAACTGCAACAACTACAGAAGAAACAATAGTCACCAAAGTAACAAGAGACAAAGCAAAGCCATCAGAGCTCCTACTAAATGTTCTTCAAGCGCCAATAATGGATCCATAAGAGAGATTAACCAAACAGAAAGAAAGCTTTCAAAAACAAAAAAAAAAAAAAACAACCATGGGAAGGGAGTATAAACTGTGATAAGTTAAAATGATAGGGGCAAAATATGCATAGAAAAAATCAGGTACTGTTCCAAGTGTAGATAGAGACCTACGAGGAAGAGTTGGTGGGAATTGTCAAGCAGCATAAGGGGAAAGAATTGTTGTAGAATTTCTGGAATAGGGGAATTTCTGGATATAGTCTAGACATTAGCAGTAGCAGAGAATGATGGAGCCAAAGCCTCAAAACTAGCAAAGAAAGCCGTAGACGTGAGCGGAAGGGGAGGGCATCAATGCCAAAGGGCATTAGCAGGAAAGAGTGCTCGAGGAAAATGCCTGGGGAGGGACAATATAATAAAAGCGGGTGGGACAAAAAGACAACATAAAAGAAAATTTTAACTTTTTGGTCCTATCTAGCATGTAACCGCTCTAGCATCATTTAAGGCACATTTCCATAGATTATCAATCAGTAAAAGTGGACATGAATTTAGAGAACAGATAACTTTAAAGTTTCTACTTTCTAAAGGCCTCGAAAGTCAAGAAGTGAATTGAAAAAAATATTAACTATTATTTTTCAAATGAGAAAAACTAAATTCAAGATTGACACAATATCAAAGATCTTTCCAAATCCCATATTTCCATCCAAAAATGACAAAGCCTTCCTTCGAAATACACAAAAAAACTTCAACATTTTCAAATTCACTAATAAATAACAAAACATGCTACAGAATTTATTTGCCATGAAGACACTATAAATATAGAATTAACAATTAGAATGAAATCAATACACAGATAAATGCTTTTTACAGAAGGCGTAGATGACTGCTCACCTCTTTAGTTTCTTTTGCATTTCTGATAAGCCCGTCAAGACAGTTATTTATGACCATTAGGTCACTATGAAATTTGCGCTGCCTTGGAAAGAGCCATCTAGCAAAAGGAAGATTCCAGTAAGGGATGTAAAATGTTGACCGATGCTCAGCCTCAAATAGAGTTCCATAGACTGCCTGTTTCATAATTTACAGAACAATAGAAACACTATTGTAATTTAAGTAGCAATTATAAGTTCAGTAAAGAATGAAAATAAAAAGTAATGCACATATTAAGCATGACGCTAGCAGAGAAAAAAAAAACAAAGTTTTCATAGACAAAAAATTAGAGGCATTAATGAAAGATTGCAACCATTCTGGCTCTTACAGATTGGGCCTCTTTGAGCAAATTCTATCATTCAATCCAAAGAGCACCATCAAAGATGGTCACTAAGAATATGAAAGGTTACTTCAAAAAGAAAAAGTTCCATGCCATTGAGCACATCACAGAATCCAATGTTCTCATAGTAGCATCATACAATAAATTCTGAAATCCTTCCAGATAAAATACATTACATTTAAAATAGCAAATTATATGCATTAAATCTAGAATTGTGATCTCTAAGAATTTGTACCAAGCTCTTTCAAAGGAATTTGTGGTTTTTGATCAAATTTTCAAAAGTGGATTAGATGTTAGATAAAATAATTCAAAATATTTTGTCTTTATATTGCAAAGATTTTTTCTTTATAACACTGTCATTGTCAGTCCTAAGCCCGGACGTGAAAAGTGGTGGGTTGCGTTAGGTACTCGACGGCTGGCATAAAACTTGTCAAAAAAAAACAAGACACGGATCCTTTTAATCATTGTGTAAGTGTTAGGGTATCCCCTGGAAGAGTCACGTTGTATGGTCTGAATGCAGTGAAAAGTGTGCAAAGGACGCTACACCGGCGCCCGGGTGTAGTGTCAACTAAGCAAAATTCTCATATTACGGACGGATGCGAGAAAAGAAGTTAGTCCATAAAACTAATGAAACTAATATTAGGATGAGATCTTGGAATATAAATACTTTCAATGGTAAATTAACAGATTTAGTTGATATTATGATTCATAAAAATATTAATATCTTATATATTCAATAAACTAAAAGGTTTGTATAAAAGAGTGACGAAATTGATAACTTGGATTTTAAACTTTGTTATTCTCGTAAGAGTCGCACTAAAAATAGTGTAGGTGTAATTATAAATAAGAGTTTGAAAGATAATGTTATAAAAATAAATAGAGTTGGAGATAAAATTATAACCCTTAAGATTATTATTGATACTAAGATTTTTAATAATATAAGTACTTATGGTCCTCAAGTAGGTTTAGATATAGTATCTAAAGATAAATTCTGGAATGACTTAGAAGCCTTAATACAATGGATTTTGGAGGAGATTTAAATGGACATGTCGATAGAGTGTTAGAAGATTTCATAAATATTCATGATGACTACGGTTTTGGAGTGACTAATGAAGAATGTAGAATCATTTTAAATTTTTCTTCAGCATATGATTTTGTTATTATCAATACTTTATTCAAGAAAAGAGATGAACATCTTATTACTTATAAGAATGGATCTAATAAAACACAAATTGATTACTTTCTTATGAGAAGAAGAGATCGTCGGGATTGTAAAGATCGTTAAGTCATTCTAAGTGCGGATTTAAGTACCCAACATCGATTACTAGTTCTAGATTTTAAGATGAAGAGTAGTAAAATAAATAATACTAGGACTCGTCATCGTAGAATTAGATGGGGGAACCTAAATGACACAAATAAAATATTTTTAAGAGTAAAATTCAAGATTTTAAATTTTGGGATATTCATAAAGAATCAAATACTATGTGGGATAAAGAAACAAATATTATTAAACAAGTAGCAAAAGATATACTTGGATACAACAACAACAAAACCTTAATCCCACTACGTGGGGTCGGCTACATGAATCCTTTTTCTCCATTGCGTCCTATTTAGTGTCATAATTTCATTTAGTTCTAGTAAATTAAGATCATTTTTAATACAATTAGCCCAAGTCTTCCTAGGTCTACCTCTGCCTTTCTTACAAGTCGAATAAAAAAGATGTACCTGGATAGTAAAAAAAAATCTATAAATAAAAATAGTTGGTGGTGGAATAATAATATACAAGAAATGATAAAAGATAATAAGTTAAGGCATAAAAATTTGTTTAAATGTAAAAACATAAAGAACTGAAAAAAATATCAAACAACCAGCAGAAAGTCTAAAAGAAAAATCTATGATGCAAAAAATCCAACTTGTAGGGATCTTTATAATATATTAGATACTAAGAATGATGAAAAATATATGTATAAAGTAGCCAAAAAAAGAGAAAAGAAAAGAAAAGATTTAACTCAAGTAAAGTATATTAAAGATGAAAATCAAAAAGTGTTTTTCTTAGAAAAAAAATATTCAACATAGGTGAGTGAGTTATTTTGAAAAAACTTTTTAATGAAGTTTCTGAAAATACGATCGACCTTAGTGGTCTTAATATATTAAAACGCTTCATTATTCTGTCGCATTAGTAAAAAAGAAGTTGAGTGGGTTTTAAAGAAAACCACGAGTTGAAAGTTTGCAAGACCTGATGGTATCCCAATTTAAGCGTGGAAAACATTAGGAGAATTGGGAGTTCCTTGGCTTGCTAAACTTATTAATATTATTTTAAGAACTAAAAAGATGTCTGAAAAGTGTAGGAAGAGTATTTTGGTCCCTATTTTTAAGAATAAAGGGTAAACACAACAGTGTACAAATTATAGAGGAATTAAGTTGATGTGTCATATTTTAAAATTATGGGAGAGGGTAATTGAACATAGGTTAAGACGTATAACAAAGATTTCTCAAAATCAATTTGAATTTATGTCGGACAGGTTTACTATGGAAGTTATACATTTATTGAGAGGTTTTATGGAGAAGTTTAGAGATAATAACGAGGATCTACATTTAATTTTTATTAATTTAGAAAAAAAACTTATGATAAGGTTCCAAGAGATATTATTTGGAGAGTTCTTGAGAAGAAAGGTGTTGATATGACTTATATTCAACTCATTAAAAATATTTATATTATAGTTGTTACTTGTGTTTGAACTGAAAGAGGATTGACAAAATATTTTCCTATTCCTGTTGGATTACATCAGGGATAGGCTTTAAGCCCATATCTTTTTGTTTTAGTTATGAATGGTCTTACTAGACATTTACAAAAGGATGTACCTTGGTGTATGCTTTTTGCTGATGATATCCTTCTCATGGATAAGACGAGAGAAAAAGCTCAGGAAAAAGTTGAATTATGAAGGTCTACATTGGATTCTAAAGGCCTTCATTTGAGAAGAACTAAAACTAAATATATGGAATGTAATTTTAGTAGTAATAGCACTAGTGACAGAAGTGTAACATTGGGTCATCAAATTATTAAAAGGTGTAAATGATTTAGATATCTAGGGTATGTTGTTCAAATTGATGGTGATATAAATGGGAATGTTAATAGTAGAATTCAAGTTGGTTGGTTGAAGTAGAGGAATGCTTCCGGCCTTTTCTGTGATAGAAAAGTGTCGCTTAGACTGAAAAGAAAATTTTATAAGATGGTGGTGAGACCTGCAATGCTCTATGGCGTTGAATGTCGGTCCTTAAAAGAGAAGCATAATACTAAATTAAGTGTTGTCGAGATGAGAATGATTATGTGGATGAGTGGCTTTACACTTGGAGACAAAATGCGAAATGAATATATCCATGATAGCGTTGGTGTAGCTACAATGACAGACAAAACTAAAGAGATTCAACTTATAGATGGTTTGGTCTAATTAAACGTCGACCATATGATGATCAAATTAGGAGAGTATATGTTTTAGATTCAACTTATGTTAAGAATAGCAAAGATAGACCTAAGAAGACTTGGGCTTATTGTATAAAAAATGATCTTAATTTAATAGAACTAAATGAAAATATGACACGACGCAATGGAAAAAAAAGTATTCATGTAGCCGACCCCATGTGGTGGGATTAAGGCTTTGTTTGTTGTTGTATTGGAAAGATTTTTTTATTTTAAATTCCCCATAAAAGCAAACCTAATAAAATACCCCTCCCAATAATGAGTGGTCGATTATCTTCTCTAATTAAGTTAAATCTGATTTCGCTACAATAGGAAATGACAGAATCAAGATATCTTGATCAAGTTCATCATCATCCTCCACCATCCTATTTAAGTTGATGGTGGCAAATTTCTCTAATCTAAAAAGAAAATTGCTACTACTAAACGTAGAGCATTTACTGCCTAACAATTAATTTTAATCAAAAGATTTTCGTCATAACCGAGAGTGTTATTTAACCACAGTTGTTTATCTCTATGGGTTACACAAAACTATAACATAAAGTCTTCGCAAAATAAAGATGAAATATCTAGATGGAGACCATGACGCAGGAGCTGAAGATTCCACATCCAGAGAAATCCTGCGGAACCGTGGTCCGCGTTCCAGCGATCATGGAACGAGGACAAACGTGAGTCCCATCGGATAAAAACCCTTCTATAGGATTTTCTGCCTCCATTATCAAACATAATATTTTTTCCTTTTCTAGACTTATTTCCTATTTATTTCTTTCTAATTAGGTTTATTTATGTAAGGGAGACTATTTGTGCTTTTTTCTTCTATTTTGATAACACTTTTGATTTATTTTGTGTTTTTAGATATTGTAACTCTGATTTGTACTTTAATTGAGTATTGTATCATTTTCATATTGCAATTGGTGTGATTGTATCTTGCTCAGGTACAGGTGGAATCTCCTAACTACATGTATCTCGTTGTTTCCTCGTTCGAGTCACTCTTTTCAACCGAGACAGCAGTCGAACACATCGGATCTGCTGCCCACTTGCAGATTTTAGTTCATATCTCCGTCCAAACGCTGCCAATACTTCATATTTCCACTTCATTATTATTCCACAACCGCCATCCCGCCAAACCAACTTCCTCAATACCTTTTAGGAGCCAAAGAATGATATCATCTGGTATTAGAGCAAGAGAAACTCTAAATGTTTTGAGATTTATCCTTCCTACACCTAAATTAAGATTTCATGCAACCTAACCTAACACCCCAACCAAAAAAATTATATCCCACCTGATACATTCATAGCGTCATTCCTAGTACCAACCCAAAATTTTCAAAGTTTAATCATTCTATATTCATAAAAAATCTAAGATGTACAGATACTTCTAATTAAAAAGTCGTAAAAAGTCAGATACGAACACGGCTCTAACATGTGTGGCACGATATAAACGTGTTTGTTTAAAAAAAAAATAGAAAGAAGGCAAGTGCAAGACACAAGCAGGGCGCATGTGTCCTAAATTATTAAATTAAAGTTTTTTAAATATTTGGAAGACTTAAATTAAAAAGAATATATTTTAGTATCAAATTTAAGAAAGATTTTCATACATATGAATCAATTTTTATGTATTTGCATATCTAACACTTAAATTTGAATTTATATAAATATATATATATATATATATATATATATATATATATATATATATATATATATATATATATA
>NEWO01000509.1:18100-62086 GCA_003013225.1 Phalaenopsis aphrodite | reverse complement strand
TGGGCTTTTGCAGCTGTTCTTTGCTGCCTTAAACCGTGAGCTTTATTAGTTCTTTTGGGCCCCTTTGTTGCCTTAACTGTAAACCTTACCTGTTGTCTTTTAGGCTGTCTTTGTTCATGGGCCATGTGGGCTGTTTCCTCTTCTCTGCTGACCCTGGCCTTGAGTCCTACCTATTTTTCATCTCTTTGTGATGATCCCGATCGTGAGCATTTATGTGATTTGATGAGAAGATTTTTGTGCTTATTTGATATGTGAGGTTACGGATTAAGTTGGAAGTCAGAAGATTTTGATATCAACTTTAGAATCTGGGAAGGATTTGCAAGCTTTATTTGGGAGAGTATTTGGTTGATTTAATTAATCCTGCGTTCTCGAAGTTTAAAGAATCAGCGTGAAGGGATATTTTACGTTTGTTAGGAAAGACCTCGGGCCTTTTTTTTCCAGGTCTTTTCGGTAGGAGTTTTTGAGAACTGATCCAGTCTCCTTTTCGTTGTTTTAGATGGACCAGTGTTTCCTCTCTCTCACCCTATTTTTGTTCTTTTATTTCCTTGCTTCTTGGTTCGGTTTTCGATGCTTATGTCCAATGCATAAGTGTCTACGTATAGCCTTTTGCTATACGTGAAACCATCAAGCAAGGTCGCAAGTAGTCATTTTGGGGCGTACGGTGTTGATGATAAAGGCACACCGAAGATAGAGCAGAAAGATACCTTATAATATAACATCAAGATCAAGGCATTTGATGAACAATAGGATATGGTATCCTTCACCGACATAAGTCTAGCGGTAGTCGGCTCAAACCACCTCAGGATGTGGGCAGTCCTATGCCTGGTAGCGTAATCGACTCGTGGACAACAAAATTTTTTTAAAAAGAAAAGATAAGTTTTGATAAATCATTTTCAAACAAAAACACACTTTTCTAAAAACAAAATTGATAACTTCTCTTTGCATGTCTAAGAATTTTTGTGTATGTCAAAAACATAAATTTTAAAAATACGTTTTAAAAGTGACAGGTTCTATATATTCGGGTGACCAAGTAGCCTTCGTGGACCCTCAAGAATAAATATAGCTGAGTCTAGTCCCATACGAGTGCTTGCGGTCCCCCTCATCTGAATCTTCTTTTCGTTTTATCGAAGTTTTGGGACGGAGCACTCGTGTTACTTTTCTTTTCTTTCGGGATTTTCCCAGGAGTTTTGAGAATTTTCTTTCACTTGAGTCTCTTTCGTTGATTTTCTCAGAGTTTTCCGCTTTTCCTCGGATTTCCTAGATGACGTTTTCTTCCACACTTTGCTTTTTGAGATGCATTTAGGTTTGCTATGCTTAAGGGACATCGGATCTCACGGGCGTACAGGTTTGTTTTACATTTTACAGCACTTAATTTTCCTGTTTCTACCTGTTGTTGTTCTCCTGTATAGCATGTTATAATTTTCCTGTTTCTACCTGCTACCGTACTGTAAAGCATGTTACACTTGTCCTGTTCTCACCTGCTGTTGTCCTTCCTGTATAGCATGTTATAATTTTCTTGCTTCTACTTGCTGTTGTTCTTCCTATAAAGCATGCTACACTTGTCATGTTCCTACCTGCTACTATACTGTATAGTATGTCACACTTGTCCTATTACTGTTCTTCATGTATAGCATGTTGTACTGCTCTTGTTTTTGCCTACTACTGTTCCACATGCATTCTACTGTTTGTTCCTGCATCGCACACTTTACATTTTATAACTTTAAACATGTTTACTTTTTTTTTACATAGGATGTTTAGAGGACTACAACCATAGGGTCGTTTGATTTGACTCTATAACTGGACACCCTAGAAAACTTAAACTCGTCATGTCGGGGAGCTTGGAGCTAGCGCGGTGGGCAGCACGGCCATCTTCAACAGCAGAACATGTCTTCCCCAGCAAAACCATTCATTTTCTTAGAAATCAAACAACAATCCATAGGATTTCGAGGTTGTTCGCCTAGCGCAACATTAATCCTCCACACTTTTCTTTAGGCATTTGTATAGCTCTGCTGTACGATTTAAGCCCTAACTCGTTCTAGGTTCCGAGGTTGTCGTCCGATACGACGTAAACTCTTATATTTTCTAGGCAATTTGTGTGGTCTTGTGACGCAAATATAAGCCCTAACTAAATAAAAATGGTAGGATGAAACACTTTAATAATTTCTTCTCAAAATTGGAGTCAAATCATAGGATAGACTGGGAAGTTACTGAGGTTCTCCTCAGGATCTGTGGTCTCCCCTAGTTTCTCTTCATTTGGATTCCTCAACAATGTTCCAGATTTGAGTCTTTCCCCTTTCACACCTTTCGTCCGATTTCGTTGAAAAGTCCTATCCTTTTGACTTCTTTGAAGACATTATTCCCTGATTTTTATCGAGAGTTTTCTTAGGTGACTTCAGTCATTTAAAATGTAATTAACTATAGGGGTTTGCCCGTATAGGAAGCTTTTCCGACAGCCTAAAATAAACCCTATTTAATTCTTTGTAGTATAGAGGGGAATTTATCGGCAAATAAAACGGTTTGGCAGACCAAACGGATGTCATATCTTTCTTAGTTTATTTGATCGAGTCTCATCCTCAAGTCTTGTGTTTATCCCTCGGGGTAGATACAGGATTTGAGGTAGAGTGCTCTTTTATTTAAACTGTGAAAAATATGAGGTCAGTTTGATTTCATATTTTTCTAAAATTATATATACATATAGGTAAATTAAAACGTCTTTCCGAAGCAGGCAACGGGATTTCAATTCCGGCGACCGACAACTTCTTACGGGCGACCTCCCAAACTTTCTTTTAACTTTCTTTTAGTGACGACAGTGCTGTCTAGGCGCCCATAAGTTGGTGCGTAAGCGCCACTCAAGGCAAAATGGGCAATTTTGACTTGATGGCTCCATTGGACTCTTGTCTGAAATAGCTTCCTTCTATTTTGCTCTAATATATGTTAAAGCATCATTAAAACTTACATAAGCACATGTATCATGCAATTGCACAAAAAAACATGAAAAAGCATAAAAAAAAAATTAATAGAGAAATTACAAGAAAATTTACACACTTTTAATCACATTTAACACATCATAGGGTGAGGTTCAAAAGTGGTGGGTTGCAGTTCGAGGAGGTGGAAATTGCGAGGTATAGGTGGTTGGGTGGTTGAGAGACAGCTAAGAGAAGACTGACTTATGGCTGGTCAACAGCAAAGAAGCAGGAAGGGAGGTGGGAATGTGGTGATAGCAAGGGGAATAGGGGTTCAAGGTTGTCCGATGATAAGTATGGAAAGGGTGGCAGTAGGCTGGGGTGGCTGGGAAGTTGAGGGGAGAGGAACATGGGTAACAGGTGACTGTCAGCTCTGGGAAAAACAACAAAGAGGTTGTTTTTCAGTGAAACTAGCAAATACAATGATGGCAGAGGTAAAAGAAAGCTTGTGGGAGAGGGGGAAGTGATGATAAACATCCCCCGCTGGATCAAACTATACCTGGAGCACCATTCGATCCTCGGAAGATGGTCGCCACCTCGGAAGTGTTACAATTGGAGTACCTTCTTGCCTTTGGATAAAGCCTTAGAAAGGAAATGCTAGAAGCCGATGGTTGTCCTGAACAGGAATATATGCAAAACTCCCTAAACATGAAGAAATAACAAATATAACGCCCTAAATAAAATATGAGTGAGCTCCGCTCCAAATAGGATATAAGTCAACGTAAAAGAAGTGTCGACCGGCCCACTTGAACTTGTTCGAGTTGAAAAATCCAACGGCCCTGTAGTAGAGATCGCAGATGGCTCTCTGCAAGACTATTTCAGGTAAGACAGTAGCAATGATTGCAAGACTATAGCGACACTATAGTAGAATAGTGGAGCGGGTCTCATGTGAGAAAGCTTCCGCATCAAGTAAACTGTTCTATAAGAAAAAAATGTGAGATAAGAATAATAAAGTAATATATATAAATATAGGAATGTTTTTATGTGTATGTTAAAAGGAAGTCATCTTTTTATGGCATAGATAGGGTACATTAATGTTTTGTTAATTGTTATCCTGATGGGAGAACATCGATCAGGGACAACTATGCACATTTCCACCTTAGATAATAATGTAAATTAGATTATGAATCGCTATGTCGACAAAATAATATCGACCAGAGATGTGATAGATTATGTTTTGACGGTGTTCATAAAATAAATGTGAATGTTAATAACATGAAATAAAAGTAAAGTTAAATATTAAATCTTGAAGAGTGCAGCTAAATTTGATGCATTTCGAAGTTTATGTTATTTTCATTGAATAAATGTCTTCAACACAAACAATAAATTATTATAAGATCTTATATAGTGAAATATGAAAGATCATCATATATAGTGTCTTCTTTTCTTTGAGTTACTATAATTTATAAGTGTGATAGCTCTACTGAGTTATCTTTAGATAATTCATTATGTTGTTTTAATAACTTTTAAGTTTAAAGTTTCTGGATAAGTTGAATAGCACCAATGGGTACAAAAGGCGAGTTCAACAACCGGAAAGGTAAATTTTTAATTGTTAATTAATTTTCTTCTTTTAGTAGTTTTTTTTTCAATTAATATGTTAATATTAAATTGTTAGTGAGAAATATAATAATTCAAAATTTAATTTCATCATCTGATAATCCGTTTCCGAGTTTGTTAATTCCAAGTCTCGGACATCTTACATAGCTTATTTTTCCATATAAATAATGCAACATTGGCTCTCTCCTAAGATGTGGGACAAAAAAAAATTATATATTAAAATTTGAGTTAGGCTTCAAGAACAAGAAACTAGGTTGTGGGATTTGAGCTTTGAAAATTTTAAATAGGCTCTGTGATATTGGGATGAATGCTTCGGGCCTTTTGTGTGATAGAAAGGTACCGCTTAGACTGAAAGGAAAATTTTATAAAACGGTGGTGAGACCTGCAATGCTCTATGGCGCTGAATGTTGGTCTTTAAAAGAGAAGCATAATAATAAGTTAAGTGTTGTCAAGATGAGAATGATCAGGTGGATGAGTGGCTTTACACTTACAGACAAAATGCGAAATGAATATATCCTGGATAGGGTTGGTGTAGCTCCTGTGACGGGCAAAATTAGAGAAAGTCGTCTTAGATGGTTTGGTCACATTAAACGTCGACCATCTGATGATCCGATTAGGAGAGCAGATGTTTTAGATTCGACTTGTGTTAAGAAAGTCAGAGATCGACCTAGGAAGACTCGGGCTTTCTGTATAAAAAATGATCTTAACTTACTAGAACTAAATGAAAATATGACACTAAATAGGTCGCAATGGAGAAAAAGGATTCATGTAGCAGACACCATGTAGTGGGATTAAGGCTTTGTTGTTGTTGTTGTTGTTGTATAAAAATTATATTTTTATTAATTATTACTAATTATACTTTTATTATAAATTATATTTATATTTATACATCTATATTATCATTTTTAAATTTGACACAAATTTAATATGCATATATTTAGACTTATATACACATAAAATCATATTTTAACAAGCTTTATTTTTCTCATATAATTTTAAATTTAAACTTAATGAATATATTACTTATGTATGAGTTCTATTTATTTTTTTGATATATTTACATTATTCCATTATTTAGATAATATTAAAAAATTATAAGATTTATAATATTATCCAATTTAACCCTTCTTTCAAATCTAGTTGAATGAGTGAAACTTGAACCTCTGCTTCCAATTCAATGATCAGCCAAACTTCACTGCTTTAGAAAACTCCATATTACCTTGCATAAATTTTTGACGTTCCAAAAAAGTAAAAGTAGGATCATTCGAGCGCATCCAAGCATCACAGCTTACAAATTCCAGTGAATATTTTATTTTGTGTTTATACTTGAATGCTAGTCAGATTTTAATATTTATAGCATGTTACAAGCAATCGCTACAGAATAAGGAAAGCAATCTACGTGTACCAGCATGGGCTTGGATAAATACTTTGGTCACTTTTTTCCTTGTTCTTATTTCTATGTAATAGTAATTGGCAAGCTTGTATAGGCCGATTTGCAAAAATAGCGTCAAACTAAATAGCATTAACACTTCATGGGATAAGAATATAAGACTAGAAATAAATCTTTATTCCAGAATCGAAAGGTGAAACAAATAAAATGGTAACTATGACAGATTAAATTTCAAACCTTAATTACTGGAGATTCTTCAGTGACAGAACCAAAATCATAGTTGAATATAGCCAAACCAATCACATCAAGCGCCAGACTTGAAAATTCAGCTTCAAGGTCTAATTCAATTGTATGTCCTGGATTACTTTCTCCTTCAATGAGCTTCTCAATCTTAGCCACCGTTCTCTCTGAACAGTTAGTAAAAACTTTAATCATAGCCTCCAGAAATGCAGAATGAAACCCCGGTGCAATTACTGCAATTCAGTTATCACATAAGAATAACAATAAAATGACTGCAACTGAAAACGCTAAAGGGTGTAAAAAACACAAAAAGATCAAGAAAGCTCATATGCTATGGGCTACTGAAAGTAATTAATGGAAGTGAAATAATATTAATATGCAAGAGCTACCTTCTAGATACTATGATGCATCAGTAAAAAGTTGCACTAGATTTTAGCAGGTGCAGTGATGAAGCAAGTCCACTTGAATTTTTATGCAAATGGAACAAACAAAGAAACTAAATGCTTGTTGCATTAATAATTAGCAGAAAATTAATGAATATAAAACATTAAAGTATCTTTGTGAAGAAAGGAGGAACGATGGAGAGGGGGTGGCACTTGCCAAACACAGCAATCAAAGTTATTCTTGAACCTGCATTCTCTCATGCTCAATTCGAATTCGTTTGCTTGTTTTCAGCTTATGTTTGGCTCAAAATTAATGCAAATAATTTAAAAAGTAATAAATTTTAAAAATTTTATAAATACCCTTGTTTAAAATGGGCAATATGAGCCACGCCTTGAGGGCCCCGTGAGCGACTTTTACAAAAAATTGGGGACTTGCACCTCATTTCCTCAGTGTGTCGTTCGCCTCACCCAAGCTGAGGCACATTGCTGCGTGCCTCACTTCAAAATAATTAGGCTATCCGTAACTTTAAAGTAACATTAATATATCTCATCCATTAACCCTCACACCTCACACACTAAATAGCAAGAAATAGAATAAAAGGTATCCATAAAAATTATGTAGTTGAAGTTGTAACTATCAACAGAATTATTATTTTAATTAGTATTTTCTATGATTATTCATTAAGAAAATAGAAAATAAATGAAATTAAAGATAACAAGGAATCGCAGAATATAGATGCGATTAAGGATAAGATGCGAGATAAACAATTCATTATGTTGATGATTCTAATGAAAATTAAATCGGTGATGAAAATAATATGGATGTTTAAATTAAAATTTTCAAATGTAGATAACTTATTATTTTCTTGTTTAAATGAGTGAAGTATGAGTGGGAGGAAAAACCTATATTAAACTTATTTTGATTGTTTGTTTTTTATGTTTCAATACTTTATTTTGACATCTTAGCTTACTTTAAAAGTTTAGTACTGTATAACCATCTTATTTTATAATTTGATGATAGGATATCAACATGTTACTTCTAGATTTACGCATTTTATTATTTTTTTACTTAATTATATTGTTCTAACTTTTTAATATGTTAATAAGTTAAAATGTTAGTATGTTATTGAGAAAAGTGGCAAAATAGTTCCCTAACTATTTGCATCGGGCTGTTTCAGTCCATAAAAGTGTAAATTTAGTCCCCACACACTTTTAATGTAGGCATAAACAGTCCCAAGGGATAGCTATTTCAGCCCAATTAAAGGAGTTTGGGGACTAATTTGAGACTTTAGACGTTGGGACTAAAATGGGCCATCACAAAGAGTCAAAGGACTGCTTGACGCTTTTTCCCGTATGTTATTTTTACTTCACATGTTATAGTGTATATGATATTTATCAATTTTTAAATTTGAGGCCTTTGCCGCAAAACACCTTGAGGCTTATGTTTCACCTCATCAACCAAAAACACACATCTCCAATTATGTTATTTTAAACCTTGCTAATACAACATAAGAAAATTAAAATAAAAATACTATAATAAATATTATTTATTTAATTACTTGTATAATTCGAGTCAAAGCAAACCGAAAATGGTGAACTAAAGATCTATTCCTATTTGGCTCGTTTATAAATCAAGCTCAAATAGGTTGTTCATGGTCGGCTCTCTTGCTTAGCAAACGAATTGAACGCGAGCAACTTAGTGAGATTGAACGCGAGCTACTTAGTGAGCCGAACGCGAATTTTTCATGAACAAACTTTTTTGATATCCATATGCTTAGGACCATGGTTTTTAATTAACACAAATACAATCAAACAAGAATACTTTGGGCCAATATTATTATAAGTGTGCTTAAAAAAAAGGTCTAGAAACAAAATGAAGTGATGCAGCCATTGTGCATGGCTTGCCTATGAAGCACAAGCTCGCAACTAAGTGTGTGTGCTAGACTACTTGACGCATCATAGTGTTGTATACTAGACTCTTAAAACAAAACCCTTTTTCATATTTCAACTTTGGTTGCATTTGCCTATTTCTCATATTGTATAAATAATAACAAAAAATAATACTTTGCTTATCCTCATTATATCTCATAGTTATTAAGTCATTCTTCATTGGTTGTCCATTTTCTTTTACTTAAGAACTTCTTAATGATACTTCACTTCACAATCACTCCCCAGCTAGTTTTTATATAAATTTCACTAGTATTTTTTGTTTGTTCTAATAGCATCATACTCGCAAACTTCTTCTCAAGAATGACTCTCAAAGCCTCGTCTTCACACGTTCCCCACTTCAAACAGCCTTCACCTCTCAGTCTCAAGTCATCACTCAATCTCAAAAATATAATATTAATCATTAAGTATTCTTACATCACTTTGTTTTCATATCATTTATATATTTGGTTGTTTTTTATTTTCAAGTAGCTAAAAATTATTGTTATTGCATGTATTATATATTTGCTAATATATATAAATATATATAATATACAGCGCATACAACAACAACAATAAACCTTTATACCACAAAGTGGGGTCGACTAAATAAATCTTTTTTCTCCATTGTGTCCTATTGAGTGTCATATGTTCATTTAATTCTGATAAATTAAGATCGTTTTTTATACAATATCTCCAAGTCTTTTTAGGTCTACCTATACATTTCTTAACATAAGTTAAATTTAAAACATATACACTCATATCTGAATCATCAAATGGTCGACGTTTAATGTGACCAAACCATCTAAGACGATTCTCTTAAATATTGTCTGCGGCTGAAGCTACACCAACCTTCCACAGATAGATTCGTTTGGCATTTTGTCTAGTGTCAAGCCACTCATCTACTTAAACATTATCGTCTCCGCAAAACTTAACTTTGTTTTATGCTTTTTTTTTAAAAGCCAACATTCTACGTCATAAAGCATTGAAGGTCTCATCACCATCTTACAAATTTTCCTTTAAGTCTAAGCAACACTTTTCTATCACACAATAGACCTGATGCATTCTTCCACTTCAATCAACTAACCTGAATTCTACTAATAACATCCCTACCAATATCACCATCACTTTGAATAATGGACCCGAGATATCTACAATATTTAACACTTTTTAATAATTTGATTACCCAAAGTTACAACTCTTCCACTAGAATCACTACTACTAAAATCACATTCCATGTATTGAGTTTTAGATTTAATCAAATGAAAGCTTTTAGACTACCATGTAGACCTCCATAATTTAAGTATTTCTTGAACTCCTTCTCTAGTCTTATCCACAAGAAGGATATCATCGGCAAAAAGCATACAATAAGTATTCAATTGGTTTTGGCACGATCATATCTAGAACAGTAAATAGATGGGTATTCTCACGAACCAACCCCCAAGTCATTAAATTTGTAATTAGCATATTTCAGCCTTCATACTCAATCTAAGTGTATCTAAAAAACAAGTATGTAATGAGAAATAAACTGTGACAAAAACTATGGCAGACTAGATCAAACTAAAGTATAACCACTCAGGAGAATTCTCTTGTTCTTCTTCTCTAAATGAACATAGATCTCATTGTAGGATGTTCTTTCTCCATAAATTCTAAGGTGATTCCCCACATTGTAGTTCATTTATCATGTCTGATCATCTTTGGGTGGGTATATTTTTTAGCTGATTTTACTACCCAAAAGACCCCATATGGTCTTCCCAACGTAGCTCAAAAGCTTCTCACCTCGGATATGATGGACCTCCCTCAGTAGAGGTAACTCAAGAAGTACTCTGCGTATTTACAAAGTTTTAATTTCTCTTATATGGGGTTGCCATGTTTCTAGTATCGGTTCCTCGAACTCGTGAGTTTTGAACTTCCAATGTCAGTCCTGCTAATGCTCCTTTCAACTCCTATGAAACGACATAATAATTTCATATTCAACATGATGCACATTAACTTGAACTCACTCCATTCTCAAACAAATACTGTTACTTCAGTTGGCTTCGTTGCCATCTCTTTCTCATCGATTGAAAGTTGAGAATCCACACTGAATCTTCATCTTCTACTAGCTCACTGACTTCAACTGTTCCTTGATCAGTGAAAGAGATCGTTTTGCTTGCTGTCCAATCTGATTTAGTATGCCCAAAATCTGTGACACTTGAAACTCTTCCTGGTTGTGATGGATTTGGGAGTGCAAATTGCTTCACCAGTTCACCACTCTTAATCAGTTTCTCCTCCGACAAGGTTTGGATGCTCTCTTTGGCTTACTCTTGCGACTCAATCCTAAGGTTAAACTATGTTTGTAAGTTGTGACAGTCATCCAGTGATGTGGTCTCTCCACTTTTGAAGCTGGAGTGTGAATATTCAATTTATAGTGAGCTAGTAGATACTGGCGCTGCATCTTCCATTTCATCTTGGACAAGGCAGTGATATTATATTTTCCCTCACAATGACGTAAGTGCTTCAAACTTTTTTCACCAAAGCAACACATTCTTCTTTAACTTCTTGGCTAGCTAGTTATACCATTATATCTGGTGAGACAACCTAGTACTCAAAGGGAAGTTTCATGGTCTGGAGACACTCAATGAACTATTGCGAATCAAAGTGGCTATTAAAATGTGACAAATCCACCTTCACTTCAAAATTTTGGTTTTTTAGATATTCTAGATCAAATATTTAGGGTAAAAGTTCTTCAACCCTGACATCTATATGGTGGAAGAGATTCAAACCATTAATTTGATCTAGCAAGTCACTGTTGTGGCTACGGGTGACATGTCTGAATGGTCTCCTTTCCTCAATTTCATCGAGTTGTTGTAGCACTAGGTGAACTTGTCGTTGTATCTCTTTCATAGAAAACTCCTGAACGGCGTCTGACACTTGTCTCGTTGGTGGAGTGGTTAGGATTTGGGGTTTGAGTATGTGGAATAGGGTGAATGGAGGGGTGGAGATATGTTTGGGTATGGCGCATGCTATAAACCCTAAGATAGGAGTAAGGTTAAGCTAGCTCTGTTATCAAATGATACTGGAGTTAACCCAAACAGCAATAGAAAAATTAAATATTATACTACAAGGATAATTGGGCAATTACAACTCACACATTAAAAGAGACATGTAACAACAAAAACAAGCAAACACAACTAAAGTGCATTCCAAGGGTGGTGGAGGTCAATGAGGTGGGCTAGAATAGATATGTTGGAGTGTTGGAAGGTGGCAGATTCAACAAGTCAGATTTCTGGAAGGTGGGTAATTTGTAGTAAGGCTTGTCGGGGGCTGGAACAGCAACAAGGGGGCACAAGGGGATTGATTTGTGCGGCTGGAACAGAGAGGACAACAACTATGTAGTGGCAAAGAATGGTAAGGGGTAGAAGGCAGAAATGGAAAAGGGCAGGGTTGGATAACAGGTAGGTAACGACGGAGAGTGGTAGGGGAGGCTTGAATGGCTGTGGCAGCGAGGGTGGTAAATTATGAAAGTTCGCAGCGACTAGAAAGGGGTGGGCACAGATTCTGGGGGCGGGGACACATTAGAAGGGAAGGCACTGTGGTGGGGAAGGCTGGAAACGGCGGGGACAACAACTCTTGCTGTCCTTGGATGGCGGCAGCAAACAGAAGAGTGGCCGGGACAGCTGGAAGACATAAAAATGCAGAAAAAACAGTCAGAACAACTGTTCCAGGCAGCTGCAGTAGGGATGGAGCGGCCGGGAACGCGATGTGGGGAGGACAGAATAAGGAAGATAATTGCCACCTCAGAAACAAGATACAGTTAGAGCCCACTCGAACCCTCGGATACAGCCCTCCAAGAAAGAAACGGACGTCGACGGCTGTTTTAAATAAACCCATGCTAATACCTCCTTCCAATCCCTAATACAATACATATATAGGAAATGGCTAAAAAATTAATGAAGAAAAATAAGAAAGAAAGTATAAGAAAGAAAAACATGACTGTGAAATCAAATAATGGACATTACAGAAATATTAAAAAAGGTATTAGCAAGTCTTCTTTTGGAATTTTCTGACCTTTCCTTCGCTGCTTCCAAGTATCAAGATCAGCAGGAATAAGCCCCTTTCCCATTATTGGTTCAAGAATATCAGCAAGTACTCCCTTAAGAGAAAATAAGAACGTTAGCAATAGCCTCCCTAAAAAATGTTACAACTTTGTGTTTTAATACAATAAATGAGGCGTTACAATAAGATTATGCAACTACAGTATCATTTGATTGAGAGAGAGCTTTCGCACCTATTACTTAGCTGATGTAATACAGTACTTCAAATTGGCAAAGACAACCAAGATAAACCCAAGCAGCCAAAATACAACAAATTATTTAGAAATAGAGTATTCTTTTTTATTATTCAATAATTCTAGATCTCATAAAAGGGATTAGGCCAATGAAAAAAAATGTCAAAAATTTCCACAGATGACTTTTATTGTTGCATAAATTCCCTGCACAAGAAAAGAGAAAAAATTACCTTTGTCTGAGAGGACTCAAATTAGACACGCATGAACAACTAAAATTTGGAAGTTAAAGTCAATAAACATATGCATTATAAGTAGGGGTGTAAAAGAACCGAATACGAACGAACAGAGCTTGTGTTCGTGTTTGGTTCGTTTGAAATTAGGTGTATTTGAAATAGGCTCGTGTTTGAAATTGTTCGTGAAGTTACCGTTTTTGTTCTGTTTGATTTGCTTGAAATATGTTTGAAATGTTTAAATTGTTTGAATGGTTCGAAATCTTACAAATCTGTTTGTATTGTTCGAATTGTTCGAAATTTATCAAAAACTTAAACCTATATGAAATTAATGATTAAATTTGTGTGAATCACATCACAAATGCAAAATAGCAGAAGCACAGCTCACAATAAAACTATAATATCATATCTCATCCATAAAAAATTCAAATTTAGAGGCAATATGTGATATTTCACTCTGAAAAACTATGTTTCACTCAAAGAAACTAAATAAATCTAAAAGAAATATAAGAAAATCTAAGCTAAGAGACGAACCTGAAAATAAATACGAAATTATAGAATTTAATATAAGCTAAGAGGCGAACCTGAAGATCATATTATAATTTATAGGATTTAATTTTTTAAAATATAATAAATTTTTAGATTATATAATTAATTTTGAAATATGATAAATTTTTTATATATAATTATTTTAAATTATTTTAAATTATTTTATATTTCGAATAATAACGATTCAAAAACGATTGAACAAAAAATTGTTCGTGTTTGATTTGTTTATAAACCAAACGAAAAAAAATTGTTCGTGTTCCTCATGTTTGTTTATCGAACGAATCGAACACGAACTCTCCGACAAGCCGAACACGAACTATTCGCGAACAACGAGCTTTTTTGACAGCCCTAATTATAATAAACAAAAATAAAAGTACACACACATAAACATACTTATTTTAATTTTTTTTTTGGTTAAAATATGTTGATTATAATTTATAATAATTATAGTTTAAATAAAAGAATATTGTTATAATTATTTTTTATTAAAAAGATAATTATTTGAATTTGTAAGATTGGACTCCACCCCAATTTTCCCTACCTCCTGCGCACCTTGCTGGTGCCTTCACACTTGAAATCCACATTACTACAAAATAAAAATAAAACAAATTAAATGCTATGCTCCCCTCCCCTGCCCTCCCCTCCTCTTCCTAGGCTTCCACGTGCAGACGTGCTAGACAGCCCCCATCATTTTTTCAATAAAAAAATAAAAATCAACTCTAAGACATAAGATCTTCTCCCTCACACATTCCAGCAATCTAATTCGACCATCAAAAGTACTATGAAAGAGAGAGAAATTCAATATAAGCATATCTTGATTACATGCAGCAACACATGCAGAGAAAGATTAGTTTGATAATTAATTAACTGGAATCAAAAGAAGCGCAAAACACTTTAAATATCATCTGTTTATTTTGGTATTTATTTGGTTTCGGAAATTATCAACTATTTAATCTTAATCCAGCCTTCACCTAATTGAAGAATTTGAGCTTCCAGTCAATCTCAAGAAAGCATATTTAACACTAGTATTCTAACCATTCTTGCAAGCTAGATAGAAATAATTTGTTTTTTATTTGCTACTTATTTTCTCCTGCAACATTGATCTTCAAAATGAACATGGTCAAACAAAAACACTAGAAAATTCATTAAATCTAATATAATTCATATAGGCCTTTACTGGGAAATTACTGATCCAAGCATAATGATATGCTTGCTTTTTCTAAAACCAAAATATATTAACTATATAAAAATATGAGTACAGTAAAGGAATTTAGCAAAAAATGCAAAGCAATAATTGAGATTTGTATCTAATGCAAAGTACTATTTGTGAAAAGAAGAAATCTAGAAATTTATTTGTAAATGTTGTAAGGCTCTATATAAGCCCAAGCGATAAATACACCAACAACAACAACAACAAAGCCTTAATCCCACTACGTGGGGTCGGCTACATGAATCATTTTTCTCCATTGCGTCCTATTTAGTGTCATATTTTCATTTAGTTCTAGTAAATTAAGATCATTTTTTACATAATAAGCCCAAGTATTCCTAGGTTTACCTCTGCCTTTTTTAACACAAGTCGAATCTAAAACATCTACTCTCCTAATCGGATCATCAGATGGTCGACGTTTAATGTGTCAAACTATCTAAGATGACTTTATCTAATTTTGTCTGTCACAGGAGTTACACCAACCCTATCACGGATATATTCATTTCGCATTTTGTCTCTAAGTGTAAAGTCACTCATCCACCTAATCATTCTCATCTCAGCAACACTTAACTTATTATTATGCTTCTCTTTTAAAGGCCAGCGCCATAGAGCATTGCAGGTCTCACCACCGTCTTATAAAATTTTCCTTTTAGTCTAAGAGGTACTTTTCTATTACACAAAAGGCCCGAAGCATTCCTCCACTTCAACCAACCAACTTAAATTCTACTATTAACATCCCCATCTATATCACCATCGCTTTGAACAGACCCAAGATATCTAAATCGTTCACACCTTTTAATAATTTGATCACCCAAAGTCAAATTTCTGTCACTAGAGCTATTACTACTACTAAAATTATATTTCATGTATTCAGTTTTAGTTCTACTTAAATGAAGGCCATTAGACTCCAATGTAGACCTCCATAATTCAAGTTTTTAGTGGGTTTTTTCTCTCGTTTTATCCACGAAAAGAATATCATCAAAAAAAAGCATATACAAGGTACATCCTCTTGTAGATGTCCAGTAAAACCATCCATAACTAAAGCAAAAAAGATGTGAGCTTAAAGTCGATCCCTGATGTAATCTAACAGAAATAGAAAAATATTTGGTCAATCCTCCTTCAGTTTGAACACAAGTAACAGCTCTAGTATATATATCTTTAATGACTTGAATATAAGTCTTATCAACACCTTTCTTCTTAAGAGCTCTCTCTTGGAACCTTATCGTAAGCTTTCTCTAAATCAATAAAAATCAAACGTAGATTCTCCTTATTATCTCTGAACTTCTCCATCAAACCTCTCAATAAATGTATAGCTTCCAAAGTAGACCTGCCCAGCATAAATCCAAATTGATTATGAGAAATCTTTGTAATGCATCTTAACCCATGTTCAATTACCCTCTCCCATAATTTTAAAGTATGACACATCAACTTAATTCCTCTATAATTTGCACACTCTTGTGCATCCCCATTATTCTTAAAAATGGGGACCAAAATACTCTTCCTCCACTCCTCAGACAACTTTTAGTTTTTAAATTAATATTAAAGAGTTTACTAAGCCAAGAAAGTCCCAAATCTCCCAAATATTTCCACACTTCACAGCAAATAATTATTGATGGCATCAGAACCAATCCTAGCACCTCACCTCTTCGTTGTCGCCTTCGCAGAAACTATAGTGACTCACGACTATCTTGGTACCCTAGCACCTCGATAGCAACTGTCTTGATGGGATCGCACGTCTTCGTCATCGCCCTCCAAGATTCTTTGATTGCAACTGTCTCGAAAGGATCAAAGTGTATCACAGGAACAGAGCTGTTGCGGTTTGCTGCAAGGGGAAGGAGCGCCTCGCGGGGTTCAGGCACAAAGGGATTCTGCGATTTGCTACGAGAGGAAGGAGCAGAGTAGGGCTTCATTTATGTGGTCTTTGTGGCTCGAGAATTAGAAAGGCAGCAAAGCAGGGCTAAGTTTCTGGAGTTCCACTCGACGACAGAGAGGAGAAGGATCGAAGCAACTACGGTTTTGCGTGCAGGACAGAGAGGTTGAGGCTTCGTGCGTGTTATGACAAAGCGGATCGCATGAACTTGCAGAAAGTTGTGTGTTTTGTATGCTCTAGACTTATCTTTGTGATTGAGGATATTAGGAGACGAGATAGTGCAGGAGGTTAACGATTGAAAGTTTTGGGGAAGATAGATCCTTAAATACTGAAGGACTTCATCGAGCTCATACAGAGAGCTAAAGTCTCGACAAGAGCCACTACCTCAGCACGTGCTCTGATGTAGGTGGAACTAGATCTCCCTCCTGTAAGTCTGAAGCTCGATGGACCGGCCACGTATCTGAGTTGGCCACATCGGATTGAGGTTGCTCTAGTATGGAAGAGATTAGAAGGATACCTAATGGGGTTCGAGCAAAAAAATGACAATGTTAGGGGGGATGAGTGGAGGACCACACATGCATTGATTTAGACCTGGCTACTCAACTCAATGGTTCCATCAATTTCCACATCAGTGGATGGCATTCAAAAGGTAAATGATATCTAGGCAGAGTTGAAGAGGACCTATGTTGGGACTGAAAACCACATGAGGGTGTTCCAGATTCAGCGTGACAAAGAGGCAATGATACAGGGTGATAGATTGATTCAAAAGTACTCCCTACAGCTGGAGCGATTGTGGCAAGATTTTGATCAATATTCACCTATGACAAGCTATGGTGATTCGGAAAGCAAGGAGGGGGAGATATTTGCACAGATGAGAACGATGCAGTTTCTAGCACATCTGAACCAACCATTGATCAAAGAAGATTGGCCCTCCTAGCCCAGGTAACAATTCCTTCACTAGATGAGGCCATCGCCGTGATTAGGCAAGAGAGTCGCATGAGACTATACTCTGAGTCGGGTGGAATTCCATGTACACAATCAGCTTTTGCTGCCTAAGGCTCAAAAATGACAGGTGCCCAGGGAGAGAAACACAGGTGCTAAAAGCGTGGAGAAGTGGGACACCTAAGCAAGACTTGCCCAAAGCCAACCAAGAAGAGAGAGACAGGTGGACGTGGACAGCCTAGAGGTTGTCGGACAAATCTAATTGTAGCAAAGAACGAGATGAAACAAGGGTGTTCTTTATCGATGAGGATCACGAGCTCCTAGAGATTTTGAAAAGAAAGCAAAGAGCAGCAAGTGATGTGACTGAGGAGGCACCTTATTGTCATTCAGGAGGAACACAACTACTTATGCTCACTAAGACAAAAGTACTCGTGATACACATGCTCTTACCTCAATATCAACCACAAGAACACCAGAATAGATAGTAGAATCTATTGCATCTCGACATGTGACAGGTGTTGCTAGTGAGTTCTCTTCATATACTCATCTAGCTATTCCAAAGAGAATTCAGACCGTTGATGATACAACAAAGTCTGTGATTGGTAAGAGTATAATGAGGTGTACCAAGTCTATGGCTATGTTCAATGTTTTGCATACTCTTTCATTTTCGGTGAACATTATATCCATTAGTGTCAGCATACTCCAACTAAAATGTGTTAGTATATTTGATATTCCTAAGGTGATCTTTCAATAGAAAGAGACTGGCAAGAGACTTGAGACAGTCATGCGGCATAATGGACTGTGGTACTTGGATAAAGAGATGATGAACTCAAAAATGGCATTCATGGTAAAGAGTGTTGGAGAGAAGTTGGGAGAAGAGCAGAGAATGTGTTGTTGTTAGATCACAATCGTATGAAACACTCTTAGTTTAGTCTACTGAGTTGTTTGTATTTGTCTTTGTATGAAAAGGCAAATAAACAGAAATTTATGTATGAAGCTTGTGAGTTTAGCAAGCACACTGAGAGCTTTTAGGTTAGTTCTGGTAATAGTAGTTATTGTGTTTTTGATTGGTTGCACTCAGATGTATGAGAACCTTGTCTTACAACTTTAATGAATGGTTGCAGATATTTTGTGACTTCCATTGATTATTTTTCTCGTGTTATTTGGTTAATCTGATGAGAAAAAAAAAATAATATAATATCCTGCTTTAAGGACTTTCACGAGATAATTTAGACTCAATATGATGCAGTAGTGAAAGTATTGAGATCTAATAATGGGTTAAAGTATACCAACAAGACGTTTGGAGAATAGTTGTCAACCCAATGGATATAACATTAAACCACTTGTCTATATACACCAACACAAAACGGAGTAGCAAAGGGGAAAAATAGACACCTTCTTGAGGAAGCCAGAAGCAAGATTATCTCGTTGAATGTCCCGAAGTACTTGGGGCAAGATTATCAACTTAGTACCCTTAAGAGTTTTGGAGTGGCGATCTCCTTGTGAATTGTTAAAATAAGATAATAGAGGGATCCTTCCATTAAGGGTATTTGGTTGAGTAAGTTTTGTAAAGAATGATAGACTCGAGAGATGTTAAATGTATTTTCGTGGATTATCCTGGCACTCAAAAGGGTTTTGTTTATTGGAGCACAATAGAAAAGAGGTTGTTTGTGAGTATGAATGTGATCTTCAGAGAATTTGAACCATACAACACTTTGAAGGTGACCTTACACTGACAGCCCCAGCAACTACCAACATTTTAATGATAATTTAATTTAACTCGCAATCTCCACCTAAGTGTCAGGTTTCCTACGCAAGTACATATATCGCTTTCATAATATAGGGTTCTATATGAGTTAGAAATGTCGATCCCACAAGGAAGATGGCAGAAGTTTCGTAGTAATAACCTAAGGGTAAATTCTACTCTACTACTTTTAAGTCCTAGTTGGGAAGATCACTAAATATGATTTTTCTAACAACTACTCCTAAGTATAATTATACCCTAAGTTAAACTTGCCTAGATCAATTAAACAGGTGAAATTCAAGATTGATAAAGATACTTCTCTCTTGTGATTTCCTAGGTAGATTGTAGGTGTTAATACTAAGAATTATAATGTGGTAATGACAACAGGAGCATGACTCATTTACCCCATTTTAAGTGCATAAATAAGTATGATTCAAATTTAGGAAATTGTTTCCGTCTGTCACTCTTGAAACTTCTAATTCAACTATATCGATACGCATCTCCCTAAGTTGCATTGCCTCATGACTCATCTTTCATAGTCATTCGCACAATGTGAGTACTCTATGTTATTTCTTCACCGCCCTTTCGAGTCCTAATGGGTCACAACGAATTTTAACAAGTTATATGGTCAGTATAAGTAAATTAAGTTTAGAGATATACTATCACATGAAAATAAAGATCAATTCAAAGCATTCACAACCCTACAAATCTAACCTATCAATCACAAGAGAAATGTATAAAAAACCTACCCACTACACATGATAAACACCAAAAAAAACTTCATTCAATCCAAGCAAATTAACCAAATATGAGTTTACAACAATAATCAAATAAGATTACACACGATACTTAAATTTTTCCCTCTAAAAAGAGAAGCAAATTCCACCGGAAGATGTTTTCCACAGTGCTACCCAAGATATTGTAGTAAACCACTTCCAGATTCTCTCAAATTCCCCTCTCAAATCTATCTAGAACAAGTATTCATACTCCTCCCTACTATCCTTGGAGAATTCCAGGACTTAAAACTTCTTCCCTACTCCTAAGATTGTCGAAACTCCCCGTCTAAACCGTCAAAAACCGTAAAATAACTCCCGGAGTCATGAAAAAAGTAACTGTCTACAACACCTAAGTGCTCAATCTGCGGCACCTAAGCGGTGTGTTCTCTATCTACTCGAAAAGCTTGGTCGCCTAGGTGCCCAAAACCTGGCCCCAAGGTGTTCAACTGCAACGCAACACCTTGGCGTCATACCACAATCAGCATCTTTGCTCCATTTGGTTGTACTTTGCTCTGATTCAATCCGAATTCGGTCTAATGCTCTTACCTGTTATACCTGCATCATAAACATAAAAATACCTTCCATTAATGTGCAGTTTTATTCAAAAAAATGTGTAAAATAAAGAAGAAATTAAGTGTATCCAGAGGCATATCAGTGATCCGTTAGATGATGGAAGTATGATGCAAGAGGGGGAGAGTAGTGATGTTGGTAGATTGGTACATGTGGGAACGATGTCTTATCCCGTTTTGTGGGAAAGATCGCTGAGGAAGAGCCGGAAAATGATAACAATGAGCCGAAGGTGGTGAGATTCAAGCTCAAGTTGAGCTGAGGGTGTATACAATGAAAAAAAGGTAAAATAAGGAAAAAGTGCATGTTGTGCCACTCGTGCCAAAAAGTCTCTTGTCTCGGTCTACCTCGACTCTTGAGGCACCTACATCATCCACCTCAAAATTCGATTACTTAGGTGATATAATTTCTCTCTCTTCTCCTCTCACTCTCATCACTTTAAAGACGACCTCTCGCAGCAATGCGGGGCATCCTACTAATCTTTATTCCCTTGATCATTTTGGTTCCTCACATAACATTATCTAGTTTGTCACATACTCTAACATATCACTTTTGGGCAGAGCATTCATTGCATCTTTAGACATTGTCTCTATACCCAAGTGTTGACAGATAGCTAAGGAGGATTAAAAAAGAAAGGTTGCAATGCTTGAAGAACTTGTGGCTCTCGATAAGAACAAGAAATTGAAACTCGCATTGCTACGAGCAGGGAAAAGGACAGTCTGGTGCAAATAGGTCTCTTAGAAAGAAAAATTGATCGCTACAAAGCGTGGTTGGTGGCAAAAGGATATAGTCAGACATATGGCATCGATTATGATGAAACATTTACACCAGTAGCAAAGATGAGCACGGTCAGAACAAATCTCACTGGTTGTGAATGTTGAATAGAGGTTACACCAACTAAATGAGAAGAATGTGCTTCTTCTTAGAGATCTGCTAGAGAATGTGCACATGGAGATACCCCTGGGCTTCACAGGTCAAATAGTGGACAAGGTATGTAGATTGAGAAAGTCATTGCATGCATGATTTGACAAATTCAGAAAAACAGTGATTGGCATGTGTCATCAGCAGATCAATGTCGACCACACTGTTCTTTCAATGACATGTAAGTCACATTGATATTATTGTTGTATGTGAATGATATGATTTTCATGGTCATGATGAGGGAGAGATTGCTCAGTTGAAACAAGTTTGGGCAAAGAGTTTGAGGTGATGGGCCTGGGACAACTTAGATAATTCCTTGGGATTGAGGTGGCTCGTGAAGCATGAGGATTGTTCTATGAAAGTATGTGCTAGATTTGCTCACAGACCAAGCATATTAGGATGCAAGTCTGCAGTTTCACCTATTGATCAGAAGAAAAAATTGAGCGCAGAGGCGGGAGAGCCAATTAATTATGAGAGGTACCAAAGGTTGGTAGATCGTCTCATCTATCTGAGACATACTCGTCCCGACATATCATTTGCAGTAAGTGTGGTGAGTAGTCTCATGCATGATCCGAGGAAATATCAGATGAATATAGTGTATAAGATATGAGGTACTTGAAGAGTGCATCAGGGAAGGGATTGATATTCAGAAAGAATGGATATGTAAGTATTAAGGGCTACTGTGACTCTAACTGGTAGAATTGTATAAATGACAGAAGGTACACATCTTGACACTGCATTATCGTAAGGACCAACTTGGTCTCTTGGAATAGCAAGAAAAAGTCAGTAGTAGCAAGGTCAACAACAGAGGTAGAATATAGGGTCATGCCTTAGGAGCTGCCAACAAGATGTGGTTGAGAGCCTTGTTGGCATAGCTCAAAGTGGAACAGCGAGCTCAAATGAAGTTGTGGTGCGACAACAAATCAACAATCAACATCTACAACAACCCGGTGCAACATGATATAGCCAAATATGTGGAGATTAATGGGTTCTTCATCAAGGAGAAGCAGAATAATGGACTACTGGAACTAAGTTCTATAGCCACTGAAGACCAAGTGGTTGACTGCCTCGCCAAAAGACTTAGCTCTTTATATTTGTCTAGGTTATGTAAAAATTGGGCTTTGCCCATCTTGAGAGGGAGTGTTGAAATTTGTATCTAATGTAGGGTCATATTTGTAAAAAGAATAAGCCTAGGTATTTATTTGTATGTTGTAAGGCTCTATACAAGCCCAAACAATTAATGAAATTGATAAGGTTTTCACGGCAAAAAATTCTTGAGCAAAGAAAAATACAACACAACAATACAACAAAAACTTCATTTGGATCTAGTTGAAAGCCTAACAGAAATAGAAAGTGGCGGTTAGGGAGCGGAGCTTAGAGAGGTGGCGGCAAGGAAGGGAAGACGTTTTCGGCTGTGGATGAGGGGCAGCAGTGACTATGGGCAGCTAGAACAGCAAAAGACGGTGGTCCAAACAACTCAGTTTGTTGTTTGACGGCAGCTGCATAGCAGGAAAATAGTATATTTGTTGTTTTTCGGATGGCTGCAGCGAAGAACGACGATTGGGAGTGATACAGAAAGGTTAGGGAAGCGTGGAGGCGGTTGTGTGGGGCATATGGGCTGGAGTGGGTGAGAGGAGGCTGGATATGGAAAAACTGCAGAGAAAGCAACAATAGTTATTTTGGGTGGCTGCAACAGAGACGGGGCATTCGAGAACGATGTGGGGATGATGTGGAAAGGGACATGGAAGATAATCACCTCCTAGGGAAGGAGATAGAGTCGGAGCACCACTCGAATCCTCAAATATAGCCTTCGATGGAAAATGGAGATACAAGAGGCAGTCTTGAACAATCTCACACAAAACCTAACATTGACTCTTACGAAAGCAAATAAAAATAAAGTGGAGAACTAAGAAGGGCCCACGAGGACCGAGACTCTCCAAATAGAAAAAAAAACATGGACCATTTCGATCCAGACAAGCAGTCCAATCACTATCTTTGACGTGAGATGCCCCGTGTCACGTCCCCATATCAGTCTCACATGTTTAAGGGAGCTTCGACCTCATCCTTCGAAGCTCCTGTCTCTTGATAGTATGACGTCTGCTTGGCCACGTTTAAGGTGGCAGAGATAGTGTACAATCTCAATAAGTCAATCCTGTAAGAGTTGAAAGCATGTCCTAATAAAATAGATATCCATCCTCTTTAGGCGGAATCTGCAGAACCTGAGCTTGTATTGTAGCTAGACGACTATTCTTACGAATCAAATCACGAGCCATCACATTTGTAAACTCTATCTTCCACTTCTCGTGTCTCGTTAAGCATACTTGATGAACAAGTATGTAGTGAGTAATCAACTCCGAAATAAAATCTATGACAAACTAGGAAACTCTCACTAGCAACCGCTCAAAAAAGGTCTCTTCTTCTTCTCTAGTATGACCTGATTCCCATTGTAGAATTTTTTTTTCCATCAAGCTCCTAAAGCAATTTTCAACATTGTGGTTCATCCATCATATCTGATCATCTGTCGGTTAGTACACTGTTGTTAATGCCCAAATGACTACATATAATCTTCCAATAGTGACAAAAATCTCATCTCTGACATGTTAGACCTCCCTCAGTAGGGATAACTCAAGAAGTGGACTATATTTCTCAATAGTCTGAAATTCTCTTATCAAGAAATTGCTCTGTCTAATATTGGCTCCTCAAACTCAATCCTTTTGGACATCCAATGGCAGTCCTGTTGATGCTTCTCTTAACCTCTGCAAAAAGATAACTCGAGGCAACAGAATTTCATACACTGCATGAATACCCAACACCTACGACTCATTTTCTTTCAGAACAACTACTGTTAATTGAGTTGGAGTCACTCTCATATGAGCAACTAGACTAACTGGTGTGCCTTTCTTGCCAGCTGGAAGTTGAAAATCATTCTCCAAAATCGTCATCTTCTCTAGACATTATTTATTTCAATTGATTCCTGATCAGTGAAAGAATTCATCCTCCTGGATTTGCAATCTGATTCAACATATACAAATCCACATCACTTAAAATACTTCCTCGCTGGGATGGATTAGAGAATGTGGATTGTTTCGACCTGTTCTATACTCTAAACTAGTGTCTCGTCTGGCGGTGTCGTCTTGGATGTTCCTATGTGTGTACTCTGACTATACGAACGTTGGGTTTAAACTCTATATATAAGATGTGGCAATCATTCGGTGATATTGTTGTAACTGATGAGACCTTACACACATATCTTGCCTATAATGCGTGGATAAGTACCGGCAATGCATTTTTTTTTCATCTTAGAACAAGTAGTAACTCTTCCCTTCTCACTATTGAAGAATCTTCAAGTTTGCCCACCGCTGGGATGAACTCTTCCTTAAACTATTGACAGCTAGTTACACCATTCCATTCAGCAAGATGTCCTAGCAGTCAAAGGCACATTCCAAGGTTCAGAGCCACTCAATGAACTCATCCAAATTCATATGTCCATCGAAATATGGCAAATTCACATTTACTTCAAAATCTAGATTTTTCCAATATTTCATGCAAATCTTCGAGGCAATGATCCTTCATCTCGGAGATCCAATGGAAATTGTGTACCCACTCTGAATGGTCTTCTCTCGAAGGCAGTGAGCCTGTGTTACAGTTGGCGGGTTTACCATTGCATATCCTCCCCAAAAATCTTTCAGACACCTAAATCTTTCAGGATTTAGGTTTGGGTTGGCGAAAAAATGTGTATGGGCTGATGTAGAGTGGGAAAGAAAATTTTTGGGTGGAGATAAAGATGGGTATAGGTGGATGCTAGGAACCCTAGGATAGGAGCAGGGTTAACTTGCTCTGATACTAAATGATATCGAAGTTAACCGAAATCAGAAAAAGAAAAAAAATATTAATACTGGAAGAAAATAGGTGATTACAATCAAATATATTTTAAAGGGAAAATACAACACACACGCACAAAAACCCACGTTAGGAAGATCTCGAGTGGTGATGGTGGTGGTGCATTTAGGAGGCTTGGAGAGGCGGTGACAAGGTAGAGAAGAGGCCTCCAGCAGTGGATGAGGGGTGGTAGAAATTATGGGTGGCCGGAACCGAAGGGCGGCAAGAGACAATAGTCCAAACAGCGATAGTTTACTGTTTGGGGGAGGTTGGAAAACAAGAAAACAACATAATTGTTATTTATTGGATGGTGGCGGTGAGTAAAAGTGATTGGAAATGATGTGGAAAGGTTTTGGAATGCTACAGACGACTGTGTGGGGTGGCAGTGAGGCTGAAAAGGGAGAAAGGCAGCTGGAAAAAAGGGAAATGCAAAGAAAAGCAGCAATAGCTGTTGTTTCGAACAGCTGCAGTAGTGATGGGGCCGTTGGGAGCAATGTGGTGATGATGTGGAAGGAGATAAGGAAGATAATCACCACCTCGAGAAGGAAATATAGCCAAAGCACCACTCAAACCTTTTGATATAGCTCTACATGGGAAACGAAGATACCGGCGGCAGTCTTGAACAAACTCTCACAAAACCTAACCCTGGACTTTCACCAAAGAAAATATATAAGAAGAGAATAATTAGGAATGGCCCACAATGACCGACCAACTCCTCAAAAGGGAAAAAATCCTGGTTCGGTTCGGTTAAGACAACCAGTCTTCCTTCGATGTGGGATGCCTCGCATGTATGTCTCCTCGTCAACTACAATTAAGGATTTATCAACTCCAAATAAGCCTCAAAACATCCAAAAACTTATGATAAAAGTAAAAAGAATAAGGTCGCCTGGTTGAAATAGTGCAAAAATATCATAAATAAAATTCATGTTTAATTGAAAAAAGGCTCAATAGAGCTACCAAAATGGGGAAAATGTTATAACATAAGCATCGAGAGCCCATGAATATAACATGATCATCACGAGAAGAGTTTAACAAAATCTTTTGCTAAAAAAATCTTATTCTAACATGCCAAGAGGTGATGAGCCCAACAAAATAGTCACTTGACAGCTATAAATCCAACAATAACTTGCAAATTACCTCCATGTGTGGTTGACACAGAGAAAATTTTCCAAAAAAAGAGAGCAAGTGAAGCCTAGAATGCTCAGAAATCTCCTCATCAATCAAGAGAAGCAGGCTTACCCCGAAAAGATGACGGTTGTTTGTGTTAAATAGTGTCTAATTTCTAATAAAAAAATTAAAGAATTATTTAGTGGATGGGGAAAACATCTGCAACAATCGAACCAAGAATAACATTTGCAAAAAAACATTGGGGTTGAGACAAAGGAGACTCAACTGTTAGGGAGAAAGGGAGAGGAGTAACCTCAAAAGCATCAAAGGCCAAAGGGTAGAAGATGGTGACCTCCCCCGAGGGTCAATCAAGGCCATGGGATAATTCATTGTAGAAAGAGTTGGGAACTGAATAGGCTATGATGAAACAAGAAGTTTAGAAGATCCTCTATCAATAATCAACGGAAGAGATCATACACATCACAAATAGAAGACAAAAAGCAAACATCTAGCACAAATGAAAAAGAAGACAACAGCACGATAAGTGTTGCATGGAGCAAGAAGGGTAAAGTGGAGTCATGATGCTCTGCATCAGCAATCACTCACAAGCCTAATCAGAATCCCATAAAGCCTGTGCCTAAGCCACACAGAAAAATAACAATGGGAAACACTAGATGAGCAAATAGCAAATGAATCAGGGTAACGTGGACTCCGAGCTACGCAAGTGGCTCCACGTGAATGTTATTGTGTGAATCCCAATGTCCCGTACATTGCCGCACTGGCTCCTATAACCTATCTGCAAGCGAGAGCAATGAAGTCGCCCATTTGCTTCATTAAGAAAATCATGCCACGTAGTTTGGAAGGGAAGAACAAAGACAAGAGAGGAAAGCACCAAGCAACACAAGCGGCACCATGAGTATGACGCTGCGTGATGAAACAATAAACATCCCATAGATGTCATCCAGAGAAGCCGCATGCAACCAATGTTTATGAGAGATTAGGCCTTAATACATTCATGTTCATCCTCTAATTTTAAACTACTCTACAATCCAATTTATTTGACTTGGCTCAAATTAAAGAAAAATATGTTAGGTTACCTTCCAGCTCTTAAAGACTCACAGCAACTCACTACACCAGCTGAATAACGTTTGCAGTTGGTGATGCATTCCTGCACTGCACAACTGATAAAGTAGGCAGAGTCCATCTAGAGCAGTACCAAACGGATTTAATGCTATGTACAAGACCAAGGCTGCTTCAACAGGAAGGTAAATTTCTGAAAGGTAGTCGGAACATTAGGCCAAGGCTTGCATTTCAAAATTTTCTAAACAGTTAGTACAACAGATAGAGATGACAACCAATTGACTATATCTTGTAATAGCTTTATAGTCATCAGCCAAATAGAAATGAAGAAAACTTGTATAACCAATGAATCAAAGCAAAAATTCATGTAGCAGTCAAATCAAGTAAGCCACGTGTACTTATGATATGCTGTAAGTCAAAAAAAAGACCACAATATCATACATGAATTAAGTAAACAAGCTACAGAATTTATCTTGAACATAAAACAACTTGCCTTGTCATAGGAAAATGTATTTTCTTTAAGAATATGTCTTGCAACAATAGGATCAGAGATCACCACAAATGATTTTGGTCCAAATGCAAGTTTGTAAACCGAACCAAGCTGCAAAATAACACAGAATGTTGAAAGGCGCAAAATAATCCACTCTATTGACAAATGCTCATCATGGTCTTAATGTAAGCAATTAATGGAATATAATAACATCAAAAACAAGCTTCAGCCAAAAAGCTTGCTATTTGGAAAGCCCTTCCAACTGACATGGATGAAATAGAGGCCATATTAGAAAAGGAAGCATAGTTTATGATAGACGAATTGTCAAGGTAAGCAAAAGAAAAGGAGAAGATCAGAGAAAGCATTCCACTGTCATTGGCAGAGAAAGTTTCTGACAGTAATAGTTGTACATTTGAGAAAACAGCTGTAGAAAAGGATGGCGCTAACAAGTTAGTGGGATTATGTAGGTGAAAGTATGATCTATGATAAAACTCGTGTGAGTCTTATGGTTCAAATGATGGGCTACTAGGTGTGGCAAACAGAAAGTAAGGATGGAAAACAAAGTGAAATTTTTCTTGTGTCTTGCTTTCACAGGGAAGTGATGTTCAATTCATTCAGGCATGGATGTGATTACTATAATTCACCTGGATTCGAGTAAAATGCTATATCTAACTGGATGAGAAAACATATAATCTGTTAGGCACAGGCTGAAATGCAAGAAGAGAGCAGCATAGCTATAAACTTTAATGAACGGACATAAATGTTGTGTCAGCACCAAATGGCAGTCAATATAAGACCTGATAATGAAGGTATGCTGTCAGTGATATCTAGAGAATCAATTTTAATAGATAGCATCCACGCATACATGAACCCCTTCCCAGTTGTGCCTGGTTGTAAGTATAACGTTAGAACTGTTAGAAGATATTCTATAGATAAAGGAAAAAACGCAAAGGAAAAAAAAATTAATTATGAAAATAATCAAGGTCAAAAATTCAAAGGATAATCCGAGGACAATGTTGTATATTAAGTTCATCAAACCTGAAAAAGGTAAATAATTGATAATGTTCATTCATGGGACAACGAAGTACATATTTATCTGCTATTGGTGTCATAAAATTGAACATGTAGGACAGGCTATACCCAGCTGCCTCGAGAGTGTTTGTTTAATCCTATTCTCATTTCCCACACCATGCTTCTTAGTACAACAAGACAACCGAACTGGACGTTAGTAGTATCAATGTTGAAGTATGCTGAGCAATTAATTTTCAAGAAATGAAAAGTAGCATAAAATAGTAAATGCAAAAGAATGCAACTCATATTCCCTAAATTGGAATTTTGGATGCACAATAGCGATTGTAATAGTGCATTAAGATGGAACTTAATAATCACATTTAAAGCAGATGGCATGAATACGTGCAATTGATAGTAACAAAATCACTCATGGGACTGAACAGTAAAATGATGGAGCAATGAGAAAGAAGAGTTGGCACCTCTAAAAACCAATCATACAGCTTAAAGAATAGGGGCCGACCAAACAAATCTGTCACAGCACCTTCAGCAATCGGCATAGATCCTAGCTTTCCACCGCTTAAGATGTTTGTAAGAAGATTGCTTGCATTGTCCAGAAGATTTCTTTTCACTTTAGATTCTTCATTAGAACTGGACAATGAATTCACTTTATTTTCATCTGTAGTAGTCGATTGGCATCTACATAAATGCACCGCATCATTGATATTCATGATTCTCTCACATAAGTATTATGAAATGAGATTATATACATAATATAAAATGGATTATAAAAAAGAATAGACCAGAAATGATCCGGTCCGTGGTTTTAGTGTTTCAATTTGATATCAGTGTTGCAATTTTGTTTCAGTTCAAATCGATCAAAAACTCATTAATATTTTCAGCTCGACTATTTCAGAAGTTCTGATGGAAACTTAAAGAGTTTTAATTGAGTATACTAAGTTTTGATTGAAACTTCAGAGTTTGGCTAAAACTTATATTTTTAATAAAGTTTTACTAAACTCTTACGTACTAGCAATTTAAGCTAGAATTCTATCAGTAAGGTCCTATCATATTTCATGTATAGCATAACTTGAATTCTAATTACATAATTTTTTTTTATATACCCGTGTAATAGTTTATAATAAAAATGTAAGAGAAATCAAATCTAATGAAACTACCAAAACTATATAAATGAAAAATTTTACAATAAAAATTTCAAACGTAAGTTCAATCACCTTCTAGCAGCCAAAAGAAGCAAAATATCTCGACAAACAAAAATGACTGAAGACATAAGGTTAGAGCCATTAAGAGGCATGAAATAATTCATTGGCATAAACGATGCAGTCTAGTATCATACAAAAAACTTTAAAAGAAAATCTAAATTGTTTCTTAGTGACACTTGATGCCACTAATTGGACTATTTCATTCAGCTCTACATCATCCCAATTGTAGCTACTGGAATAATGATAACTATATTATCACGTAATGTGAATATACTCCTGATTTGGGGCTCTAATTAATTTTCTCAAAGCCCAACCTCCCCACACTCCATACAAGCAAAAGTGTGTTGAGTACAGACATAAGAAATCACTAAGTTCGATCAACTTTTCAAATATCGGACAACCAATCTAATTCAGTGTCTTGGTTTATTATATTGATATTGTTCAAAATGTAAACAGCCAACTCAACTGTTGATGCAGACGGCACAACAAATTCAAAACTTTTAGCAGGCGGAAGCAAGTTCCATGTACGTTATGAAAGATAGACTTTTGAGCAACTTAAACGTCAGAGACTCCGAGTAGTTGTTAAATGCAGCAACAGTGAACTGTCCATAAAACTAGAATTCCGAATATGAGGAAGGTCACCAATCAACTCCAACAAAGAATGTAGGTGGGGCGGCTGACCTTTAACAGTACAATAAAGGGCCCGTTTGGGGCAGCTTATAAGTGCGGCGACGTTTTGTGTTTGTTTCGCATGTTTCTACAAATTATTTAAAAACTGTGTTTAATTTTTTCTATTACACGCAGATCGCGGGGTTATACCCGCGATCCGCGTTTTCGTCCCTCGTTTTACGCCTCTGCCCCTCTCTCACGAACCTTCGCTCTCCTTCGTTGAAAGTCATTCGGAGTTTATTGCTCTCCGTCGCCGAAAGCCAGGCTCCCCCTCCTCACGCTCTTATGGAGCAGCCACCAATTAGAGTTTAGAACAACGCTTCGTTGGAATCAAAATCTTCGAACTCTTCTTCTCCCGATCAGAATTTCACAGTCGCAGTTGCGGCTTCTTCTCTTTAAGTGGATTACATCTTCATTTTCCTTGAATCGAGCACTTCTTTTTCGTTTTCTGCGTGCAATCGGAGGTCTTACTGTTCGTCGGATTGCTTGGCAAGAGTTTATCAACATTTATTTTGTTTTGATTGGTTCTCAAATTTTGCTCAGCTTCCAAAACCAGCCTTCAGAGGTTCAGGAACTTCTTTGAGGAATTGATTGGTGATTTTTTTTTTTTTTTGCAGCAATCGAAGTTATGTCCGAGGCTCTGTTGTTTGTGAAATTTTTAGGGTTGGCTTCTTAAACCCTAAAAAAGTAATATCTTTAGGCTTGATATTCTCTAGGCGGTAATTTCTCGTGTTTCAGTAGGAATTTTGATATGAAAGTTTCATCCCATGAGGTTGAAGTGATACAAATATTATGATCCTTTTGGATCATTAAACATTGGACTATTCTTTGCGACATTAATAAAGATATGTTGAACTTTTAGTTTTGTGCTGAGTTTATGTTACCGCTGCTGAATTCCTCACTTCGTATTCTGTAATGGTGTTGAGCTATTGAAATCTAACACGATTACTTCAATTATGGGTTCTAAAGTTATGTTTAGCAAGGAAGATGAATGCGTTAGAACAAGTGTAAATATTTGACGCTGGTCCAATGATTTTTTTTAATTTTTTTTTAATATAGAGATGAGTGCTTGGTGGTCTTTGTTGAAGACTCAGGTGCCTCTTGGATTTGCTATATTTGACAATGCCAACCTGCATGTTCCAGCTTACTTTCGTCGAGATCCAATGTTATAGTTCTTATGTTATCAGATCTATCTTTATCACATATATTTTTAAGGGAAATTTTACATAGCACACATTATACATGTCAGGCGCCTAAACGTTCATATTTACAAACATAACACCTTGGTCCTTTAAACCCCTGCAAGAATATGTGCATTTCACTTTTAAAAAAGTGATAATAGTGCGATTTTTTATGTGATATTAAATATTTGAGTGATATGTGTGTAAATATGAAAGTCTAGATGTGAGATATGTAATACTATGTATGTAAATGCCCCGATTTTTTATTCAGCTAGTTCATTTTTATATGGAACACATATAATCTGCTGAATATATTTCTTTTTCTTTCCAAAGTTTTCTTTGTCGAACTCAAGCTTATACCTTGAGAAAATAACAAATCCATGTGTACGCGTACATTTTGGATTGTTTGTTAGGTTTGTGCTGTGTGCGCAGCATTTCTCATAAGTATTTATTTGCAGATTTCTGGTAAAATGGATGTTTTAAAGGCGATTTCTCTACCACTTGGGTTTGGCTTTCATCCAACAGATGTAGAGCTTATATCACACTATCTTAAGATGAAAAACTCAGGCCAAATGATTGACTATGAAGTGATACCAGAATTGGATATATGCAAGTGTGAGCCTTGGGATTTACCAGGTAGTTAGTCTGCTAATATTATGAATTTGCTCTGGGTAATTGCATGGAACCTCGTCTTTTATAATTTTATTTATATGTCACAGCTAAAGTTTCAAATTGACATTTTTTTTTAATACGTTTCATATTTACTTTCATAACACTATGATGCTTTAAACTTGTGCCTGAAAAATGTGTATTTCAATTTTAAAAAATGTTACAAGTGCTAATTTTGATGTGATATTTAAGATTTAAGTGTTGTGTGTAAATATGAAAGCTAGGTGTCTGACATGAAAATACATTGAAATTGTGCGTTATGTAGGTAAATATAAATCAATTTTTTTGTATTTTCTTGTCTGAATATTTTTCTTTAATTTTATTGAGAAAATAACAAATTTTGCTGTACAGATTATTTATTTAATTAAAAAAAATTACAAATAAGTTGTTTACAAAACGCACTAACCAAACAGCTAAACAGCTTATTCAGAACAGGGGCATAATGGTCAATTTTCCAAAATCAATTGTTTTCCATAAGCACAAACCAAACAGTCAGACAGTTTATTCGGATCAGTTGCTCATCAGCAGATTATCAGGATAAGTTACTTATCAGCAAAAGCTGGATAAGCTGCAGCTGCCCCAAACATACCCCAAAATCTTCCGCTATAAATTATGGAAGAAGCGTCATTATACAATCGGATTTGGGGCCTTCACGGCCATGTTTGAGTACAGTCGTTAAACACACGTTAAAACATGAACAGAAATTCTAACTAAATGACGTGTCAACCTCATCAAAGCAAGCCAATTTTAGTTGAAAAATAGTTAGAAATTCAACACATTTTCCTTTTTGACCTAATAACCAAATTTCAAGTCTATTAAAAAAAAGGAAGTCCCATCCTCTTCCTTAAGTCAACAGTATGTTACACCCAAATCTACCCACAAAGAACCTAAAATAAAAAAAATAAAAAAATCATTAGCTCTTCCATTATCCATAAACATGCTGAATCAAAAGTTCGAAGCACCGCAAAAAACAATAAAATACCAATAAAGCCTCAAGGGTGAGAAAGATTCACCTGAGAATCTGAGGCCCATTCTTCCGATAAATTAATTTGGAATAAGGAATAAATAAAGGGGTTCTAGGCTGGGGGGCTTGGTGGCAAGGCAGAGCTGTGGTACCATATCCAGGAAACGGAAGCTGCAGAAGCGCCGTCGAATTCATCGTCGATGGCAGCGGTTCATAGGAGGAGAAATAGCACGACGACGGATGGAAACAACGTTTCTGAACAGAAATTACGAGAGCTCACGGTTTCAGTGGACGTTAACGACAGCTGTAGCGAGGCTTCGGCCACAATCCATAAGCGACGGTTCCTCCCTTGCCCAATCATCTGTCAAAGCTCATGGAGCTGTTTAGCTTAAAAGCAATAGAACTCGGTAACCTCTTAATTTGGAATTGAAAATATTTGGGACACTTAAGACTGAAACATACTCAATTTGTAGTATAATTATAATATTATATACTAATGTTATAATTAATAAAGAAAATTTATATATAAATATTAATTAATAATTTATTAAGTTAGTCACTCATTAATTATAATTTCATCAAACTAGTTAATCATTGAATATTAATTTATTATTATGAAATAAGCATATGATATCTCGGTTAAGAAATTCAACAAATAATAATTTTTATTTACTCAATTTACATAAAAGTAATACTACTTAAATATACTTTTGTTTTATCATATTAAGCATTAAAAGTGGTTTTATTTCCAATAAATTTTATTTACATTAATTGAATCATAATTAAAGTAACAAATTTCCTTATTTAATTATTCATTAATAACTTAAAATTTTAATCAAACATTACACGAGAGAAGGTTATTTGTAGTATTTACAAAATTCCTCGTCTTCTTCCTTTCATAGTACATCCAAAATCGTTTTCCTAACCATGGCAGTGTTATCATATTTCTATCTTTTGAATTTTACACTATCCCAAGTTATCTTAGTCATCTCCTTCCTAGAATCACATAAATTTAGCTTCTCTAAAATGGACTACAATGACTGTAATGAATTTTATCTCATTTGTCGCGTTCATTAGATATTTCTCGTAATTCCAATAGCCTTTTTTTCTACTCTTCTTGAAAATTTTTATGTTGAAAATAAGCTCTGATCCTTAAGTCTTCTCTTTGAGATTTTTTTTGTTTTGAGCTTCATTTATAGGATTTAGGGGGAACATTTTGAAAAGGATAAAACTATGAAGCTGACAGAATCATAAATTTTTCAGCCATTCCTAAAAAGGATGTTGAACTGTCATTGTACATTATCATGTAGACTTGCAAAAATATTAAGCAAAAGTAGCAAATATGTTGCCTTCACAATCCCTACTGACAATCAAAGAATTTCTCCATGGACTTCATCTTAAGATTACTAAGAACATTTTATTGGCATGATAATTTTTATAATTATTATATATATTCTCCCAAAGATTGTACTTCTTATCATATTCAGAAACTAATGACACCTCTCGCATAGAAAAGCTTTTTCTCAAGAAAATTATTAAACTACTAATTCCACCTAGAATGTGCGCATAAATATATGTACAATTATTTCAATTTCAATGTCCTTGGGCGGCACTAAATACTTGATTTGACCCGTAATTACCCAGAAATTTAATTTCTTGGCCAAAAATTTGTCTCAATTTACTTATGAGGCTAATGTGCAAAATGGATATATCATAGAATTTAGAATTGATTTATATTTTATACACTAAGGGTTCTACGCAAGTATACTGATTGTTATAAGTAGTATATGGTTTTCTATTAAGACCAGAGAGTTGATCCCACAGAGAAGCGAGGTAAGAACCATTTGGCTAATTCTAATCTGCTATTGTCTGGTCTTAGGTTTGGAATGACTATTAAGGCAGTTTTTCTAATAACGACTCCTAAATACAAACCCAAATCTAAAGATAAACCTAACTAGAGAAATTGGTTTGGACAATTTTGAGAAGTTAAAAACTACCTTTCTCAGGCGACGTCCTTGATCTTATGTTGAAATAAAATGCTTAGAATTTAATGTGACCGATGATAAATAGGAGCATACATATTCTTTACCCCTTCCCAGCATAAAGAGCCTTAGCTAATCTAAAGTTAGTTTCATCTTGTATGGTTATATTGAGTAGATTATAGCCTCTCACTTCTAGATTACCCATTGTGCCCTCTCTATATGACTAAACAGAGACCCTTAGTTCCAACTTTAGACCAAATTGGTAAAGGATCTAACCCATCTCCCTAGAAACACCAATTCTACACTCATCAAAACTTATCTCCCTATTTATTTGCCCTCCCACTTGAAAGTTGCAACGGCTCCATCCAATGTTTAGTGTGGTACCACTAGTTGGTGAAATCATAGCCCTCTTGGGTCATTATATTTCGCAATGGATTTTAACATCACAAATGCCTAGTTTGCAAGGTAAATTAAGAACCGGTGAAGATACCATCACATTAATGAAATAAGAGTAGATCTAAGCAAATATAAATTCCTAAACATGCATCTATTTTATTGCAAAATAAAAGTAAAATGAACATGATGACATATGCATTAAAAGAATTGATAGAATTATATAATAAATTATGTGCCAACAAGGAATATATGTCTACCTACCCTCTTCTGAGTGTATAGGTACGCTTAGTATTTTATTTGTTTTATGCAACTATATGTCACCTAGATACTCCTAATAGAAACAAATTATTAATTATGTTTTCTTAAAAATTGCATTACCACGTAAACTATTTTACCATAACCAACCGGGCATTGTGAGTGCACTCAAGTTACAAGATCACTGCTTTCCCAATTCTTAGTTTCTCTTACAACAGATTTTATCATGACCTATTGTCACTTAAGTTACGTCAATGAAGCAAAGAAGATATTACACATCTCATTAAAATAAAATTTATTCTATCATAAAATAAATTTATTCATTAAATCAAAGCAAATTCACTAAAAATTGTTTACATTAATTACAAGATAATGAAGAACACAATACTTAGATTATTTCCTCTAAAAGAAAGATGAAAACCTTTGGGTTTTAACAGTAATCCATAATTTAAGAAGAAAAAGTTATCTATAGAAGAAGTGGTGTTACAAATGGGAAATCAGTTACAAAGTCAAGGAGCTACAATTATAAATATTGAGAATCAATTGAGGCAAATAAAAAATTAATTAAGTAATAGATCCCAAGGAACACTTCCAAGTAATACTAAAGTAAATCTTAAAGACCATAATAAAGAGCAAGTAAATGCAGTTCAACTTAGAAGAAGAAGAGAATTGGAAGGTAGAGTTCAAAAAGAGACAAAAGTAGAGTGAAAAAAAATTGAAGAGCCTAAAGAGGACGCTCTAAAAGGTTTGGAGAGACCTATTTCTCCACTTAAAGTTGACTTGGAAAAACCACCACCTCCATTTCCTCAAAGACTCTGTCAACAAAAGTTGGATAACAATTTTCAAAATTTCTGAAAATTTTAAGAAGCTTACAATTAATATTCCATTTACTGAAGCCTTAGAACAAATTTCAAGCTATGTGAAGTTTATGAAGGATATTTATAACAGGAAAAGGAAGTTCAAAGTTAACGAGATTGTTGTACTTAGTGAGAAGTGCAGTGCTATAACTCAGAAAAAGCTTCATAAAAAGCTTAAAGATCGTGGTAGCTTCACAATTCTATGTGCAATAAGAGACAGATTTTATGGGAAAGCATTATTTATTTAGGTGTAAGCATTAACCTTATGCCATTATCAATGTTTAAAAGATTGGGATTAGGAGAAATATCCCCTACTATGGTAACTTTGCAGTTAGCAGATCATTCAATAACATATCCTAAAGGGGTTATAGAAGATGTCATAGTGAAAGTAGATCAATTTATCTTTCTTGTTGATTTCATTGTGTTACCTATCATTTTTAGGGGACCTTTTCTGACTACAGGAAGAGCAATGATAGATGTACAGAAAGAGAAATTAACTTTGTGCGTCAATGATCAGACATTAACGTTTAATATTTCTAAATCAATGAAATATCTTACAAAAGGTAAAGATGATGAATGTCATAGAATGAATGTGATAAGATATTTAAGTGAATGTCATTTCAAAACAACAAGTAAAGAGAAATCTGAAATGAAAGAGTTGGAACACGAGCAAGAAGAGCAATTAGATTAATTTGAAGATTTTTATAAGGAAGATTAAAATTATGTTCGTGAAAGTTTTGAAGTTTTTGACATGACAAAAAAAGATAAATATTTTAGTCCATCGATTGAAAAACCTCCTAAACCTAAGTTGAAGTTACTTCATGAACATTTAAAGTATGCCTTTTTAGGTGATTCCTCAACATTACCTTTTATAATTTCCTCAAAATTAACTACAGAAGAAGAAATGAGTTTAATGAAAACTTTAAAGAGTTATAAGAAATCATTTGGATGGATAATTACTGATATAAAAGGAATCAGTCCTTCAATTTGTATGCATAAAATTAATATGGAAGAGAACTGCAAAACCAGGGTTAGATCCTCAAAGGAGATTGAATCCTGTTATGAAAGAGGTTGTTAAGAAAGAAATTTTAAAGTGGTTAGATGCTGGAATTATCTTCCGTATTTCAGATAGTGCATGGTTTAGTATAATTCAATGTGTTCCTAAGAAAGGAGGAGTGACTGTGACTATGAATGAGCATAATGAGTTAATACCAATAAGATAAGTGTCAGGGTGGTGAATAGGCATTGATTATGGAAAATTAAATCTTGATACTAGGAAAGATCATTTTCCAATACCCTTTCTAGATCAAATATTGGATAGACTAGCTAGGCATAAATACTTTTATTTTTTGAATGGATATACTGGTTATCACCAAATACAAATAGCTCCTAAGGATCAAGAGAAAACAATTTTTACTAGGCCTTATGGAACATTTGCTTTTAGAAGAATGTCCTTTGGTTAATTTAATGCCCCTCTAATATTTGAAAGATGTATGATGGCTATTTTCTGTTATTTAATTAAAAAAGGAATTAAAGTTTTTATGGATGATTTTTCAGTATTTGAAACTTCATTTGAATCATGTTTGGAACATTTATCAAAGGTTCTTAAGCGTTGTGAAGAAACACATTTAGTCCTTAACAAGAAAAAATGTCAATTTATGGTAGTAGAAGGAATTATGTTAGGACATCAGATTTCAAAAAATGGTATAGAAGTAGAACTTGCAAAAATTTAAGTGATTGCTAATTTACGTTACCCAAAAGGTGTAGAGGGAAATTAGAAGTTTTTTAGAACATGTTGGATTCTACATGCGGTATATTAAAGTTTTTTTCAAAAATTGCTAAGCCTCTATGCAATTTGCATGAAAAAGATGTAATTTTTAATTTTGATAAGGAGTGCCTAAATTTTTTTAAGTTATTAAAAGAAAAATTAGTCACTGCAACAATTATTATTTCACCAGATTGGGAAAAACCTTTTAAACTTATGTGTGATGCAAGTGATTATACTATTGGAGTTATTTTAGTACAAAAGTATGATAAGATTTTCAAAGTAATATACTATGCTAATAGAACACTTAATGAAGCTCAAACTAACTATAACACAACTGAGAAAGAGTTATTATTAGTAGTATATGTTTTGGATAAATTCAGGTCATACTTAATTGGAACTAAATGTGTTGTGCATACCGATCATTCTGTTATTAATTACTTAATGAAAAAGAAGGATGCAAAACTAAGACTGATAAGATGGATTCTTCTTTTGCAAGAATTTGACTTTGAAATAGTAGATGGAAAGGAAGCTAAGAATCAAATTACTGATCATCTATCCAGGCTTGAATTAGAAAAACCTCTCTGTTTTGAAAAAGAAATTAATAAAAATTTTCCAGATGAAGAATTTTTAGTGTTAATGAGTGGTGTGTTCCATGGTATGCTGACATTGTGAACTTCATTGTTTTTGATATTATACCCTATGGAATTAGATACCAACAGATGAGGAAATTTTTATTGGAAGCTAAGACCTATTTTTTTGATGACATGTTTTTAAATAAAAAAAGAAAGGATCTTATTATTCGAAGATGTGTGCCTTTAGAAGAAACTTATGAAATAATCTAAAGATATCATAATTTTGATTTGGGGGACATTTTGGTGTCGATAAAATAACATACAAAAATTTGCAATCTAGATTTTATTGTTCTATAATCTTTAGAGATGTTAATGCTTATATCAAAACTTGTGATTGATATCAATGAGTAGGCAATATTTCTATGAGAAATGAAATGCCCCACAATTATGTGTTGGAAGTTGAAATATTTGATGTTTGGGGATTAGATTTCATGGGAACATTTACACCATTTTTTAGAAAATTATATATATTGTTAGCAGTAAACTATGCATCCAAATGGATAGAAGCTATTGCTTTACCTCGATGTGATGCTCAAAGTGTTGTAAGGTTTTTAAGAATGAACATATTTTGTAGATTTAAGATGTTGAGAGTGATCATAATTGATGGGGGAAATCATTTCAGAAATGTAATGATGGAATATTAAAGAAATATTATATCAACCATTAAATTGTTACTTCTTATCATCCTCAGATAAGTGGTTTGGCTGAATTATCTAAAAATTAAATTAAAAGAATATTGGAAAAATCTATGAATCCAATAAAAACAGATTGAACAGTCAAACTTAACTATGCTTTGTGGGTTTATGGGATTGCATATAGAACTCCTATAAGAATGTCTCTATACAAGCTAATATTTGGGAAAACTTGTCATTTATCAGTTGAACTTGTGCATAAAGTATATTGAGTTATATAAGAATTTAATTATAGTTTAAAGGATGCTGGTGATAAAAGACTATTGCAATTAAATGAGCTTGAAGAGATAATGAATGAATCTTATGAGAGTGTTAAAATTTTATAAAAAAAAGATGAAGATGTGGCATGATCAGAGGATTTTTATTAAAAATTTTAAGCTCGGGCAACAAGTTTTGCTATATAATGAAAGGTTAAGATTATTTCTAGAAAAAATTAAGTCCAGGTGGATGGGCCCATTTGTTGTGATGAAATTTTATCCCTACGGAGTTGTGGATATCAAAGATCCTAAAACTGATATAATATTCAAAATGAATGATCACAGGATGAAACCCTACTTTTTAGGGAATCAACTTAAATTGAATGATCTTATGTTGCTGGGTTAACTAGATTAAGCACTGGTTATGTCGAGCTAACGACATTAAACCAAATGCTTTATGGGAGGCAACTCATAGTTATTTGTGTGTTTGTTTTGAATGTTATGTTATTATGTTTGATTTAGAAAAATTTGGTAGTATATTGAATATATAATGATTTAGTAATCATTTTAAGACCTTAAAAATTGACTTAGACATGTTAGAATGAGTTTTTGGATGTTAAGCTGACGTGTGCTAAATTAAGCACTGGCACTTAAGAACCAACATTTAGCGCTTAAGCGCGACAGTTTACTAAACATGCTAAATTATGTTTTTAGAAGTTTTAAACATGGTTTAGTGGGTTTAAACGTGGGTAAGTGGTCTCAAAATGTGTATAGTAGTTTTAGGTTTGGTCTAGAGCCTATAAATAGAAAAAAATAAAGAGAATCCTCACCCCACTTCAATTTTAACCATAAAAATTCTAAGTGAAGTGTGAGAGTTCTTGGAAATATGTCATCTTGGGAGAGTGATTTAAAGAAGAAGGAGGAAGCTATGAAGAAGAAATTCATTAGTCAGTGTGTGCAATAATTATACAACGGTTTCCTAGTCTTTAGTATCGAAGGGATAGCGGAGAAAATCACTAAAAGTGAGGCTGACGTGGCTTCAATTGAAGTGAAAGTGATAGAAGTTAATGCATATATAAAGCATATGGGATGGCAACTTAAGATGCAATTTAGCCATAATATTTTTGTGGAAGAAGCGAACAAGGCTATGTATTTGAGAAACTGATGGATTGAAGAAGACTCAACCAGAGTTTTTCGCCACCGCCCTTCTATCAGATTTATATTCCAAATGCCAAAGGAGAGATTAATGATAAGCCAGGATTCGTTCCACTAGAAGGAGAGTGGAATTAAGTTCTTTGTTTAATGTTTATGTGTTTAGTGTTTGTTTAATTGTGCTAAGTATGTTTTATGTGTTTTTAATGTTATGATTGTTTAGTGTTTGTGTTGGGAACTATCTCATCCAAGACTCTTAGGATTGAGAAATTATGTATTGAAACTATTTGTAATTATTTGTGAATTAATATAAATGTTTTATTGTATAAAATTTCATATTATTTTGTGTTGAATCAAATTAGTTAAAATTGGTGAATATTGAGGAAGAGGAGGGTTGAAAGGTAAGAAAATAGTTATTAAAGATTTATAAGATCATTTTTTAGTGGTTTACTTAGGCTAGAAGTGCATGTTACCTAAAACCAAAAATATCAAAATTTATGCATTGGTGCCTAAGCGCCAAGACCCTACGCTTAAGCATAGGCTAACCCAAGAGATTGGCGCTTACGCACCGAACCATTCACGCTTAAGCGCTGGTTCACTTAAACCAGTTCATTAACAGTTTCAAGTGAAATTTTGGGTCGAAAAGCTCCATTTTTTACCTAATTTCATCCCTTATCTTCGATTTTTACAAGTTTGGGAGCTAGGGCATCATCTTAAGTGAAGATTTCTTGGTGGTTTCAAGCAAAATTTGTTAGATTTGATATTCTTGAGGTAAGAGCTTCACTTCTATGTAAAAATTTTATATTTTCACCATGTATTTTGAGTGCATTATGGATTTGAGAAAAAAATTACTATTCATGGTTTGAAAAAAATCTATGGAAAATACATAAAATTGATAGTTTAAGCTTTTAGGATTTGAGTTTAATGATTTAGAGTTGAATTTGGGATTTATTGTGATTTTTTTACGATTTTTAGAAATGGCTCTAAGAATGAAGTGGAGCAAAGGAAAAGCTTATTTCGATTCAAACAAGTTTGTGAGTTTGAGAGCTCAGGATCGATATAGTGATGCACTAAAGTTGAGGAAATTGATTCTTGAGCAATATTTTAAAAGTCTAGGTGGAGCAGTGGAAGACTTGATAGTTCTCCAACAGTGGTAGCATTTTTGTTGTTTTTTCTTGATGTGCCTGTTATTTATATTGTTTGGAAGTTCTATGTGAAACTCCCTGAAGCTAAAAATGATGTAGTCATGTTTCGAGGAAGACAAGTACCTTTCTCTTCAGAGGTAATTAATCTATTTTATCAGTTGCCCCCAAGTACATTATGTTTTTTATTCAAACTATAATCCAAATGAGGAGTTAGATAAGATTATAGCCTCATTGATTGGTGGAAGGGGATTGTGGAAGATTACTGATGTAAGAAGAGTCAACTTCCCTACATCAAAATTGGATGCCACATTGAAAGATTGGTAATACAATATTTCTGCTCGTCTCCTGCCAACAAATCACCTCAGTGAAGTGACATGAGATAGAGCTCCCTTGAACTATTATATTTAATAGTTTAAGCTCACTGATATTGGAGCTCTGATTATGATATTATCACCGATTTTGCCGTCACTGCTACTACTACAGGTTTGGAATTCACATCCTTGATCTTATCATTATGCGAGCAAACAAGTGTTAGATTTTATAGCTGGGAGGAGATACTATAGCCACTCAAGTCCATTACTAGTGTTAATGTGAAATCTTATTCACATCATTCAATTTTTGGCTGGAGGGGTGGATTTTCTAGTAGTTCAGGTGCCTCTATATCTCGAGCTTCTACTTTATGTGCTTCAACATCACAAGGTCAGACTTCTGGATCTGATTTACACTCATAATTATTGCAGAGGATATTGGACAACATCAACTATACTGTTGATAAGGTATTGAATTTAGATAATTTTGCAGATCATATAAGTGGATATATGATGAGACATAGTAATTATGAGGACAAATTCCAAAACCTCATGAGAGGTGACCAAAATATCCATCATAAGTCCCTACAACTGTTTGGCATAGTGATGATAGTGATGCTGATGAGGATGAGGATGATTATATTAAGTTCTATAATTTAGTTTTATTATTTTGTTGTGAACTTTTCATGGTACAGTTATATTGTACTGTTGTTTAGTTTTGAGTTGTACTTGTTGAGACTATTAGTTTTGTTTGTGTTTTGTTTTATTAGACACTGTTGTGATGTATTTATGTTCTT
>NEWO01000508.1:461612-494482 GCA_003013225.1 Phalaenopsis aphrodite | reverse complement strand
GCTTAAATAAAATCTGTAGATAACACCTCACCCGTTTTCACCCATGAAATAACCACGTGGCAACCTTTCGATGCTGGTCGAAAGTGGTGGAACTAAAAAAATTGTAAAAGAAGACAGTACCTTACATCGAATGGAGCGGAAAAGAAGGACAGGGAATGGACGGCTCGATTTCTGCGGTGTGCGGCTCTCTTCTACTTTCTCCTCCGGTTAGCTTAGATGGTTCTCACATCTTCAGTCCTGCACTCCCTTCAGTACTCTTTCAGTACTCTGTAGCAAGTCAGGGATGATAGAGAATTGTAGGCTGTAGGAGAAGTAGAGGGCTCGATTCTATTGATTTGTTACGGCCCTGTGTTGATTCCTTCAGCAATGATCAAATCGTTGTTTTCTCGGTATGATTTCTGGCATCTTGCGTCTATTTCTTCTTTTTGTATTTTATTCGGTATCTTTTGTTATGCAATGATTTGTATGGTAGGGGACATCGTTGAGGAAGTCATCATAAGCTGTGATGGGTAGGAGGAGGGGTGGAAGATGTGTGATAGTGAAGGACCGGGAAGAAAGAAAATGCTGGACAGTGAAATGGTAGGAGCTGAAATTTTGTACGAAGGTGGTACTTAAAGAGGATTGATTGGGGAGGGGACGCAGAGTGGAGTTAGGAATTGGGAATGCTAATTGATTGTTGCCTTTTGATTTTTGGCTGGGATTATTGCACGAATAGGTTTTATGCCGGGAGGGTTTTTATTTTTTTATTTATCCTTGATTTTAAGTATGGCTTCATTATTATTGGGGTTTCTTATTTATGATTGGATTGACTAGGATATTTGTAGAAGCATGGGAGCAAATTTTTCTGTAATTTTATGATTAATTGTGCTTGGTTATTTGTTGGTGTTTATGGAACTCAGTCTTGATGTCTTGATTCAATTGCTAAACTTGTTTCTTTTTGAGATTATTGGTGTGTTTGGGGGGCAGGTGTTAATTATTTATAATCTGCTGATAAACAAATTATTCTGATAATCTGCAGATTATCAGGATAAGCTGACTTGCTGTTTAGGGCATATTATTCAGAATAGCTTATTAGTAGTTATGACTGTATAAATGACATTACTGCCCCTATTTGTTAAAATTATTTAGTGCAGCTTATTCAGAATAGCTTATTGATATGACAAAAATAGAAAGTACAGAAACATAAAATCATCATAGATCATGACTTACAGTTCTCATACTCTCATGAGCACAAGAAAAAATAAAAATAAGATAAAGACAAGTACAACTACACTGAGAAATATTAAAATATTTAATTTCAAACTCTGACTACGTCTGTCTTCAGCTGCACTGTCAACCTGAGAAAACATCGGATTTCCATCACTGCTGGTAGTGTAACATGTGAGACTGTCGGCCCATCGGAAGAAACCACAACGAACTGAAACACCCTTGCGACATCCGTAGAACTGTATCCCATAACTATGAGGCTGACGCGACATGAGTAACAGAGCCGATACTCCACAATAACACAACTCTGTCTTTGAAATCTTAGAAGTCATATTGGTATAACTGCGAAAAAACAAAAAAAGTCGAGTGTCAAACCTTAAAAGAGAAAAAAAGGTACACATCAAAATAAATCTATAATGCACGAAGAAAAAGTATACATCAAAATGACATTTTAGCTGTCATAGATAGCATCTTCTATAGACTCCCTCAGGGCAGTCATCTCAGCCGCACCCTCCGCGTCTTGAATTTCAAATTCATTACAGTCATTCTCAACATCAGGAATTGAAGGCCCGGTCAAAAATTCTGATGGTTCTTCATAGAAATTCAACTCATCATTATCTGTCATACTGAAGTCCGTATCTGAACGTGAAAGATGTAGTCGGATAAAGTTATAAAGTGTCATTGTTGTCACCACAACGTGCACCTGCTTCTGAAATGGATATGACAACATATCACGCAATATGACTCATTTCTTCTTCCGAACTCCCAATGTTCTTTCAATTACCCCACGTAAAGAAGAGTGACGTTTGTTAAATATTTCTTTCCTACCACGAATGGTTCCACTTGTTCGCTCAAAATCAGAAATATGGTACGTAGTGTCTGGATATGACTTCAGATAGCCCCTCTGCATAGGGTATCCAACATCAACCAAATAGTATTTCTCTGTTATGGTAGATATTGTTATTTTCAATAAATACATATAACTTTGACTTTTATAAATCAAAACATACCTGAAGGCGAATGAGGAAAACCATGCGATCTATTCCTGGTAGCATTGGAGAAAATCCTACTGTCATGTGCACTTCCTTCCCAGTCCGCCATGACATTTTGAGTGGGCGAACCACTTCGACCAATGTAAACAACCTTGTCCTGGCTAGGTAGTCGGACATCAACGTGAGTATCGTCAATTGCACCTATACAGTTCTGTTTTAAGGGTTAAAAAATATTTATATCTTGATTTGGAGGTAAAGACAAGAATAGTTACCTTGAAGTAAGGCATGTAACGGGGATCTGTTGTGACTTGTCCTGGAATATTAGCAAATGATGGATCCTCTGGTCTCACGATTTTAGCGGCTAAGCTAACAAATGTTTGTATGTCTTTGGAGAAATAACGACTTATTGTCTCCGATGAATGCTGGAATCTCTTCATAGCACCTTTAATTGATTCATTCTGTGACATAATATATAGCGTTATAGCCAATACTTCACTTCTCGTTGTTCTCGAAAAATCACGTAAAAAGAGTGATGTTTACTAAACATTTCTTTCCTACCACGAATGGTTCCACTTGCTCGCTCAAAATCATGAATATGGTACCTAGTGTTTGGATATGGCTTCAGATAGTCCCTCTACATAGGGTATCCAACATCAATCATATAGTATTTCCCTAATATGGTAGATATTGTTATTTGCAATAAATACATATAATTTTGACTTTTATAAATCAAAACATACCTGAAGGTGGATAAGGAAAACCCCCTGCGATCTATTTCTGGTAGCATAGGAGAAAATCCTACTTTCATCTGCACTCCCTTCCCAGCCCGTCATAACATATGTAAAACATATATTGAAGTCACATACCGCCTTGACATTTTGAGTAGGTGAACCACTTCGACCAATGTAAGTCACCTTGTCCTGGCTAGGTAGTCGGACATTAACGTAAGTACAGTCAATTACACCTATACAGTTCTGTTTTACAGGGTTAGAAAATATTTATATTTTGATTTGGAGGTAAAGAAAAGAATAGTTACCTTGAAGTAAGACATGTAACAGAGATTTATTGCGATTTGTCCTAGAATATTAGCAAATGATGGATCCCATAGCCTCACGATTTTAGCGGCTAAGCTAATAAGTGCATGTATGCCTTTGGAGAAATAACGACTTATTGTCTCCGTTGAATGCTGAAATCTCTCCATAGCACCTCTAATTGATTCATTGTATGACCGAATATATAACGTTGTAGCCAATACCTCCCTTTTCGTCGTTCTCGAAGAACCTTAGAGTTCGTGATTCAGGGATAACACTTGCAAGAGATCTATAAATATTGATATAGTCATTTGAATTATATTGCTGAACCTAATTGGATGTCTAGAAAGTATCTCACCTACCAATTTATCCCCAACAAAGCTGGAGGTCATACGGGGTATAGGAACGCTGCTTGATCGGTAATACTCCAACATTAATATGACAATAGCTGCAACCCATGTCATTCTTTTACGACGTTCATGTTGCGGATCCATCCTAAAGGAAGAAAGATGTCTATTAGTTCAGCAATTTCTAACAAATAGAGCGAACGAGAAATAAACAAGGAGAACACTCAGCCAATTACAAAACAACTGTATAGAGCTATACTAAGGCATTCAGGAATCATGTAGAAGTACAGTTTAAAAAAAAACGTAACTCCAAATTATCAACGAGTACATAATTTGAAAGAGTAAATTATACAATAAAAGAAAACATAGAAAAACTCATTCATCCACAAGAACACACAAATACTCAATGCGTAGCTTTGGTTTCATTGCCATGAATATTTGCCTACGTGTTGCATCCTCTAACTTTTTCATACACAATGCATGAAAAAATCTATCCGCAACTAATTCAGGGATAGTTGCCAAAGTTCGAAGACAATCATAGATAATGCTGTCAGGAAGTAGGGCACACGGTGGAGCTCCAAAAATATCTATGAGTCGGTCAAATGAAGTTGTAACAAAAATTTCCTTCACTTTCTTCCTTCTTCCTAGCATGGGCCTCTTCGACTGCGAGCTTAACTCCCCCAACTCCCTCTGGTTAACACTATGTATTTCTTCATCAGCTGGCACCGACTCTGGCGGGAAGTCATCTGGTATACCTGCAAACTCCGTTTCACTAGGCCTGAATGCATACTTTCCTGTCGCCACAACCCCCTTAAACATTATGTCAAGTTTGTCCTCAAGATTTGGCTCGATTCCGCTCTGTTTGTATTTTTTTGTTGTCGGCATTGCCTATAACATTACATTGAAAATGAGGTTTAGGGGGATAATTGGTAAACCAGAAATAGTTGTAATAAACAAGATGATAATGTCAATTTTATCTCTAATTTTTTGGTCCACCATTCATCTGAAGCATCAATTGTTCTTTTAATGAGATCCTAGCCCAAGCTCGTGGATCCATGTTTCAGCTCCTTCCAAATTTTCCAATCCTTTAATTGATCTCATTTATTTTTAAACTTCAGCCTGTCATATTCCCTTCTAGTTAGTTCTTTAAACCTTTTAGCTATGTTCTGCCAACCTTGTTGAAATAGGTTGTTGGCCTATTCCCGATCTCAATCTCGATGATGCAGAGGTTGCGGAAAATATTTGTAACTTCCTTATCCCACATCGTTGACGGATCATTTTCACTTGTCTTAGCCATGGTGAAACTATATGAAGAATTGCATATTGCATAAAAAAATTCATATTGTAATTCAACATGCATAAGAAAATAGTTGAAGAAATAATTGCAATAGCACAAGTACGAAGCTCATAATTATGAATCTCAAGACAACAACAACACAAGCCAACAACAACAACAACAATCTCTAAATAATCACATTGACACAACTTTCAAAGGATTTGCCACCAATACAAACAACAGAGTAGGTATTGGCTCAAAAAAAAAAATCAAGACACAAAAGAATTATGTGGTTCGGTCAAAGACCTACATTCACAGCAAGACATCGAACATGTTTTATTATGCAATTGTGTAAGGTTACATAAGTATATATCTTAAGGGAGAACACTACAACATGCAATTCTTCCTCCGTTTTTACCTTTGGTGATAATAAAAGTTCCCCAACTAACATATAAAAATAGAAGACATCATTCAAGTAGAATGATGTAACATATATATCCAAGGGAAGCACATTTGCAATGCATTTTCTTAACTTGCAAGTTACATTCAAGAAATATTTATTGACAACATATATATACATAATTTGTATCATAAAAACACATCGATGTTGGCCAACTTCCACCTCCTTAAATATTACATAAATATGTGTATTTTCACCTCCCTTTTCATGTATGCTAAAAACCGAATGTCAGTTTTTCTCATGCGTTACCCATTTTGATAGCTTGAAAATTGTGAAAAATGCTTCATTTGTAAGCCGTATAAATGCCATTTAAAAGTCTAATATTAAAAACAAAGCCTCGCATATGCATATGAACAATAAACCAAAAGCAGGTACAACCAGTAAATTCGGATCCCTGTATCGGAAAGACCAAGCTAGCATTAGCAGATCCCTGAATCGGAAAGACCAAGCAAACATTATCATTTTATTTGCACTCAACTCCCCAATGCTATAACCATTGCCATTTTTAACATAAAACAAAAGATAAGAGTATGAAATCCTCTCAATGACAAGGTAGATATATGTTTAAAACATTAGAATTACACGCTAGTACGCTACCATCGGAGAATAAACAATTTCGTAATGATTTGAGATGCATTTTCATGAACCAAGCCATAATCTTCAATTTATAATCAAATCAACATTTGCTTATTTGAACAAAACCAAGCAAGATTAATGAAACCAAATCAAGATGCTGCCAATCAAAAGGAACAACTAATCAAACTGCAGATAGAGTACAGAAACTGCTGTAGTTTGAATCACAGAAATTCCTGCAAATTCTCCATCACAGAAACTGCAAGTAAACAGTAATACATTGACCAATTTGCTTAAAACCGGAGCCAATACCTCCCATCACACAAACAGAGCCTCATCCATATAAGTGGTGAAAACCCAAATAACATATATTCCAACAAGTATAAAACTATAGGGAATTGCCTTGATAATTTTTTTGTAGCCAAATCATTTTTGTTGTCATATGCTAGACTTGCCCTCGAGCTAACTACTGAGAATCTCATAAGTTTCATACAATGAGAAATTTACCCAAAAACCTATGCAAATATGAAGATGAAACAGATCTCACGTTTCATAAGTCTCATATGAAAGATGAAAACATCCACGCAAAAATGAAGATGAGATAACATCGGACCAGAGAAAATGAAACAGAGGTCAACTGGGCTAAACCCAAAAAACCAGAGAAAATGAAGATGCAGAAAACAACTCATACCACAAATCTTAACTGGGCTATACCTAAAAACCCATAATGTACTCATATTTCATAGGAGAATTTTTTTTTTCATTGCTTGCATCTACACTTCCCAGAAAAAACATCAGAGAAAAAGAAGCTTTCCAATGATCGCAGTTAGGGAAATCAAAAGGATACCTGATGATCAGGAAAGAAAATTGGAAAGGAAGAAGGTTCGATCTCCTTTAGGGCGACGAACTAGAAAGGAATCTAGCGAGGGAGATCAGGGGACCTCCAGAATTCCTAGGGCAACGCCGGCCGCTAACGCCGGACGCGGGGTCTGCTTGCGTCGAACCAACATAAGGATTTATTGGACGCGGACGCAGTGCAGTAGGAATAAGCCATCGGAACGTGCTTACCAAACAGGGCGGCGACGTTTTTAAAACGCTGTTGCACCCTAATAAGCTGCCCCAAATGGGCCCTATATCAGCTGAAATTTGTCATGCAAGTTTGAAGTAGCCTTTTCCTTTCTATTTTCATGACTAGGATATTTGTAAAAAAATTGTTCAAGGTATTTATTTTATGAAGCTATAAAGCTCAACACTAGATGACTAATCAATGATTCCATTAAGACGAGGTTTTTTTTTTTAAAGTTTTTACCTTCTTTTTATTAGACACCCTTTACAATAAGCTATACTTTGTTTCTTTTGATTCTTGTCAATGTTTTGAGAAAAATATGTTGAATACTGAATAAGCTCGATGCCTTTTCAGTTTGCTTTCATTCTATTAAATAATAATCTTACAATCTATTTTATGTACAAAATATTCTGTATAATCTATTTTAGATAACTTAATAATACATATTCCTAATCTAAATATTCAGCTAAAAGGGAATAAATCATAAAAAAGATATTGGAAATAATTTAAATAAGGAAGCTCCTAATTATATAAACTGCCTGATTTCTATGTTCCTGATTGTCATCCTCCATCAAATTGATGTTGACTGATCAAGAAGCATCGATTTGTCAACAAGAAATTGATAACAATGTCGAGACCAACAATCCTCAAGCCGTGACTGCCAAGCCTAAAGTGGCGCAATCGAGAATGCCGAAGCCTGAGAGTGCCGAAGTCTGAGAGTGCCGAAGCCTGAGAGTGTCGAAGCCGTGAGTGTCAAAGCCGTGAATGCTGAAGCCTAAGATCTATAGTTTGCCTAAGCTGAAGCTATCGATCTAGGAAGGACTGCTGAAGCCGAAGCTGAAGCGAAATGGAAGAAGCAGTCGAAAATGCCACAGAAGCAGCTATGCCTAGCGAAGAAGATCAGAATCAGACGAATAATAATACAAACATAACAGTCCTTTTCAACACAAGAATCCTTGTATTCCACAATGAATGTATTTTGTACTTCAGAATAAGTTTCATCTCTTGGTGAGCAGACTTGTGACATTTATCTGCCTGTCGATCAAGTCTGATATTCTTCAAGACATACTTCTTATTTTCTACCTTGTTTTTCAGGAGAAGAGCAGAGAACAAGAAGAAGAAGAAACCAGAACCTAAACATTCGACTGTGGCTCTGATACCATATCAATATTTTGAGCAAATAGGTTGAATACTGAATAGGTTTGATGCCTTTTCTCTTTACTTTCATTCCATTAAATAATAATCTTACAATCTATTTTAGGTACAAAATATTCTGTATAATTTATTTTAGGTAACTTAATTATACATATTCCTAATCTAAATATTCAGTTAAAAGGGAAATAAATCATAATACAGATATTGGAAAAAATTTAAATAAGGAAGCTCTTAATTATAGAAAACTCCTAATGTAGCTGCCTGATTTTTGTCTTTCCTGATTGACAATTCTTAATGTTTGTCCTTCACTTTACACGTCCAATTGTTTTGTCACACATTTTTGTGTTTGGAATGCTTGACCAGTGCTTAATGCTATTCTTATTAGAGATTTCATCACTTCTTTTTTCTTGCAAGCGTTTGCTTGATGAAATTATTTACCTTTATGATTTATTTTAGTACTTAGCTCTCTTGTATCTGCGAGCAATGTGTAATAGAAAGCAGAGTAATGGTTAGTTTGAACTTTTGACTTGTGTGTGTGCTAAGGATGAAATTGCTCCCAAGATTTCTAAAGTGCTTCCTATTTTTATTCTGCTCCAAACAACTCTTTTAATTCAATATGCTTTAGAGTGGAGGTATCTTTTATAGTCGTGCTTGAACTGCCTTTGTATGATACAGATTCAATGTAGCATTTTTAGACTTAATAAATCTTGTATCATCATCGTCACAAAATTTTCAGTCGATCTCATCTTTATCATACATAGAAGTAGTAATTCTTGGATTTTAGGTCATGCTTGATCAACATACATATATGATAGATAGCTTAAAACCTTATATGTGACAAATAACTCGATTATTTGAGCTTCTTTAGAAATTCTAAAATTGAGTATAACTGGTAATTCTTGGTAAATTGGGTATGAAGCTATGTTTGCTGCATCCGCCAAAAGGCCATAGGAAGACTTGAATGTAGTTTCATTCTCCTTGCACGTTTATTTAGTTTTATAACCTTCTCAGCCACTTCATTATGAGCGGGAGTTATCAAGATCATTTTGTCAATATAAATCTTGTGAGATTGATGTTTTTATAATAGTGATATTGCCAAAAACATCTTGTCAATATATATCCTGATATTCCAAAATTCAACTACAATCTCACATAGTTCAAGTTCAATCAGATGTTTGAATTTAAATTTTTATAATATTATTTGGAGTAACATAAAATAAACTCAAATTGCTTTGAAAAATATGCACATATTTTGAAAAACTTGCAATTATTTAAAAGTACATATTCTCTTTTTCAAAGTAAACTCAAATCCATTAAGCATTAAGCTATGTACACTCTCGAGCTTCACTTTACATATAGGGTAGAGTTGTAAGTCCCACTAAATAAGTCTGACTCTCATCCCAATAAGGATTAATGCTAATGAGATTGATGTTTTTGGCAATATCCAAGTAATGAACTTGAACTAAATAGTGAATGAAGAATGATTTTAATTTGTAATCTTGGTCTAATCAAACAAATTAACATAATCATTAAACTGAGAACCAATTACTCATAGATTTTATCAAATCATATTTATTCTACATTTTTAGGGTGCCGTTAATGCCTTTTTATTCTTTGATGCCTACTTTATGTATTTTTTCAATGTCGCTTATCCACATATTGATGCCCTAGCTAGAACCATCTTTACACTTCTGATCAGATGGCTTTTCCATCCAATAATATGATAAAAATGGTCATAACTAGGGCCCTTAGACCTAGTGCTTCACTTAAAAAATGACTCATTTAAATTCTATCATCTTCCCCAATGGCCCAAATCTCCTGAGCGATAAACATTTACATGCAATTGATGTGACTAGAACTCCTCTATTAGCTAAGGTTAACTTAAAATTTTCTTTTTAGAAGCACTTAACCCATGTCTATTAAGTCCTTGTGTTGCTGACAAAGATTCTTTATTCAAGTTGGATCGACCATCCATGCCGAATCAATAAACCATGGTCCATTATAACCAAGGATGACATAACCATTTATTGGATTTATCATCATTCTATCGATTATTTGCTAAGTTAAGGTGGTAAACTTCCTCAATATAAATTCAAAACTCTTTATCATCATTCTATCGATTATTTGCTAAGTTAAGGTGGCAAACTTCCTCAATATAAATTCAAAACTCTCTTGTAAGTATTTAGCATCTATTGATTAGTTTAATTGAAAATTTTGTTGTCTTTGGAAGGGATATTTAACCACATATGCTTCCGTCTATATGAAACCTGGAATCATATCATAAAGTCATAGTATAATTTTGGTGAATTCTCCAGGGAATGTCTTATCTAAAATCCGATCTACCCTCTGAAAATTGACTCAACCAAAACCATCATACAAGAATTGCACGGGAATTTTTTGAGCCCATCTAGTGGATTCCCTATACGCTAAGGATTTCCTGAAAAAATGCTCTAGGCTGAACATTTTTATTGGAGTTTGCTTCTTTCCTACATTTGAGATCATATTTCTTTTGGATTACTATATTCTTCTTTAAAACTTTTCAACTTTGTAACTTTATAGTTACCGGGGAGGATATTTGAATGATCGAAAGAGCAAATTTGGCTTCTATTTGTATAGTTGATATAACTATATGATATGATATTCACACAAACAAGTGTACAATGTCTACTAGCAAGCTGAATATGCTACGTATCATTGTAGCATGTAATTGCTTCATGAGTTCGTCATAGACATGTCTAAACTTGAACCTTTAAAGCTTTATAGAGATGAATACAAAACCTACATTTCTATGGTTTTTAATCTTGTTGCTTTTGAAAAGTGGATACAAAATGAAATCTAGTCTTTTTTTACTTCTGAGCATGTGGAAGAAGAGAAAACTGAAACATTTTTTATGTCAATTCCTAAGATCAAGTTGCATATATCCTCACCAAAATGGTTTCAAAATTTTCATTTAAGAGAAGATGGGTGCTAAGAAGATTTAGAAAGGGTACTTGACGACTAAAACTTTGGCGCAGTAATGCATGAAAGTCAATATAACATGAAATGTCTGGGCGTCGAATGGGATATGAAGAGTTGATCATGAACGCATTCAGAGAAATACATGCAACGAGTTTTCAAAGAGTGGAAGGCATGTGAGGATGCTAGAAGTATATTTTGGATGTGAAATGTGAGTCATTATATGCTTACGTTTAATAAAGCTTTTTGAGATTAAGCTTTGACAGTGAGCTTATAGAAATATTTCATGTGTGGGATGCAAAGATTATTCTATTGAAGGGAAAAATGTTTTCAAATAACACAGGATTGTTGGTGCAATTTAGAACTTAAGAGTTTAGTTATGTTGTCTCTGTATATTTAAAAGGTTTAATGGTTCCATAATGTGATGGTTACATATCCTTGATCACCCTGTGATCATTTTTCAACTTGTCTTGTAGTTGTATGAAAACGTTAACTTCTGTTGTACTCAACAGAAGTTAATGGATGATTAATAAAGCTAATTGAAAATAAATGAGATAAGTCCAGTATGTGCTTGTGATTCAAGGTCGCCTGTCATCCTTATAAAACCTTTTGATCTTCTTATATCACTTTATATTTTAAGCATTGGAAAATTTACCCGCTAAATTGGAGTAATTGGATGAGGGTGCTTCATGTGCAACAACCTCCCCAACTTCTTTATGAAGGGTTGGTTAAATTATATATCTCACATAAAGCAGAGTAATAGCTTTTCTTTATCATTTGTTAGAAGGGAGTGAATTGTAATGTACAGAACCTTACAAAAAAATCTTTTTAGTACTAAAATTTGTGTTTATATATTGGCAAAAGAAAATCAAAATAAAGGAAAATTTTCTTAAATAACACGGCATAAAATTATACATAGTGTATTTTGTTAATATAAATATTTAGCATATATGGTAAGTGAGATATGATAACGCTCCATAACAAACTCAATGTGCGATAGAAGATGTCAAATTACGTTTTGGAAATATGGAGACCTAATATCTAGTTGATGATATTGTTGCCTAGGTTTTTATTGTCATAGGAGGAGCATGATTGATCCAGTGCTGTCAATAGGACACAAATAGTTGATTATAAATTCCCTGTTAACTAATATGATCATTCAATAGAGTTAGCAATAAGAAGCATTGATGGGGTTTCGAGGTAGAGCTTCAACTAATAATATTGATAGAGTGCATTTACAAAGTTGTTATTGCTTCAGGATGCAATAAAGATGTTCAAAGTAGGTTGGTGATGATTGCATCATTGAAGAAATGGAGTTATAGAGAGGAACACGTGGGAGATGGAGGGTAGAACATGGTGGGAAAAGAATCAACCATGGATAAGTTATAGTCATAGGTCTGAGAGCAGGTTAATGGACATTGGAAGGTTGAGGAATGCTGATGAGTAGGTTTTTAGGGCAGATTTGGAGGATTCTAGGTCATGGATCTAACACTATATTAGAAGGGAAATAATTGAAAAGTGTTATATTTTTTTTTGAATTGTCTTCATATTATGAGCATATGTGCCAATATGTAGGTAATAAAAAAGGAAAAAATATTGAAAAATACAATAACGAAGGATATTTTTTATGATAAGAAACTTAAAACCAATGTATATTCCTATTTTAAATATTTTGCACATGATAATATAGATATAATAATAATAATTTATATTGATCTTTAGAAACATGATTAAGCATCGTGAGAATTGGGGCTTAATTCCAAAATAATATCCTAGCTATTTTTATGTAGCCAATTATCATCACATCTAATTAGTTCTTTGACTTTACAAAATGATTCAAAATGGACTTGTAGGGACTAAATTGTGATCAATTTTGTTTAGTCGAGCAGAGCAAAATGTGACCAATTTTGTACCGCAAATTCTACACGCAGGATCATTTTGAATTCATGTTGTAAATCATGGAAATAAAATGACATGCATTACTTTGTTGCTAAATTAATTACACACGAATTGTCTGAAAACCTTTTTGAGATTTAGTTATAAAAATTGATTAAATAAGCATTAATAATGAAAGATATGTTACGAGTATTTTGAAGTTGCAAAATATGTGCATGATGGAACACTAATTAATATTAGAAGCATTTTAAGGTGACCTATTTTGAAGTTGTAAAAGATGTGCATGATGGAATACTAATTAATATTAGAAGCATTTTAAGGTGATCAAAGAGTTCTTAATTATAAAGGATATTAGAAATAAGGAACTTAATGTATGTTTTCTATAGATGTATGTTCTAACTAGTTAAATATCTAACAAAAGTGGAAAGTTAAATTAATGCCATTTTTTTATTTTTTTCCAAATAAAAGGGCTTAGAATCAGTGTAATGGAAGTTGCTTTTAGTAAATATTATTAAAAGATAAAACAATTATTTAGTGAAATAGGTATTATATTGGATTTATCATTCAAAAGAATAAGATTTGGATGAGTATATAATTTTTGGAGTTAATACTAGGTGATTAAATTTGTGAAGTGCTTTAATTTGTTTTATATGATAAGTGGGTATCATGAAGGCTTAAAGATAAATATTCTAACAATGCATTTTTTTTGTTTATGTTATATAGATTCAAGTGTTTGGATTTCAAAAAAAATCTTTGATTGCTAACTTGACCATAGTGAAATCAGAATGTCTAAATTAGTTGATGGTAGGCTTGGGTGGTTTGACATGTATTATAAAATGCAGAAAATGCACTCATTAAATGTTTATTTTTAATAGAAGTCTAGCATTAATTGCAAAAACAAACCTTAGTATTAAATAAATTAAAATCCTAATACTTGCTCCCACCTAAGATATCGATAACACTCTTCTTTGTGATTACTTTTTATTCGAAATTTTTCGTGATTGCTTGTTAAAAAAAAGAAGCATGACATAGACCTTGCAGCCTCATCGAAGTTCTCGTGCATCTTCATAATGTTGTCATGGTTTAAGCCTGTGGGAAAAGCAACAATAGGATCACAACATACAAAGGGCTCTAAAATTCCCATCTTCTCTCTGTTTGCTTGATACCGTCATGACTAGCGCTACTGATGAAAGTAACGACAAGATTACGTGCAAATACCTTTGAAACGCTTAGTTGTCTGCCCGCCACACATGATTCACTTAGTCGAGCCCTATTCCTTATAGTTTTTGCGAAATCAGCCCCACGTACTTGCTTACCTTCCTCTCTACCTTCACGCCGGTCTTCTCACAACACAATCACGACTAGAGCAAGTAGGAATAACAGCAGGGAAGGCGTCAGGAGGTTGTTGAAATTTTGGGTGAATTTGAACTTGTAAATAATATTAAAATTGAATTATTTGAAGTTTAAAATGATATGAAATTAAAAATAAAATAAATATAAACTGTGAATTAAAAGTCAAAATAATCATTCCTATTATAGCTCAAGTCCTTTCAATAGAATAAAACAATGCATAAGGACAAATGAAGGCTTATGAATGATTGGATAACCTGTCAATTAATATGACTAGATTTCTCTTTGACTTCAAATTCAATCAAATTTAAAGTTGTTCAAATGAAAATCTATGGTCTAATATAAATGAATCTTTATGTGATCTATTTAAATACATTAATTGGGGCAAATTAAGCATATAAATATCATTTTGAATGATGAAATAAAAATCTTAATGAACTCGTAATCACGTTTGCAACATATGTGCCATTGAATAGAATGTCTTATTTTAAAAGCATAAAGTGAACATTTGCATGCATCAATGTATTCATTCAAATAAGACAATTTTATATAAACTCAAGTCTTACATGTGACTTTTTAAAGAAATTCTTATTTCAATTCGCGCTTTAAAATCGTATAAATTTCCTTATAACATGTAAAAATATCTAAAATAGCCAAATATACAAAATTGAATGCGTGCATTACTCCACCAAATTAAATAAGTATTTAAATTTAAACGGTCTGAGAATGCTGTGTGGGTTAATGTTAAATGCTGACTCGGTTCTAAAAAACGTGCATTTTTTTAAAAATCTATGATTATATTAAATTTTAATAGAGTTGGAGATGAAATTATAGCTCTCAAGATTATCATTGATACTAAAATTTTTAATATTATAAGTGCTTATGCTCCTCAAGTAGGTTTAGATACAGGGTCTAAAGATAAATTTTGGAATGACTTAGAAGACTTAATACAAATGATACCTCTTGAAGAAATAATTTTTATTGGATGAGATTTAAATGGACATGTCGGTAGAGTGGTAGAAAACTTCACAAATACTCATGGTGGCTACGGTTTTGGAGTAACTAATGAAGAAGGTAGAATTATTTTAGATTTTGCTTTAGCGTATAATTTTGTTATTACTAATATTTTATTCAAGAAAAGAGATGACATCTTATTACTTATAAGAGTGTATCTATTAAAACACAAATTGATTATTTTCTTATGAGAAGAAGAGATCGTCGCGATTGTAACGATTGTAAGGTCATTCCAAGTGACTATTTAAGTACCCAACATTGTTTATTATTTCTAGATTTTAAGATTAAAAGTTGTAAAATAAAGAATACTACGATTCATCATTGTAGAATTAGATGGAGAAACTTAAAAGACAAATAAAATTATTTTCTATGAGTAAAATTCAAGATTTCAAAATTTAGGACATTCTTGAATAAGCAAATGTTATGTGGGATAAAGTAACAAACACTATTAAACAAGTAGTAAAAAATATGCTAAGTTTTTATAAATAAAAATAGTTGGTGGTGAAATAATAATGTGCAACAAAAGATAAAATATAAGAAATTATGTTATAAAAATTGGTTTAAATGTAAAAGCTTAGAGAACTGGGAAAAATATCAAACAACCCGCAGAGAGTCTAAAAGAACAATCTGTGACATTAAAAATTCTGCTTTTAATAATCTTTATAATAGATTAGATACTAAAAAGGGTGAAAAATATATGTATAAACTAGCCAAACAAAGAGAAAAAAAAAGTAAAAATTTAACTCAAGTGTATTAAAGATGAAAATAAAAAAGTATTTTTCTTATAAAAAGATATTCAACATAGGTGGGTGAGTTACTTGGATAAACTTTTGATTGAAATTTCTGAAAATACGATCGGCCTTAGTGATTTTAATATCGTGAATAATAATAAAACGTTTCTTTTTTACTATCGCATTAGCAAAAAAGAAGTTGATGAGGCTTTAAAGAAAACCAAGGGTGGAAAGTCTATAGGACTTGATGATATCTCAATTGAAGTGTGAAAATATTTGGGAGATTTGAGAGTTTCTTGGCTTACTAAACTCTTCAAAATTATTCTAAAAACTAAAAAGATGCCTGAGGAGTGGAGGAAGAGTATTTTGGTCCCCATTTTTAAGAATAAAGGGTATGCACAAGAGTGTGCAAATTACAGTGGAATTAATTTGATGTGTCATACTTTAAAGTTATAGGAGAGAGTAATTGAACATAGGTTAAGACGCATCACAAAGATTTCTCATAATCAATTTGGATTTATGCCGAGCAGGTCTACTATGGAAGCTATACATTTATTGAGAAGTTTGATGGAGAAGTTCAGAGATAATAAGGAGAATCTACATTTGATTTGTATTGATTTAGAAAAAGCTTACGATAAGGTTCCAAGAGATATCCTTTGGAGAGTTCTTGAGAAGAAAGGTGTTGATATGACTTATATTCAGGTCATTAAAGATATGTATACTAGAGCTGTTACTCGTGTTCAAACTGAAGGAGGATTGACCAAATGTTTTCCTATTTCTGTTGGATTACATCAGGGATCTGCTTTAAGCCCATATCCTTTTGCTTTAGTTATGGATGGTCTTACTGGACATCTGCAGGAGGATGTACCTTGGTGTATGCTTTTTGCTGATGATATCCTTCTCATGAATAAAACAAGAGAAAAGCCCAGAAAAAACTTGAATTATGGAGGTCTATATTGGAGTCTAAAGGCCTTTATTTAAGTAGAACTAAAACTGAATACATGGAATGTAATTTTAGTAGTAATAGCTCTAGTGACAGAAGTGTGACTTTGGATGATCAAATTATTGAAAGGTGTGAACGTTTTAGATATCTTAGCTTCATTGGTCAAAGCGATGGTGATATAGATGAGGATGTTAATAGTAGAATTCAAGTTGGTTGGTTGAAGTTGAGGAATGCTTCGGGCCTTTTGTGTGATAGAAAAGTACCGCTTAGACTGAAAGGAAAATTTTATAAGATGGTGGTGAGACCTGCAATGCTCTATGACGCTGAATTTTGGCCTTTAAAAGAGAAGCATAATAATAAGTGTTGCTGAGATGAGAATGATTAGGTGGGTGAGTGGCTTTACACTTAGAAACAAAATGCGAAATGAATATATCTGTGATAGGGTTGGTGTAGCTTTTGCGACGAACAAAATTAGAGAAAGTCATCTTAGATGGTTTGGTCACATTAAACGTTTACCATCTGATGGTCCGACTTGTGTTAAGAAAGGCAGAGGTAGACCTAGGAAGTCTTGGGCTTATTGTATTAAAAATGATCTTAATTTACTAGAACTAAATGAAAATATGACACTAAATAGAACACAATGGAGAAAAAAGAGTCATGTTGCTGATCCCACGTAGTGGGATTAAAGCTTTGTTGTTGTTGTTGTATGATGATACTAAATTTAAAGAGTTGTCATGTTTCAAAAATCAAATGACAAAAAATTAAACTATGCACGCTCTTAAATAGACTGCTTTGTCATTAGTATATTGTTTTAAGCCCCACTCAACTAGCTCATTTATTCTCTTTTGAAGGATTGGAGTCGACAAGTCTAGTAATTTCAATAATGTCCAAACCTTAAATATAAAAAACTTGTATTTCCAAATCATTTAGTGTGATTCTCCTCTTAAAAATTGGAGTTGATAAGATTGATATATTGAAATTTTAATCTGAGAAATTTTAAATGAATTGCACATATAATTATTTTCAAATGTCTAAATCCTCGACGTTGGCCGAGTTGATAGATGATTTCAAATGGAGGGACTTATTTTCAAAATTTAAGTTTTAATAAGTATCTAAATAAAGTCAGCAGCTATAATTCCTGAAACTGATCCTTTGTAAGCAGGACAAAGTTAATAAGGGTCTTATACAATCATATAACAAACTTAATCCTGATTCTTTATAAGTAAGATGTAAAATCGATAGGGTTCAAATCAAACAATCAAATCTCCAATAATAGCTAAGTTGATAGAAAATTTCAACCGCAGAGGTCTACTTTCAAAATCAAGTTTTAACATTTAAATAAATCCAATTATTATAAATCTTGAATTTTATCCTCTATAAACACGATAAAGTAGACAAGGTTCATGTACAAATGTATGTTCATATTAAGCACGATCTTTTACAAGAAAAAAGTAAAGTCAATAATGTTCAAATCAAGCAATCAAAATATCGATGATGGATCAGTTGATAGAAGATTTAACTAGCGGGGTCTATTTTTAAAAATAAAGTTTGAATGATTTTGAATAAACTCAAATGATTTAATTTATGAACCCGATCCTCTGTAAATAAGATAGAGTTGATAAGGTTCATTTGCAATCATATGTCAATATTAAATCTATTTCCTTGCAAGCAAAAAAGTAAAGTCGACAGGGTTCAAATCAAATATTTAAATTCCTAATGATGGTTGAGTTGATAGAAAATTTCAACTAGAGGGGCAAGTTTCTTAGATCCATTCATCCAAATTAAGTTCTCAAAATAATAAATCATGACAATCAGATTAAAATCAATCATTTACAAGATAAATAAAAAAAATTCAAAATATTCAAGTTAAAATTCAATCACTTACAAGCTAAGAACAAAATCCATCCACCCATAAAACTTTTAATTGACTTAAGCTTGAAAAATTTTACATCAAGTGTATCAATATGATCACACTCAAAGTAATTTAACGCTAGTAAAGAGGTGACTCTAGTTTTCTGTCTACATGTTTTGGTTAATGGCTCCACAAAAAGTAGCAGTTACGATTAGAGCCATCTGATTGGGTGCTTTGCCATTAAAAAACACTATTATATTATGGTCACAAAAGTAACCTGTATGCCCGCAACAACTTTTTATCGTTTCAGTTGTGAACAATAAGGGTACATTTAACAGGCGCGAAGCTTCATATCAGCCAAGGTCCTCTTAAATTTATCCCTTTAGACAAACATTTACCTCAGATCTATAAGGGCCCATTGGACGACACTACCCATTGTTGCTGACAAGAATCTTTTTGTCTGGTTGTTTGGACTACTTCTTTTTACTAAGTAGATTAGGGACAACGACGACCCTGAGCGACCAAACTATTACATCTTGATTGGGTTTGTTATCATTTCCCTTGCTATTCGCTTTAAGCTTAAGTGATAAATTTTATAATTTAAATCTTAAGTCTGTTGGGAATATATTTTGAATACTCAATGTTTTATGGCTAGTACTAAGCAACAGTGCTCTCCCATTATGAGGAGGGGTAACTAACCATGCAGGCTTGTGCCTATAAGAAATCTCAAACCACCATATCAAGAAGCCCTCACAATGTCAGGGCAAAATCTCTGGGCAATGTCGCATCAACTGTTACAGCCTTTTGAAAATTTGATCGGGAATACCCAAATAAAAAGCTCTAAAAAATGAAGAGAGCCTCTGGCGTCGAATTTTTGGTGCCCACACTAAACTGTGTCATCAAAGGATGACTTTTAACTTAATAACAAAAATGAGGCAGATTCCTAATCAACATGATCATTGTCATCAGCCTTATCTTAACTACTGGAGATTTGCTTGATAAATCCTTATTTTTTCTCCATTCTTGTTAAGTGCACTTTAGATATTTAACCTATTTTTTTCTCTAATAGCTTTTACTCTGTTAACTTGAGTAATTAGATCCACCATTTTCCTTTTGACGAATCAACACTAAATTTATGTGCTTGTTACAACTCGTTATAATGAAGAGCAACATAGCAAGTCTGTTCTTTAGTTGTGAGACAGTAGAGGGTTGCATGCATGATGTAAGGATTTTGATTGTGCATTTGTCACACAAATTAAATTTAAGTATGATTGGTTTTCTTATTGTAGCTCATTTCTAGATCTAAGCTTACACAAGATTAATAGATGTGAATCACAACCACATGAATATATTATATAGCTTACCACCATATTAATGTTTTTCCATTGTGTAGCAGCGAGTGTTGAGCAAATTAATGAATTGCTTTGTGGCAGCGAAAGGTATATCACTTCCCTTTTGTCATAAAAAAAGGGGAAAATGCACAAAGACCAAAATTACTCTTTTGAGAGCATCAAAGAGAGATAAGAAAAACATAGGAGAAACAAGGGTAGCACTACATAACTACGATATGGAATAATAAAACAACCACACTCATAAGAATATGAAATTTATGTGATTCAATCTTGAGTGTGCTAGATCCACTAGGTGGGGAGATAGAGAAATATCCACTATCTAATTGTGTGGAGGAAAAAAAAAGTGAATTAATACTTGTGCAAAATTTTTCTCTCATAAAGATAATAAGGAGGGTAGAGAATCTCTCACTTTCCTTTTTAAAAAGGAAACCAAAGAGGAAAAAGTCTTCTCACCAATCTCCAAGAATAGAAAAAGCTTGCATGGGAGATTTCTCAATCTTTCTCATGCCATTTTCCAACTCTCTTCCTTAACTAAACTTGCATCCCTCCTGCTTTTGAATCTTATATTTGTTTACTTGATGAAGAAATAACACCCCCATTTTTGTTTGTTCACAACCTTCACATAGTAAGCTCACAGTTTTTTTGTGCTTTCAAGTCTCCAAGCAGTCAAAAGCAAAAAAAAAATTATGATCTTATAATAAGCGATTATGATTTGATATAATTCATAATAATTTCTCCTCATATTAAGCCTTTTTTCTCTTGCAAATTAATGCTAAAAACTGTATTAAGCCCTTTGGTTCTTTTGCAAATTAATTTCTCCTCATATTAAGCCTTTTTTCTCTTGCAAATTAATTTCTCCTCATATTAAGCCTCTTTTCTCTTGCAAATTAATTTGCCCTTAAAAGCTCTAAGAGGCATTAAAATTGTACAAGTCAATCACATTTAAACTTGCCTAAACTTAAGAAAAAGGGTTGCCTTAGTTAGAATGTTGGTAGAACTTTGCTATATGCAGATCTTTTGAATTGAAATATGACCTTTATGTCAATCAGGAAGGACGAAAATCAGGCAACCAAAATTTGAGTTTTTTATAAATAGGAGCTTCCTTATTTAAATTATTTCTAATATCTTTATTTTGATTTATTTCTCTTTTAGCTATTTAGATTAGGAATATGTATTATTAAGTTACCTAAAATAGATTATACAGAATATTTTGTACCTAAAATAGATTGTAAGATTATTATTTAATGGAATGAAAGCAAACGGAAAAGGCATGGAGCCTATTCAACATTCAGTCTATTTGTTCAAAACTTTGACATTGTATCAGAGCCACGTTGAATCAGTATGAATCCTTCGTAGTCTCCAACACTAGCATATCGTTTGTCGGCATACTTGACTGCTTTCAAGCTCCTTGCCTGCTCGCCGGGAACGCTCACTCGTGTCCTCCTTTGAGTTCCACGGCATCTTCGTCCACCTTCGTCTGCTTAGTTTGTGACATCTTCGATCCACAGTGGAGTCGAAGGAAACCTGCCACCTCTCTGCCCTAGCCACTGTCTTCTTGTTGCCTCTGCCCTAGCGCGATCTTCCCAGATCTCCGACCAATCCTCTCTGCCGTGTTTAAACTTGGTCTCCTGAGTCGAGCAATCCATCGCTGCAATACTTCTCTAGTGACGACTCAATGTGCTGCGCCACTTTGCCACTTCGTCGCGACGTCTCTGCTCTAGTTGCGACTCTCCTCGTCAACCTGCAATCTCCTCATCAAGGGACATAGTCGCGATCTCCTCTCCGCCCTTCGACTCTTCTCGTCATTCTGTGATCTCTTCGTCAAGGGACATAGCCGCGATCTTCTCTTCTCACTGCGTCTCTGCCCTAGCTGCGACTCTCCTCTTCAACCATCGCTTCTGCCCTAGCTATGGCTCTCCTCCCTCGTGCCGGCCTTAAATATCTGGTCCTCTCCTTCCCGAAATCATCGAAGAAGGTACCAAGTATGTTTGAGCAGCTGCTGATATTCACAAGAGGCAAACTTATCTTATGGAATTGCAAGGAGCTCAGCAACGCCATCGGGGGATCTCTAATCATGCTTTTCTTTTAAGCTTTTTGCCACCTCTTGTTGCGACGCTGGTCTGGTATCTTCTTCTTATTATTTTCTACTCTTCCTTTGAAGCACAAGGTGGAAAAGAGGAAGTGTGTCTTGAAAAATATCATACTTGATCAACAGATAGATATATGCCGCGGGTCTGCTCGCCAAGAGATGAAACTTATTCTGAAGTACAAAATCCATTCATTGTGGAATACAAGGATTCTTGGGTTGAAAAGTGCTGTTATGTTTGTATTATTATTCATCTGATTCGAATTTTCGTCGCTAGGCATCGCTGCTTATGTGGCATCTTTGACTGCTTCTTACGCTTCTCTTCGTCTGCTTAAGCTTCGGCACTCCATGGATTGATGGCTACAACTTCGACAAACCATAGATCTTACGTTTCGACATTCATGACTTCGGCTCTCTCGGGTTTCGGCACTCACTGTTTGAGGATTTTTGGTCCTGACAATGTTATCAGTTTTTTGTTTGCAAATTGATGCTTCTTGATCAGTCAACATAAATTTGAGGGGGGATGTCAATCAGGAAGGATGAAAATTAAGCAACTAAATTATGTGTTTTCTATAATTAAGAACTTCCTTATTTAAACTATTTCTTATATCTTTATTCTGATTTATTTCCATTTTAGCTTAATATTTAGATTAGGAATATGTAATATTAAGTTACCTAAAATAGATTATACAAAATATTTTGTACCTAAAATAGATTGTAAGATTATTATTTAATGGAATGAAAGCAAAGGGAAAAGGCATCAAGTACTATCCAACATTCAACCTATTTGTTCAAAACTTTGACACTTTAACTCTCTCTGTAATTATATAGTATTGAACATTAATATGTTTGCTTCTTTCGTCATACATTTGGTTATTGGCCAAGTGAATAACTCAAATTTGCTAATATTTTGGTGCAAACTCCATGTTATGTACTCAACCTTTTGACAAATAGCTGCTTTGGCTCGAGTCTTTTTAGGCTAGCTCTGACATATGTTCAAGTCTCATATGTTATAATCTTGACAAATCATCTAAAAAAAACTGTTACGAAAATTATCACAATGCTTCCTAGAGGAAGTACAGGCTGCCAACTTTCTTTGCTATCATTGATTCGATGCACATGCTAAAACATGTAATACTCCACTTTCAACAATGTATCTGTTCCTATTGATCCACAAACAGCTTAAATAGAGTAGGTTATTGATCCACAGACACCTTGGCAATCATTTTAATTCTTTCCAATGCATATTCTTTCTATGTCCTTTTAGCATCATTTTTTTTATCCCTATTCTAATATTCTTACACGCGATGAAATTTCATGCCGATTAGGAAATGTCCATCATTACAAGCCTATAAGATAATCAATCTTTAGGTGGGGTCATGTGATGAGCACATCTATTATTATGAATCGAATCCAATGTAGAATAAACTCAAAAACCTCACTTTTTTTTCCAGCTACTAATGTTTCTTCAGACGTAAAATTTCTTTTTTTTTTTTAATCATCGATTCATTTGACCGTTCCTTGAAATAACCTACAAGTAGATTTTCAATATCTACGTCTTTTGTTGTGGTTTCATTATCCATTCTTGGAGAACTTTGATTTTGATCTTACTCTTATTCATGCTTGCTTTCTTCAAGTTTCTTGCTATCATAAATAAGCCCATAGTTGAAATTTCTTCTTGCACCTTCATCCTCACTCATTAGAAGAAGAGTAACCTTCACCTCCATCATGAATATTATAGCTTTATCATGTAGCAAGGTGATAATACTATGCGAATACGTGGATGAGAAAGAATTTAACAACATCAAAATTTTATCCTCTTTAATTCCACATCAAGAATTTGTAGATCTAAGCAAAGCTTGTTGTAGATATTCCATTTCTCTTATAGTGACGTACCTTTTTTTAATGTGCAATGCAAACATCTATTACTAAAAATTAAAATGATTGCCATGCAGAAGTATTCTAATCCTTTTCACATATCCTGTGCAAGTCTCTAAATTGCTACATTCCCACAACCTTGTCTCCCAATTGTTGATAATTAAATTGAGGTACTTTTGTCCATTTCTTGTTTCTCATGTGTATATGTAGGGAATCATTTCTGCTCAAAACCTTAAGTACCCTTATCTTCATTTTTTTAAATATTTAAATCATGGATTCCATTTTACTTCGTAAACTCACATTTATTAGTGCAGTTGAAAGACGTTGATTCAATAGATGATGCCATCATATTGTTATAATCTTGCTTTGATGTTAATGTTTTGTAACTGAAGGCCAAAATCACACTCTTAAGAGAGCACCGACGATCTAGAAGGGAACAAGCTAGCAAAAATAAAGTTTTTACTACACAAATATTTATAGAGCAATTAAATAACCACACAAGAGAAACCACCAAATTTATGTTGTTTTGTATGAATGACCTGCATCAGGAGGACCAGGAACATGAAATTGTCCGCTATTAATTTGTATGTAGTACAAAATAAGAGTACCAAAACATATGCCAAATCCCCTTCACATAGGGTTAACAATAAGGAGAATGGGGAAGATCTGACAAAATCTTTGTAGGCCAAAAACTAAGAACTGAACATGAGCTTGACCCATGGTCGAATTCTCTGGCCCGAACCCGGCTCGAAAAATATTTAGGTCAACCAAATATCAACAATTTTGCACTGTTAATTTGTCCAACTCTTTGCATGCCAATCTACCAACCTCGTGCACTTGGAAATCATTTATGTATGCTTCTTTATATAACTAAAATAAATGATGATTTTGAGCTTACATTAGCGCTCACCTTTAACTATGAGCTATCCAAAATAATAATTGATCTCAATAATGTTTTTATAATAATTTATGCAATAAAATAATAAATTTGTTATTTATTCAACAAACCTCATATCTTAAATGCATTATTGAGTCAAAAATATAATGATTATATTTTATTATGGCTAATATTTATTTGGCGAACTTAAATGTTATGCATTTAAAACCATTTTAGGAGTAGTTGTAGCTCTACTTGAGGTTCTTTTGGTCCTCAAGCAAGTGCTTTCTTGATTTTGTTGCTAGTTGGACATAATATATGATGTATGGACACTCCTAATTAAGGAGTCCTGCAATGTTGAACGCTTGTCGGACACGGCTTTGATATGTGTCGAACATGACATTGAAGTGTCAGATTTAAATTTTAAAAAAATGGACGTGTATCCCATTTAAGTCCAAAATTAATGAATTAAAATTTTATGAAATATATTTTTAAGTTTAAAATTAAACAAAATAATTATTTTGTAAAATTTAATGAAGATTTACATACATACTCCTCAGTTTTTATGTATTTACATAGCTAACACAAATTTCAATTTTTACATGTATGTCCCCTTACATATATATGAAAAGGTGTATTACTTTTTAAAATTGAAAATAGTAGTATATTAGATGTGATATGAAAGATTTGGGTGGCCTAAATGTGAAAACGAAAATTTAGGTACTCGATATGTAAATACATAAGAATTGGGTGCTAAAGAAGCTGATGATCCTTTTAATTATTTTAATAAATAGTTATTAAGAGGATTTAAATCTTGATGTAATACAAACTAATATATAGTTATTTTTTTGTATGTCATAAACTTAACAATTATTTGTGGACATTTTAGTTTTTAAAACTTATTCTTATTAAATTTTTATTTTCTATTTTTATATTGTTCTAAATTATTTATTTATTTCTTTTATAATAATAATAATAATAATAATAATAATAATAATAATAATAATAATAATTTTTATTATAATGGCATGTCCAACACGTGTTCGTATTCTATGTTTTTAATAATAGACATATCTAGTGTCCGTGTCATATCGTGCCTGTGCCTCCTTGTCTGTATCTTTGTAACATAGGGCATAACCTAGCACAAACATCTCAAAAGGGAAGGTGCAACGAATCACTTGATGATAAGCATATTGGTGATAAAGAAGTCCCAAATAATTAGGCTGAATGTAGCAAAATGTCAATATTGAGAGGGATTTCTTACAAAATTAAAAAAAGATAGATTTAAAATCAAAGGGATTTGTAGGAGTGTACCATTTGTAAAGATAAGCTAATGAAAAATTGATTTAGGTGATCTTTGCATGTTCAAATGCGCGTAAAAAATGCACTAATTAAATGGATAAATAAAATTAATGTGGAAGGACTGTGTGGGGAAAGGGACAGACCGAAAAAGACACATAAAACTTATGTTGAGGAATTTATATGCTGTAGATTTAACACATCAAGCAATGCTAAATGTCAGTAAGTGGAGAGTGAGGTCACGAAGCCAACTCCAAATAGTTTGGATATGGCCAAGTATATTGTCTATTTTCTATTCGGGGCATTTACATACATGCCATCCCTTAGTATTACAATACCTAATACCTAAACTTTACTTTGTTACATTTATACAATCCAAATCTTTCATATCACATTGAAAATATCATTTTTTTTTTTACATTTTAAGAAGTGATATACACCCTTTCATGCTGAGATAAGGTGGCATGTATGCGAGAGTTGAATATTAGGTGTTAAAATATGCAAATGCATAGGAATTGAGTGGTATGTATGTAAATCTTCCTTTCTACTATTATGGATCAACTCAGAAGATAAACGGGTTCAATTTTATTTTATTTTTTTCTTCAGCGGCCCCAATCTTAAAAAAATTAAATACTTTTTTTTTTTGTGAAGTTTATGAGACAATCCAATTGAACCTTTAATATATCTCTGTACAGCTATCCAGCATCTATGAAGGTGCTACTTACTTTTAAGTGTCTTGCAATATGCTAGTCCTCTTCTTATGGAGGAATCCAGCATTGATCAGGCATATACATTTGGTGATCGAAACACAAGTGATGTTACAGTTCTCCTAAAGAACTGTGAAGACAGGCCAGAATTAATATATTGTCACTCAACCATTTTGGTAAGAAAAAGCAAGTTCTTTGCTGAGCAGCTTTCCAAGGATCATGCTTCAAGAACAAAAAATGATCCTACTATTTGCATTCAGGTTCCTTGCCAGGGTTCTCAGTATGACTACTATGTTAAAGTTTTGAAACTTTTATATGTCTCTGATGATTCAGTTTTGGAATCTTGGGATTCTGTGAGGTCTGCTCTTGGAGTTCTCCAAGCTTCTGTTACACTTCACTGCGACTCCATCATTGAGAGCTGCATTCGGTATCTGGAAGCTGTGCATTGGGATGAAAAGGAGGAAGAAGAGATATTGAAGATTGTACCAAAACTTGGTCCTGCAGCTATTCCCATCCTGGCCCGAATCCAGCCCGTTGATCTAAATGCTACCAAGAATGTTTTCATCTCTGCCATACACTTTGCAACATCCATTGAAAGATCTTTTCCTCCCTTTGTCGATGACCTAAAAACTTCAGCCAAGGAGCAAGTGGAATACATGCTACTAGAAGATGAAGACACTCCTTTGGTAACAGTGGATGAGGATGTGATGTCCGAGGCCCGGACAGGCCTGGGCAACATGTTCACAATATTTGAGACTGAGCTGAATGCCACCCCATTGTACTTCGAACAGTCGCCAGAGGCTGCAGAGCAGAGAGTTTTGCAATGCCTCGTAGATCTAGAGTGGATGTGCGGTGTTCTTTCAAAGATGGAAATGTTGAGGGATTTTGTCATTGGTTTGTCTAAAATCTCTGATAAAATATTGGCCGTAGTCCAAGATGAGAAGTACAGTTCGTGTCTTTGGGCAGTCAAGGTAAAAGTGATTGAGGTGGTCGGTAAGGCCCTTGACGCAATTGGATATGGAAGTGTGGTGCTTCCAGCTCCATTCAGGGTTCATTTCCTTACAACATGGCTTCCATATTTGAGAAAGATGAAGCCTTTATTAGATTGGAAGAGCGATAGTGATGTATCCTTTGCATACAAGTTGGATGGCGATCTTTGCCAAAATATTGAGGGTGCAATTATATCTCTAATTCTTGCGCTGCCTTCTGGTGACCAGGCAGATATACTTGGCGACTGGATGCAGAGGACTGAAGAGCTGAAATTCCCTGACCTGAGCGAGGCATTTGAGGTATGGTGCTATCGAAGCAAAACTGCAAAGAGAAGACTATTACTTGGAGTTGGAAATCCCACTGTGAGCCTCTTATAAGGTGTGCGCGATCATAGTTCAGGTAATGTTTTAGTCTGCTGAATCTGATCTCCCTTTATTGTAACAAATATTAATATTATTTTATCAAAACCACGATTTTAGGTCTCAAGTTAGTTTTCGTTCATCTGGTAATCTATATTTAGTGCTGTCATTTTTCATTTTTGTATGAGAACTGGGCTATTGACCATCATCGAGCCTGAAGTTTTCAACTTTTTTGTCGATTTTTAGATTGCTTGCTAATTTTGATGCTGGCAATTGCCAGGTTTACTGTAATGGTGGCTTTCCTTAAAAGTTTTTTTTCCTCCCCTGATCAACTGTAATGATTTTGTATTTGACGAGCTAAATTTCTTTAGGTATTTGAAAATTGATTTCACATTGGAAGAGGAATCAAAATTTTCTTTGTAATTTACATGCAGATATCTGTAATGCAAGATTTTGTATTTCTTAATGTGGTAGAAAAGCAGGAAGAAGCAAACAATTTAAGGACTGTTTGGTTTTAGGTAACAGTTTTATCTAAATAGCATTTCTTTGTAAATAGCATTGTAATGTCATGTATTTTTTTTTTGTTTCGTTTAATCATATTTAAAGATTACAGTGCAATCTAAGAGTAAGGTTGTTTGGTGTGGTAATTTCTGTGAAGCATTCTTCCTAGTAAAATTACCCCGCTCAAATGGGAGCATTTTTTAAAAAGAAAAAAAAAATTCACAGGTTTTCAAATTGCAAACTAATAGAATAGGTAAGAGAAAGTCCAGCTGACGGCTCTTCAACAAAGTTACTCAGCTAGAAACCAAATGCTGCACTTTCTACGTCAAATTCTATTGTGGCATTCCAAAATGGGATGTCCAGTGTATGAATTCATAAGAAATAAAACTCTACTTATTTTGAAGTGTATTTAAGACAAAGAAAGTTGCATTTGTACGCCATTTAGCTTGCTTGATCAATATTTCGAAGTTTTTCTGAAGGTTCTGATTTTGAATTCTGCCTACATCAAGTTTATGCTTTTGACACTTTGCCGTTTAAAAAAAATTATCAATGGAATTAGCATTTATTTACACATTAATAACTATCATTGGATATCATACCTATTTGTTTATGACAATGCTATTGTGCACACAAGATTAATCTTCATTTTCTGATGTATTTATCACTATATCGTACGTTTTAGCCTCTCTCTCTCTTTTTATACTTGAACATAGAAACAACAAGTCTGCTCACTTTCACTTCTTAGTCCGGGCCTCAAACAAAAAACCAAGGTAGCTTTTTGTGCAGGTTTTCCCTTATTCTCTAATGTATGTTTCTAGCTTGCTCTTGATCGATGTCTATTCCAGCGGCCAGCCTTCACATTACGCAAGAAGCAAGCTAGAGTTTCATTCTACCTACACATTTTCTATACCATTGCTTTTATGCACACAAGATATTCAGTCTCCCTTTATAATGAAATGAAAGAAACTCCCTCATGTCATACCGCCAGCTAACTCTTTCCTTGACTTCACCATCCCTAAAAAGGTATGCAAAAGGGCTGCCCCTAAGTACAAGTCCAAGTCCATTCTACCTGTTTGTATGCGCTCATTTCTGATAAGTGAACCTCCCTTCAGCATGCTTTTAAGCTCACTCATTCTTTGGCTTGATCCAGCTTTGGAACATCACGCAAAAAGGAACGCAAAGAGCAAATAGAATTTCATCTTCCTTTTTAAAGCTGTAATAGAATGGTCTTTCTTCATTTACTTAATAAAACTCCATCTCTCATCATAGAGCAATGCCAACACAAAAAGGCGGCGGCCCCGCATTTAGCCATCATTAGGCATATATTACCGTTAAAATTCAAATCCTGAGGTGATTATCAAAATTTTCCTGATAATATGTGATCTGAATTTGATGTTATTTGATCAAAATAATTCAATTTTCTCCCAAACTAGAATTTTTTCACGGTATGTCCAAAGCTGAGCAATCCAAAACCATTATTTCATTTGGAAAATTATCCTTGGTTTGTTAAATCATGGTTGAAGTAAACAAGCAATCATTGGAATTTTTAATTTTTTAAGAAAATTTTCAATTGCTGGACAAGCTGTTGTTTTGTTATTTTATGTAGTCGAGTTCTGTTTGTGATGTTTGGTTTCTCATTTTGTTGAGTTATTAGCAAGTTTCAAATCCTGATTGGACATCAAACTAGAAAATAAGAAGGTTCAATATTTGAAGGTTGAAATGGGTGATATCATAAATATATTAAATATATTAAATATGAATTGAGTAACATAATAATGTTATGAGTTATTAGCGTTATCATTGCAATGTCTAGGTGCAATGCTAAGCTCTTTATTTTGAGAGCATATTATATGAGGATCTGGTGCCTTGACGTTGCCTGGAGCCATTAGTGCCACAATGCCCATTTTTGGTGCTGTAGCACTACTCACACTTTAAAATGGGAGCCATTTAGCAAAGCATGATGAGGTCGGTGGCTCAATCTTGTAGGTTAACAATCTTTAATAAAATTTCATAAACTTAAAATAAATTTTAAAAAAAATTAACAAACTTTAATAAATCCTAAAAAAGCTTAACAAATTTTTAACAAAATTAAATTTAACCAACTTTAATGAACAATGCGACCTTAAGAAATAGTAATACAACTTCAATCTTTAAACAAACTTGAACAAATTTTAATAATAAACTTAATGATCGTGAAATAAACTTTAAATAATCTTCAAATAAATTTTGAAAGAAACATAAAGCAAATATAGTAATTTTAATCAATATTAACATAAATAATCAATTTCAAAAAACGAAATTAAATGATTTTAAACAAACATAAAAAAACAAACATATCCATATTCTCAACAAACAATTTCTAAAATAAACTTAAATTAATAAAAAAAGGTCAAATCAAATAAAACCTTTAAATGAAATTAAACCTAACCTACTCAAGTCTTTGACTCAAGTGAGTCAAACTTAATTAGGCTTACCCAAATCTTTTTTATTCCTATTTAAATCACTCCAATCCTTAGTCTATCAATCTGAGTCTTCAACAGCATTTGTCTCACAAACACTTACCGATAAATATGCACGATATAAATAAAAATCTTAATCAAGTGCATTCTCGAGAGCCACCACTCATAAGATGTAATTAACTATAAAGACTTCTCCACGTAGGGATATCAGACTCCGAAATAAAATAATTTTTTTTTTACACGCTGATGATAAGTGAAAAAGTCTGGTTCTGTGAACCCATAGCTCATGGAGATTTAATTTTCTTATATGTTGTAGATTCGTTTTAAGGTAATATATCTATTGCTTGGGATAAAACATTATTCCGCTAGGATGAATTTTTTGTTAATTGTGCTTGTTTAACTTTCAACAATTTTGGATTCACCATATATCAACTTGTTTATTAATCATGTTTTTTTTTTAAAAAAAAACTATAAATAGATGATGTTCAAACTTTTAGATTGAATTTTTTGTTTCTAAATAAGATAATGATTTGGACAAATAAGACAAATAAAAAAAGCATTAAAAAGAATTGTATAGGATTTTTTTGGTTAAAAAATTGATTTAATCATGGCAAAATGATTAAAGGGTATATAAAGGCTATTTGAAGATTATAGATTTGCTATATTTTTCAATTAGTAGTTATGATAAATATAGTATAAGTTATTGTTCAAAATCTTGATTAACTTATGGTTTCTTAAGTTTTTTTTTTGTTTCTATATCTCAAACACCCATTATTTATTATAACATACATAAGAAACTAATTTTAAACTTTTAATTAAGACTCCTAGAAATTTATGTAACTTTTAAAATTGCAGGAAGCAGATAAAAAACACAAAGTAATTTTAAAAATGTAACATCAAAATCATAAATTTATAGAACCTAAGTGACATAAAAATACTATTATAACCATCTAAATATAAGGCCATTAAGAGCACACTTGGTTGCTACTTGTTAGCTTCCAGTTATAAAATAATTTGTCCAAAAAAATATTGTTCTACGTGAAATTAAAATTAGCTTACTTTTTAGACTGGAGGAATTTAAATTAAATCTCAAATTCTAATTACATTTTAATAAGCTTAACAGTGTATTTAGGAACATATTACTCTGTAATTAATTACCAATGTCTTGTAACTCTATTTCAGCAAATTATTGATGCAGCAGGTAGATCTTCATCAGTACACCTCTGAAATGCTGTACAATATATCTACAGCATTCTTATGTCTACATTTTGCCTGCGAGCAATAATTCAAAGCAGTTTCTGGATCACTAAATGACTTATTATTGACCGCAATTTATCATTCCCGTCCTTACTAATTTGGACCATAACCTCTACGGGAGCAGAAGCATTCATTTCTCTACGAAGCCTGGTACATCTATCTTCACTCAAGGAATTGATGGACCTGGGATCCAATGACGTGCTCATTAGATATATACTATTTTGCTTTAAGGAAATAAACACTAAATTTTATAGAAAT
>NEWO01000508.1:364599-460802 GCA_003013225.1 Phalaenopsis aphrodite | reverse complement strand
GATGTTTTCGGTGAGGACACTATATATTTAAAGTTGCGCCATTTGTGTATTGAATAATTCAATAATGTGGTTAATTTATTTAGAACCTTAGAGTTCACTTGTAATTTTATTTGATGTTGAGGACTTGAGTTGTGTTGAATATTGATCTATCCAAAGCAAAATCAAAACCCTAACTGCAAGACATCATTTTAGTAGAGAAAAATTTTAGAAATTTGATCAAGTTAAATACTTGCTTTTATAAGTAAAAAAATTTTTCAACTAATTTAGTCCAAGATAAACGTTAAAAGAACATGCTTTAAACTTTCAAAATGAGATAGTTTCTCTGAATATGTAAATACTTAAAGATTTATAATTTTGTGTAGTAAGTTCTTCTAATATAGTTCTCAATCAATGAAAAATTTATCCCTTAATCTATGTCAAGGACTAATAAATATTGAGTTCTAGTGCACTAAAATCTGTGATTATTTATTCCTAAAAAGATTATAGTTTTTCAAAATTCAATATGCACATGATATTAGAAATAACTAAGGCTGAGTTGAACTTAATCATATATGCTTACTGCCATTGATGTTGATCTTTTTAGGAATAATCTATGTCAAATGTCTGTAAATTCTAACTCATCTCATACCACCTCTAGAGCTGAATGCACTTACCTAGTTCATATATTTCGATTTGTTATTTAGGTCGAGGAATTAGATCTAGTTGTGTAAAGACGAGAGAAATTTTTTCCAATCTCAACTATGATCTATATGATAATTAATAATTTAAAGTAAAAAATGAACGGGAAAAAAATCTACTCTAAAGGATCCTCAAAATCACAAACATGGATATATATATAAATGAGGTCTTATTGTGGTGCTCACCCTAACAAAATTCATTATTAACCTACTTATGTTTTTATTATATTAATGGTTACTAACATTTGAATGACAAAATTTATCACTTTCCTATCCCCAATAACTAAATTATATTTCTATTAGGAATAAGCTTAGAATAAGTGAATTTGTGTCAATTTTTCACCTCTATAATCTTACACAATGCAAGAAAGTGGATAAGCTTCTCATCCCTACTCATCCATTAGATAAGGTTACTAGTCTTAGTGAGAAAACCTGAGCTTTACTCCAAATTTTTGTGTCTATAATAACAAGCTAAGTGTTTATCAGATTATAATTAAGCAACAAATTTATTTTATTAATTAAAGTGGAGTCAAAAGTACACAACTACATGTGTTCTTTAAAATAGGTGAAGAACCACATAACCTTAACCGTAATCACTGCCCCAGGATTAATTTGAACTAGGTTTTCCCATCACCTTCCTACAATCAAACTCTCAACTATTCATCCCAATATTTTAAAATCTTCATTTCAAATCTAACTTCTTATGAACTAGATTCTCTTCATATCAAGCCTTAACCTTAGAACTAACAAAGTTCCTAAAATCAATAGAATTTGAGGCCACCTTCTTTCTCTTCATCCTAAAAGTCATTTATATTAAAAGAAATAAAAGCACCAGAAAAATTAAACACAATCTACTTATGAGTTAACATGAAGCTATGCTTGGATGATGGTCAAAATGATTTGGAAAACTTTGAACGAGATATAAAATGTTGGGTAGCATCAGAAAACTAGTGTGTAGCACTTAGGTGCTTTATGGAACATAAACTAAGGTGCTATGAAACAAAGAATATCACTATAGTGCTAATATAATTACATGAAGGTAACACTATATGTATACAAGGAAGCACTATGGTGCTGAATAGTTTGGTTTGATGGCTCTTCGGTGATTGGTCCAAGTGTTGTGTCGCTAGCATTGGTCAAAGGATGATCAACTGAAAATTCAATTATCATTAATCATGTATTAGAAATAATGATTAACATTAAGTTTTGTAATAAAATGAAAGGATAACAGTTAAATTTTTTTTGTAGCATCATGATGTTGGGATATAGTGTCGTGGCACTATCTCAAATTTTAATCTCTTTCATCGAATTAGATAGTATGACTTTCACATAGTATAACCTCTTGACTAGTGCCATGTTGCTAAATAATTGATGTTGTGATGCACTTTAAATTTGATCAATGTTAGAGTTTTTGTAGCTTTATGACACATGGAAAAAAGAGCACATAGAAAATATTTTCTTATTAAATGCAACAAAGACAATCATACACTCACTAAAAAATAAGATAATGGTTGGATTGCCTTCTATAAAGTACTTAGTTTAATTTTCTAAACATGGTTGGATTGCCTTCCATAAAGTTCTTAGTTTAATTTTCTAAACATGCACTGCTAAATTTTAGGATTTTTTTCTAAGATAAAATTTTGCATAATAGTAATCCAGAACCATTCTTCTAACATAATCATATCAATTGAAATTTTCTTAAATCATTAAATTATAATATTAATTTATAATGACTTAGAATTTTTAATATTGCTATTTTCTCTAAATTTTCCTTCAATATTTTTTATTACTTATCAATCTCTATTCTATGACAATCTTTATGAGGATATGTATGAGAATTAATTAGATTATAACTTAAAAATTATTTCTTGATCATATGCTATTATAATTAAATACTTTTTATAGATATAACTCTTCTTAGAGGTTACAAGAACTGGCTTCCTATGATAATTAGGATTTTGACATTTTACTCCATATCTAAAAGAAAGAAAAATAAAATTAGTATGACAGACAAACTTATCCAATTTAACTAATAAATCCATAATCATTCCTCTAGGGTAGGCCAATTATTGATTTTTTAATTTAATAATAAAAGTTGAAGGTTGAACTTCTTCTTTTTCCAACTTCCTCCTATTTAGAAAGACAACATATTTAGTTAGCTACTAAGTCACAAAATGAATTCCAAACAATTTTCTCTCCTGTAATGTATCGAATGATGTAAATATTTTAATATTTTTATTTTATGAGAATTTTTTTTGAATGATCTCCACAGTTTGAAAATTAAAAAAAAAAAGCTTCTTCCATAGAATTTTGTTCAGAATATTTAGGTAACAATGCAATTATTTTGGAGCTTCATCAAATCAAATATTTATAGTGAGCTTAATAAACACTTCTAAAAGTCTAACAAATTATTAATTTGATAATTATTTTATTAATATTTTAAGGAATGGTGGTGGGTTCTCTCAATGAATTTCTTGATATCCTTTTTTTCTAAGTATTCTAAAATTAATTCATTATGTTTTTTCTATTGAAAAACTTGCTCTTCCAAACTTACATCTTTTAATTCTTTACCACTCCTCAACTAGGGTACTTAACATCATTCTACTCAATTAACTTTAAGATTTACTTTTGTGTTGTTTTGGTGATGTCCTTTTAAGTTGAATACTCACTAAATTTGCCAACTACTTGAATTTTAATATTTTTAATTATTGTACTATGACTTTATAATTGAATACTTATTTACAACAACATACCATCCAAAATTTTCATTTCATTAGATTAGCTTTTAGAATAGAATTAAATAGAATAACTTGGTTTAGGGTTTGAAAAATTGTTATGTTGATTGTTCGAGTTGTCAATAGCATTTGTTTGTTTACTAATTTTTTTTTATACATATTGATTATTTTCCAATTTATGTTGGATGATTTTCCAATTACAGTTATAATTGTTAGAGTAGTGAACTTCAGTATATTATTAATCAAGTTATTGACCACATAATTGAGAGATAATTCTCACTTGTTGACCCATAAACTTTCTTCTTAATCATTGGTGCTACATCAATCATATTTATGCCTAACATGTTTAATTTCATAACAATTTAGCTAGTTGTGAAGTTAAAATTGCTAACTCATCTGTGCTATGAACACTACATGCTTTTTTAGGGTTTATTCTTTCTAAAATCAATTGATAAATAATAGTTTTGATCTTCTTAGTAAATCTATAACACTCTTTAAAGGACTTAGATAAAAATTGCCCTTGCCAATAGTTATAACATCTATAGTAGACCTCAAACATCTAGCCATCATGTTATAAAAAGCTTGGGTAAATAAAAAATCAGGTAGGCATGGTGTGGATATTTCCGTAATAACTTCTTAAACACCAAGATTCATAAATAGACTCATTTAACAAGTTGAGTGAAGGAATTTGTGTCATTTCCAAGTTTGAAAGTTTTATTAAGAGGAAAGTATTTGGTTAAGATTTTTAAGGCTAAGTCATTCAAAGCTGTGATATGCTTGTTATATTGAATTCAACCATATTTTAGTTTTATCTCTAAAATAAAGGGAAGCAACCTAAGTCTATCAATGTCATCACAGGTGTTATTATAATTAAAGGTTGCACATATTTTTGAGAGATTAATTATGTGCATGTTAGGGCGTTCTATGGGTGAACCCCTAATCTGAGAGTCTTAGAATATCTGTATGATAACAAGTTTAAATTGAGAGTTATTATCCTAAATGATAACTCAATTAATATTTTGATGTAACTCATGTACTATTGGAATGACAAAGTCCTCGGTTAATTTATTTTGAGAATTTTCTATAGGCGGGTTTTCCATGTTGCCCACTTTGTTTTTATTCTTTTAAGTTTATAAATCTTCTTAATAGTATTTTCATTTCAGGGACAAAAATGCACAAATTCATAATGATCTTCCCTATTCATACATCACCCCTAACACACTAGTGATTCCTAAAAATACATTTGTGTAAAATTTATAAAGTTGACTTCGCTTTGCAACGACGTCAAAAATTTTATGTGGTATTTTATGAATAATAACGTTCAACACTTAAAGTTGGGATTCTTCGCAAGTATACACATCGTTATCAAGTAATATAAGACTTTCTGTTTAAGTCTCAAGTATCGATCCCACGATTAATGTTTAAATTTGAAATGATAAATTAACTAGGAAATTTATAGAAATCAAATGAAATTTTTGTCACTAATTTTGAAAGTTTAAGATATTATCAAAGTTAAATTATTTAATACTAGAAGAATTTAAAAGCATGTTTTAAAATTAATAACTACTAAACTATGTTTATGTGATGAAGTTTTCTAATATGAAAAAAAATATCTTTCCCACTACGAAGAGTTTTTGGTGAAATGAGATGAGATAAAAGGTTTAAATATGTATTGTGCCAAATAGGAGCAATTTTAATTCTCTACCCTAATTCAGTGTTATAGGAAATCATTGGCTAATCTTAGATATAGTCCCTAAATCTGTGGCTAGGCTAGGAGGATGCTGACTCCCACTCCAGAGCTCCCACTTCCCTTCCTCTGAAGGCTAACTCTCTCTTTAGTTTTCAAACACTAAGATCGAATTGGGGATTTCTATTATGTCACCCTAGAAATCTCCAATTCTACACCAAACAAAGTATATTTCCTTATTTATTTGCACTTAATTCCATGAACGAAATACTCCTTCATGGACTTTAATGTGATTCTCACTCTGTTGTAGAACTCATACTCCATTTCCCAGATCATATGTTTCCAACATATTTTAACAATTCAATTGGCCAGATCGAAAAGTAAATTAAGAGCGGAGTTGAAAAACCATCACAATTTATTTTAAATTTTAACAATGGCACATCCACATTATCTCTTCATTTCACCATATCTCAGAGTAGGGAGAAAGATAAAGGAATCTACTCAAACTTCATGAGAAAGATATAAGAAAACATAAATTTCATATATAAAAGAGAGAACATACAATAATAATAAATAAATAACACTTATCTGAAACTCTTTCTCAAAGAATATCCTTTGTAACCTCTCTTAAGAAATGTAGGAAGATGAAATCTCTCACTTCTCTTCCTTTCCAGCACTTCTTAGAGAAGAATTCACACTTAAACTCACCACAAAAACTAAAAACTATAAAAACAATAACTCTCTAAAGGTGTGAAATGGCGTGGAATGTAGGTGTGTGAAGAGAAAAATTTAAAAGAGTGGAATAAGTTGAAATGGTGCGAGGGGGGGGGTGGTGGTTTGATCAAATTTCGGCCCAAAATAGAGCCTAGTTCGGTTCTCCAATAGGTGCATCCAAAACCTATTAAAAAAGCATCCAAGTTTGTCAAATCTTCTAGAAACAGGCTCTGCACCAACATTGCTACCGTCGGCACCAGTGGCCATCTATTTAATACCTTTGTTTCTGTCAAACGGTGTCATCGGCGCTTAGTCTGGCGTAGTCGGCGCTGAACAAATTCTTAACTTCTCTATTTTTGCTCCAAATTCAATCCTTTTTTCTTCCTTTTTACTCCAAGTCCTCAAAATCAACAACTTACAATAAAACATAGAAAGTACCTTTCATTGAAGTGCAATATCATAAAAAATTAGTATAAAATATATGTCTAAAAATGCATATGTTTTTGGTGTATAAAAATCCCCCAAAATTAAATGTTACTTGTTCTCAAGAAACTTCTTTACTAAATAAAAAAAAGACTTATGGTAAATATTTTAACTTCTAGATTTTCATATCTTAGTTCACTAGATAAAATAACATCACTTAAAAAAATTCAAAATAACTCCAATTAATACTAAAGGTATAAGAATATTTAGCAGTCAAGCCTCAGATTTTTTATTCTCTATTCTTTTCAAGGAAAATTGCAAATTATTCATATTAAAGCCACTTAAAATATCCATATAAAAAAAGAATTTCATGAAACTTTACTAGTAAATATGCTAATACAGAAATATAAGTTTAGAAAATGTAACCAAGCCTTCTTCTTTAAGTTGATTCAAGTGAAACCAATTTTTAATTATACATCTCCTCAAGCTTCTCCTCACATCTTTTTTTCTTATTTTTTCCTTTTCTTTTCTTTTTTTTTTCTTTCAAGATCATTTTCAATCCTTTTTCTTTTCCTTTTCTTTTATTTTTCTTTCCATATGAGGATTACTATATCTGAATAGCCTTTAATGATTGTGAACTTCATTATTTCCTTCTTAAAGTTAAAATCTTTTCACATTTCTTCACTTTATAAATTTTGATTAGCTTTAAAGATTTTTCATAAAGTTTTAATCTTTTCTTCTTACATGAATCTCTAAGATTTTTAATACTTCAAAAATACAAATTCCTTTACTAAAAATGGAAAAACATAGCCTTATTTAATCATACCAAATAACCTTAATATATAAAATTAACCTTTATTATTTAAAAATATTACTTAAGTTTACTATATATTTAGAAACATAAATACAGTTATTTAAAGTTACCCTCTAATACCAAAGGTCATGTTAAAAATTATGAAATATTTTGAAAATATAACTAATTGAGGACAAATAAAATTAAGTCAATTTTCCTAAAAAAAATTTTTTCTCCCAAACTTAAATTTTTAAAAGATTTTAAATGAAGAACTGAAAAATTAAGGGTTAAAGAAAACATTTAATACATGAAGGAAAGACATACCTGTTGAAAGTTATAATTTGAAACTTAACTCTGAAATATTACAAGTGCTAATATGAAAAGCTAAAAGACTTAAAACATTAAATAGAGCATAATAAATATAAAAAATTAGCTGAGAAAGAGTTAACTACAAATACATCCAACAAAGTACTAAAAACTAATAATAGTATTAAAAACAGTCTCACAAATCCACAGTTCACAACACAACATAAGTTTTGGATGGAAGTTGTGGTGAGTATTGATATTTAATGTTGGAAGAAGTTGTGATGATTTAAATCCATTCACTTCATTTACTTCTTGATTTTGCCAATCCAGATGTTAAACTTTGTTGTGAGAACATGTACGAACTGGACTGGTATTGTCTCAGTCAACAATTGGAAAGAATCACATGAGGTTGTATGAATGAGAATGTAGTCCATATGATTGAGTGAGAATAAATACAGATGGGTGTAGAGTTAGAGGACTTTAAAGCGAGAGGTTAAAACCCCCAAGTTGGTTTATTATTTTAGGTTCTGATATGAGAATGTTAGCCCCCCAGGTGGAGGGAATTGAGAGAATTCTAGAGTAAGAGATAGTATCTTCCTTGTCTAGCTGATCTTCAGAACTATTCAAACTTTAAATTAGCAATGTTCTTTATAACATCTCTAGTAAGGGTAAAGAATATTATTGCTCCTATTTGGCACAACACAATTTGCATACTTCTAGAATAGAATTCATATACTTATTACTGGTTCATGATAAGAAGAAAGATATTTTCATATTAAGTACTTTTCTTCTACAAAAACTTTAGTTATCTTATTAAGTTGTTACTCTTTCGTTAAAATATTCAAAATACCAAAAATATTTAAATTTTAAATTCATGCAAAAATCATTTTTAGTTTAAGTAATTATCTTTTTAAAAATAGAAAAACTTTCTAAAAAGTTCATATTGTATAATCTTCCCCGTGGGTTCGATATTAAGGTCTTAATCAAAAAGTCTTATATTACTTGATGACGATACATATACTTGCATAGTATCCCAATATAAATATATATAAAATAAAAAGTTAAATTCTTTTTTTTCTTTAGGATCAAGTTTTTGGTTTTGTTGCAAAATAAGGAAATATAACTAAAAAATACCATCAGAACTATTGTTATACTGTGCATAAGCATTAGGTACAAGATCATGTTTTTGCACATTTTTGAACTAATGATATAAGTTTTTGCACATTTTTGCAGGGTATTTCATATAGATGTAAAAAACAGATAATTATATAGGCAAGGAATGAAAATTGAAATAATATGCTAACATGAATTTTTATATCCTAATTATACAAGTGTAAAACTAAAGATAGGAGTAAAATTAATTTTGATCAAATTTTCTAACATTTTATTTTAGTCTAACATGTAGAGATTCAAATAGACTTTTAAACAGTGGGTATAAAAGCAAACAACACACTAACATGATAAAAGAAAAATACAAGGCAATAGTTTTTGAATTTCAAGTTTAAGATCTAAGTTAGCACGAGTTTTTACCTTATAACAGATATGAAATTAAGTTAAGTTCTAATCTAACTAAATCATAGTACTAAACACAAAACAACAGTTACTACCCTAAAATTTAAAAATAAAACATTAAATACCACAAACGTCATAATAATAATAAAACATAAAAGTCCAAAACACAACATAGTCTAAAACAACACACAGATGCAAATGTAGCAAGTTTAGACTAAATAGTTCATATCATTACAATCATAAAATGAATCTCTCAGCTCTACTCTTCATCCTCAGAATCACCACTTTACCATTTTTCTACAGGCTCATAATCAGGATATCAAGGATATGGAGAAATTTACACTCCTTGTTCACCTCTAATCAGGCTCTCCAAAGATGAGTGGAATTTCTTTTCATAATCAATCTTCCTTTTATTATAACTATTAGTATGATCTGCAAAACGCTCTAAATTTTGTACCTTATCAGCGATGAAATTGATATTATCCATCATCTTCTGTAATAACTCATCCTGAGTCTTGGTGTAACCTCTAGATGTAGAAGCACGTGAAGTAGATGGTCTAGATGAAGATGTAGCAGAGGTAGATGCAACAAACATCTCTAATCCATAGCTCCTAGAAAATCCTCAACTCCAGCAAAAAATTGAATGCTCAAAATAAGTCTTCACATTCACCTTCATGATGTGCTTTAGTGGTAACAGAACTTCCTCCCAACTATCATACTTTAATCCAACCTACTCGCATAAAGAAAATATCAAGGAAGCAAATCCTATACCTGCAGTAGTAGCAGCAACAACTGAACTGATGATAGTGTGATAGATCAAAGCCCCTATGTTGATGGGATTTCTCTTCTGAATACAATAGTTCAACGTTGTTCTTTCTCTGTTCACTTCACTGAGATGATTGGTCAGAAGCAGACGACCAGAAATGAAATAGTGCCATGCCTTTGAAGGTGCACATAACTTTGAAGTTAGGAAATTTACACTCCTCTCATTTGTAATCTTCTAAAGTCCTCTCCCAATAGTCAAGTATGAAATAATCTCATCTAACTCTGATTTTTTAAGACTATAATTCACATAAAAACACAAAGTCTCCAGTGGTAAATGATAAAACAAGTTGATTACCTCTGGAGTAAAAAGTACAAACTTCCCCCGAACCATAACTCGATCGTCCTCAGCCTCTTGGAGATTTGCATAAAACTCCCTTACAACAACAATCACTGCAACAACAGAGAAACAATAGAACTGTTCCCACTGTCGGCGGACTATCAAGTCTTCCGCTTCTCCACCAGGACTCTTAAAATGTCACTCCTGAATCAATTTTTGTGACTGTAGAGCGTCACTATATCAATCCCGAGCTTTTGAACTGACAAATTTGCTCAAATCAAATGGGCTCCTTCCTTTGCTCCTTTTCATTCTTGGTGTCATTCTACAAATTTGATAGATTCCAAAAATAACTTTAAAAATCAAGTTTAAATCACTAAACTAAACTTCCAAAAGCACTAATTAAACTTCCCAAGCAATTTCCATAGACTTTTATTCACTTTTCACCATGAATAGTAAATTTTTGAAATCTTCCAAATGTGCTTAAAATATATGGTGAAAATCCAAATTTTTTTCATAGAAATAAAGCTCTTACCTCAAGGTACTTGGATCTAACAAATCTTAATCGATTCCACCAAGAAATCTTCAAATTCCACTTGCCCTAACCCTCAAAGTCACGAACTTGAGTTGGGGAAGACGATAAGAGGTGTTAAAAACAACTTTTTCAGACCTAAAATTCACTTTTAACCGTTTGCAAACCCGTTTTCGTGAACCGGCACTTAAGCGCAGGTAAGTTGTGCTTAGGCGCCTGCCTCTCGGGTTGGCTAGCGCTTAAGCGGGACATGTGGCGCTTAGGCGCCAATGCACAATTTTTAAAATTTTTTATTTTAAGTAAAATGCAATATTAGCCTAAGTAAACCACTCCTAAATGGTCTCATAACACTTAAATGACTATTTTTACTTCTTATAACTCCCTTCTCTCTCAAAATTCTCCATAATAATTAATTCAATTTGAGGCTAAAAATAACACAAATTTTCATAAAAAAAACTTATATTAATTCACAAACAAGTACAAACACAGTTAACACTTAGTTCTCTCTCCAAATAGCCTTGGATGAGAAAATTTTCTTAGGTATAAAACACTTAACACACATTTACAATTAAACACATAAGTGACACAAACACTAAACACAAAACATAAACACTTAACTTAAAAACATGACACCAAACACATAATTCCTAACACTTAACTTAATGTCACTCTTCATTAAAAGGAACAAATTCTTGTCTCTCAGAAGTCTCTCAAGGATTATAGAGTTGATAAAACGGACGGTGGTGACGAGCTCTAATACTATCATCTTCGATCAACTTTTGTTTAAGGAACATTACCTTATCCATTTCCTCTGTATAACAGGTACAGTTGAATTGCATCTTAAGTTGCCACCCAATATGTTCTATATGAGCATGCAATTAAAGCACCTTAGTCTCTAATACAAATATAGTATTCTCTATCTTGTTGATCTTCTCTGATATCCCTTCAATACTAACGACTAAGAAATTGTTATACATCTCCTATGCACTTTGATTAATGAACTTCTTCCTTCTTCTTTAAATCCATCTCCCATGAAGACATTTTCTCTAAATCTCCTTCTTTTTTAGACTTTTAGGGCAATAAATAATCCGGGGTGAAATTCCTTCACATACCCCTTCTATTTATAGGCTTATATCCCCCTCATAACTTTTAGGCATGACTAGAAACTGCCGAGAGATGTTTATTCCAACTAAATTGCAGTTGCATCTTCTAGAAATCAAAATTTGCATATGTGATTAAATTATCGCGCTTAAGCGTAGGATATGGCGCTTAAGCGCCAGTGTACATTTTTGCACCAAACAACTTAACGTCCAAATTCTCATTCTAACTTGTCTAGGTCACTAAATAAAGTTTAAAAATCATTACTAGCACAGAATAAACTCAAAAATACTACCCCAAATTTCTTAATTAGACTTAAAACAATAATCAAAGTAAAAACACACTGATAACTATGGGTGCCTCCAACAAAGTGCTTGGTTTTACTTCGTCAGCCCGACATAACTAGTGCTCATTCTGGTTGACCCAACATCATTCCATCATTATATTTATGCTAATCCCCTATATAATAAGGTTTCAGTCTATGTCCATTCACTTTAAAAACTTTCTTAGAATTAGGATATTTAATATCCATAGCTCCATAAGGATAATCTTTTATCACAACAAATGGGCCCATCCACCTGGACTTAAGTTTTTCTGGAAATAATCCTAACCTTGTATTATATAGCAAAACTTGTTTCCCTGGTTGAAAATTTTTGGTAAGAATCTTTCAATCATGCCACATTTTCATATTTTCTTTATAAGTCTTAGCACTCTCATAAGATTCATTCCTTATCTCTTCAAGCTCATTTAATTGTAATAATCTTTTCTCACCAGCATCTTTTAAATTATAATTGAACTCTTTAATAGTCTAATATGCTTTAAGCTCAAGTTCAACTAGTAAGTGACAAGCTTTCTCAAAGATTAGCCTATATGGGGACATTCTTATAGGACTTCTATATGTAGTCCTATAAGCCCACAAAACATAGTTAAGTTTGACTGACCAATCCATTTTTGTTGGATTCACAAATTTTTCGATAATTCTTTTAATTTCTCAATTGGATAATTCAACCAAACCACTTGTCTAAGGATGATAAGCAGTAGCAATCCTATGATTTATATGATATTTTTTTAATAACTTCTCCATAATGAAATTTTCGAAATGAATTCCCCCATCAATAATGATAACTCTCGGCATCCAATATCTAAAAAATATAGTCGTTTTAAAAAATTTTGCAAAACTTTCAACATCACATCAAGGTAAAGCAACAACTTCTATCCATTTGGATACATAGTCCGCTGCTAACATAATATATAAATTTCTGAAAGATGGTATAAATGGTTCCATGAAATCTAATTCCCAAACATCAAATATTTCAACTTCTAGCAAATAATTGAGGGGCATCTCATTTCTTATAGAAATATTGTCTACTCTTTGATATCTATCACAAGTTTTGATATAAGCATTAACATCTCTAGAAATAGCAGGCCAATAAAATTCAGATTGTAGAATTTTGTATGTTGTTTTATCAATACCAAAATGTCCCACAAAATCAAAATTATGATAATTTTGAATAATGTCATAAGTTTCTTCTAATAGTACACATATTCAAATGATCAAATCCTTTCCTTGTTTATATAAATATGGGTCATCCCAAAAATAAGTCTTAGCTTCAGAAATAAATTTCCTCATTTATTGGTATGTCATTCCATAGGATCACTAATAATAAAGTTCACAATGTCGGCATACCACGAAACACGCCACTCATTTACAGTGAACAATTTTTCATCTGGAAAATGTTCATAAATTTATTTTTCAAAATAGAGTGGTTTTTCTAATTCAAGCCTGGACAAATGATCGACATTTTGATTTTCAGTTCCCTTCTGATCTACTATTTCAAAATCAAATTCTTGTAAAAGAAGAATCCATCTTATAAGTCTCAATTTAGTATCCTTCTTTTTCATTAAATACTTAATAGCAGAATGATCTGTATGCACTATACAATGAGTTCCAATCAAATATGATCTAAATTTATCAAAGGAATATACTATAGCTAATAACTCTTTTTCAGTTGTTGTATAATTAATTTGAGTTTCATTAAGAGTTTTACTAGCATAGTAAATAACTTTGAAAATTTTATCATATTTTTGTCTAAAAACAACTCTAATAGCATAATAACTTGCATCACATAAGTTCAAGAGGTTTTTCCCAATTTGGTGAAACTATAATTGGTGTAGTGATTAATTTTTCTTTTAATAATTTAAAAGCTTTTAGGCATGCCTCATCAAAATTGAAAATATTATCTTTCTCCAATAAATGGCATAAAGGCTTAGCAGTCTTAGAAAAGTCCTTAATATATCGCCTGTAGAATCCAACATGTCCTAAAAAACTCCTAATTTCCCTTACATTTGTTGGATAAGGTAAATTAGAGATCACTTGAATTTTAGCAGGATCTACTTCCATATCATTTTTTGATATTTGATGACCTAATACAATTTCTCCTACTACTATAAATTGGCATTTTTTCCAGTTAAGGACCAAATTTGTTTCTTCAAAATGCTTAAGAACTTTAGATAAATATTCTAAACTTGAGTCAAATGAAGTTCCAAACATTGAAAAGTCATCCATAAAGACTTCAATCCCTTATTCAATTAAATCACAAAAAATTTTCATCATACATCTTTAAAATGTAGTAGGGGCATTACATAAACCAAAGGGCATTCTTCTAAAAGCATAAGTACCATAAGGACTAGTAAATGTTGTTTTCTCTTGATCCTCATGAAATATTTGAATTTGGTGATAACCGGTATATCCATCCAGAAAACAAAAGTATTTATGTCCAGCTAGTCTATCCAACATTTGATCTACAAAGGGTAGTAGAAAATGATCTTTCCAAGTGACAAGATTTAATTTTCTATAATCAATGCATATTCGCCACCCTGTAACTTGTCTGGTAGGTATTAACTCATTATGCTCATTCACAGTTACAGTTACTCCTCCTTTCTTAGGAACATAGTGAATTGGACTAACTCATGCACTATCTAAAATATGGTAGATAACTCCATCATTTAACAACTTTAAAATTTCTTTCTTAACAACCTATTTCATAACAGGATTTAATCTCCTTTGTGGATCAGCCCTGGGTTTATAGTTTTCTTCCAGATTAATTCTATGCATACAAATTGAAAGACTGATTCCTTTAATATCAGCAATTGTCCATCCGAAGGCTTTCTTAAAATTTTTCAGATATTTCATCAGCTTTTCTTCTTCTTCCTTTGTTAACTTCGTGGAAATTATAACAGGTATAGTAGAGGAATCTCATAAAAAGGCATATTTTAAATGTTCAGGAAGTAATTTCAACTCAAGTTTTGGAGGTTTTTCAATAGATGGACAAAATGATTTATCTTTGTCTATCGTGTCCAAAATTTCAAAACTTTCTTGAACATAACTTGAATCTTCCTTAAAAAGGTTTAAGCATTGATCTAATTCCTCTTCTTACTCGTTTCTAAAATTATTTTCTTCAGATTCTTCTTCATAAGTAGTCTTGAAATGACATTCGCTCAGATATCTTATAACATCCATTCTATATCATTCATCATCTTTACCTTTTGTAGGGTATTTCATTGACTTTGAAATGTTAAAGGTAACAGTTTGATCATTGACGCGCATTGTTAATTCCCCTTTCTGCACATCTATCATTGCTTATCCTATGGCTAGTAAATGTCTCCTCAAAATGATAGGTATCTCTTTATCTTCCTTCATATCTAGCACAATGAAATCAACAGGAAGGATAAATTGGTCCACTTTCACTAGGACATCTTCTATAACTCCTTTATGATAGGTTATTGAACGATATGCTAACTACAGAGTTATAGTAGTAGGGGTTATTTCTCCTAATCTCAATCTTTTAAATATTGATAATGACATAAGGTTAATGCTTGCACCTAAATCACATAAAGTTTTCCCATAAAATTTGTCTCTTATTGCACATGGAATTGTAAAGCTACCAAGATCTTTAAGCTTTTCAGGGAGTTTCTTCTGAATTATAGCACTGCACTCCTCACTAAGTGCAACAATCTCATTATCTTAAAACTTCCTTTTTCTGTTGAGAATATCCTTCATAAACTTTACATAGCTTGACATTTGTCTAAGGCTTCAGCAAATTGAATATTGATTGTAAGCTTCTTAAATATTTTAAAAAATTTTGAAAATTGCTTATCCAACTTCTGTTGTCAAAGTCTCTAAGGAAATGGTGGTGGATGTTTTCATAAATCAATTTTTGGCAGAGAAATAAGTCTTTCAGAATCTTTCGGAGCGTCCTCTTTTGATTCTTCAATTTCTTCTCTCTCGACTTCAATCTCTTTTTGAATCCTACCTTCCAACTCTCTTCCGATTCTAAGTTGTACTGTTTTAACTTGTTCTTTATTCTGGTCTTTTGGATTTATTTTAGTATTACTAGGAAGTGTTCCTTGGGATCTATTACTTAATAAACTTGTAATTTGCCCAAGTTGATTCTCAATATTTCTAATTGTAGCGCATTGAATTTGTAACTGATTACCCTTTTGTAACACCACTTCTTCTATAGAAAACTTCTTATCCTTAAATTGTGTATTACTGCTGAAACTTAGAGGATAAGTAGATCTATAATTATTATTCCCTTGGTTGTTCCCATTGCTGATTATTACCACCCAAATTGTTATTACAATTAAAGTTGGGATGGTTCTTCCAACCCGGGTTATAATAATTAAAATATGGGTTATTTTGCTTATTATTTATGGCATTCAAAGTCTCTGATGATGTTTGAGAATCTACCATTTTGACTAATGAATTATTTTCAATCATGGGAATTAGATGAGAAAAACTCATTCCAAAGTGGTCTAACTTCCTTGAAATTGCAACAACTTGATTTGCTAACATAGTAAATGCATCAGTTTTATGAATATTGGCTACTTTCTTTGGAATCACCCTCTCAGAAGGCCATTAAAAATTATTGTTAGTCATCTCTTCAATTATAGCATAAGCGTCATGAAATGATTTTGACATCAATGAACCACCAACAACGGCATCGATAATAAATCTAAGAGACCAATTAATCCATTATAAAAGGTTTTAATTATTAACCAATCTGATATAGCATGGTGTAGACACTTTCTTAAGAGTTCTTTAAATCATTCCCATGCTTCATAAATAAATTCCCCTTCAAATTGAATAAAAGATGTAATATCATTTCTAAGCTTCGCAGTTTTTTATGGTGGAAAATATTTAGCAAGGAATAATTATGCTAAATCACCCCAAGTTCTGATAGATCCAAGTGCTAATGAATTCAACCACATCTTAGCTTTATTCCTCAGTGAGAAAGAAAACAACTTAAGTTTTATGACATCATCTCAAACACCATCGTATTTAAATGTAGCACATAATTCTAGAAAATTGGTAAGAAGTAAATTTGGATCTTCAGTTGGTGATCCCCTAAACTGATTATTTGATATAATTTGAATAGCAACTACAGTAGATTTTTTAATACTATAATGAAGTTCATCTATAGTAAGGTTGACATAATCTCTTAAAGGTCTAAACTCTTGATGAATTTGTACATTTTGATTATTTTGGTTTGCCATTTCTGTAATTTTTTTGTATTTTTCAAAAATTTTATTTTTTTTGTTTTTCTGATTTTTATAATAGTTCTTTTTAATTCAGAATCGTAGGGCACTAGTCCTTCAGAACCTGAACTACGCATACACTAACTTAAAATAAAATAAAATAAAACAAACAAGATAAGATAAAATATTTAAATTTTAAATAAGACTTTCTAAAAATAAAAATTTACTTGATTTTCTTCCCCGGCAACGGCACCAAAAACTTGATACCGTACCTAATGCTTATGTACAGTATAACAATAGTTCTAATGGTATTTTTCACTTATATTTCCTTATTTTGCAACAAAACCAAAAACATGATCCTGAAGAAGAATAATAATTTAACTTTTTAATTTATATATATTTATATTGGGATACTACGCAAGTATCCATATCGTTATCAAGTAATATAAAACTTTTTGATTGAGACCTGAATCTCAAACCCAAATGGAAGATTATGCAATATATACTTTTTAGAAAGTTTTTCTATTTTTAAAAAGATAATTACTTAAACTAAAAATGATTTTTGCAGGATTTTGAAATTTAAATATTTTTTGTATTTTTGATATTTTAACGAAAGAGTGATAAGTTAAAAAGATAACTAGAGTTTTTGTAGAAGAAAAGTACTTAATATGAAAATATCTTTCTTCTTATCATGAATCAGTAATAAGTATAGGAGTTCTGTTGTTGAAGTATGCAAATTGTCTTGTGCCAAATAAGAGCAATAATATTCTTTACCCTTACTAGAGATGCTATAAAGAACATTGATTAATTTAAAGTTTGAATAGTTCTAAAGACCGACTAGGAAGGGAAGATACAACTCTCATTCTAGAGTTCCCTCGATTCCCTCTATATGGGGGCTAATATTCTCATATCAGAACCTAAAGCAATAAACCAAGTTGGGGGCTTTAACCTGTCACTTTAAAGTCCTCTAACTCTATACCCATCAATGAATATTTCCCTATTTATTCTCACTCAATCATATGAATTACATTCTCATTCATACAAACTCATGTGATTCTTTTCAATTGTTGACTGAGACAATACCAGCCCGGTTCTTACATGTTCTCACAATAAATTTTAACATCTGAATTGGCTAAATCAAGAAGTAAATGAAGTGCATGGATTTAAATCATCACAACTTCTTCCAACATTAAAGATCAATACTCTCCACCACTTCCATCCAAAACTTAATTACTTATCATTTTAAGAAGAAAGATATAGAAAACTACTCAGAATCTATAGAGAAAATAAAATCACACTTTAGTTTAAAAGAAGAAATCATTCTCAACCCAACAACAAGTCTCAATTAAAACCAAAAGTAGTCTAAAACAAAAGGATAAAAACTTATCTCAAGTCCTCCACAAAACTTAATATTTTCAGGATTCTTTTATAAGTCCTCTCTTATTTCTTTTATATTTTTCCAAGAGGTGCCTTAGGATCTCTTCAAAATGTGTCTTGATGTGCCCAAGAGACGCATCCTTTCATGATAATTTTCGTCGATGGTGGTTACAATCACCTATTAAGCCAACGGGTGCCTCAAAAACCTCTTCAAAATTCGTGAAAACCGATTTTACTTGTCTAGTAACTGCCACTGACGCTTAAGCGTAGGGTCTCGGTGCTTAGGCGCGGCCTTCTATGTTTTACCGGTGCTTAAGCGTCGGATCTGATGCTTAGGTGCCAAAACTCTTTTGCATAATTTTTCAGCTTTTTGCTCCAAATTTGATCTTTTTCCACTAATTTAAGCATTTTTTCCATTTTTACTTGTATCTGCAAGAAAAACCCAAAAATACCTTCCATTAAAGTGCAATATCTCAAAAATAGGTATAAAAATGCATCTAAAAATACTATATATTTTAGGTGTATCAGATTCCTTCCACAAAGCGCTTGGTTTAACATCGTCAGCTCGACAAACTATCGGTTTAGTTGGGTTGACTTAACAATAAAACTTCTTTAAATTGTGGTATGTGTCCTTCATAATAATGTTTTACTCGATGCCCATTAACTTTAAATATTTTTCCACCTTTAGGATCCTTAATAATAACAGTTCCATATTGATAGACTTTAATCACTTTAAATGGTCCTAACCATCTGAATTTTAGTTTTCCTGGAAATAATCTCAATCTTGTATTATAAAATAGAACTTCTTGTCCAGGTTCAAACTTCTTATTAATAATCTTCTGATCATGCCATATTTTCATTTTCTGCTTATAGATTTTTGCATTATCATATGCTTCATTTCTAATCTCCTCAAGTTCATTGAGTTGCAGTAATCTTTTCTCACCAGCATCTTTTAGATTGAAATTAAATTCCTTAATAGCCCAAAATGCTTTATGCTCCAATTCTTAATATCTGCTGGTAGAATATCGCTTATAATATAATTTACTATATCCGCATACCATGGTGTATCTATTTCATCAATACTATATAATTATTCATCAAGGAAAATTTTTAAAATTTTATTTGCAAAATTAGTTAATATTTCTTTTTCTAATATAGACTAATGATGAACTATTTGATTATCATTTCCCTTTCTATCAACTACAAAAAAATCAAACTCTTGCAATAGAAGTATCAATCTAATTAACCTTGGTTTAACATTCTTCTTTTGCATTAAATATTTAATAACAGAATGATCTATATGCACTATACATTTAGTTTTAATTAAGGTCTAAATTTATTAAAGGCATAAAAAATAGCTAATAACTCTCTTTCAGTAGTAGTGTAGTTAATTTGAGCATCATTCAGAGTTTTACTAGCATAATATATTACTTTAAAAACCTTATTGTGTCTTTGTCCTAACAAAACTCCAATAGCACAATCACTAGCATCACACATTATTTCGAATGGTTTTTCCCAATCAGGTGGTACAATTATAGGTGCAGTGATTAATTTTTCTTTTAATAATTCAAATGTTTTTATGCATTCCTCCTTAAAATCAAAGTTTGTATCTTTTTCTTAAAGTTCGCATAATGGCATAGTTATTTTTGAAAAATTCTTTACATAACGCCTGTAGAAGCCATAACATCTTAGAAAACTTCTTACCCATTTGATCATAGTCGGTGGTGGTAATTTTTCAATAACTTGATATTTTGCAGGATCTACTTCCATGTCATTTTTAGAAATTTTATGTCCAAGTACAACTCCTCCTGCAACCATAAATTGACATTTTTCCTAATTTAGTGCTAGGTTGATTTTTTCACATAATTCTAGAACTTTTTCTAAATTATTTAAGCATAATTCAAATGAAGTTCCGAACACAGAGAAATCATCCATAAATACTTCCATTCCACGCTTAATCAAATTACTAAATGTTGACATCATACATCTTTGAAATGTTGCAGGTGCATTGCATAGTCCAAAAGACATTCTACGAAAAGAAAATATTCCATAAGGGCTTGTAAATGTTGTCTTATCTTGATCCTCAGGAGCAATTGGAATTTGATGATAACTGGTATATCCATCTAAAAAATAGTAATATTTATTTCCAGCCAATTTATCCAACATTTGATCTAAAAAGGGTAAAGGAAAGTGATCTTTCCTGGTGGCCAAGTTTAATTTTCTATAATCTCTACAAATTTGCCAACCAGTAACTTACCTTATTGGAATTAATTCATTTTTATCATTTACTTCAACGATCACTCCTCCTTTCTTTGGAACACAGTGAATTGAGCTTACCCAAGCACTGTCTGAAATAGGATATATAATTTTAGCATCTAACCATTTTAAAATTTCTTTTTTAACAACTTCTTTCATCTAACAAAATTCTGTGCACACAAATTGAGGGACTAATTCCTTTAATATCTGCTAAAGTCCATCCAAAAGCCTTTTTATATCTTTTTAACATTTCTATTAATTTTTATTCTTAGATTTCACTTAACTCAGAAGATACAATAACAGACAATGTAGATGAATCTCTCAAAAATACATATTTTAAATGAGCAGGTAATACTTTCAGTTCAAGTTCAAGTGGTTTAATACTTGAAGGAATAAGATTTTTATTACATTTTTCAACAAATCTAAAGTTTCAAATTTATCCTTAATATAATCTAAATTTTCTTCTTTTATTTCATCCTCATTTTCACTAAATTCTTCTTGCTTTAATTTCTCTTTAAACTCTTTCTTAAGCTGCTCATTACATAGATAATCAGTAACTTCCATCTTAAGACATTCATCATCTTTTTCTATTGCAGGATATTTCATAGCTTTTGCAATATTAAATTTTACTTCTTGATCATTAACACTTATTATTTATTCTCTTTTTTGCACATCTATCATGGCTCTCCCTATTGTAAGAAATGGTCTCCCCAAAATAATAAGAATTTCCTTATCTTCCTCCATATCTAATACTATAAAGTCTACAGAGAAAATAAATTTATCCACTTTTACTGATACATCTTCTATAACTCATTTAGGATAAGTGATTAATCAATCAGTTAACTGAAGAGTTAGAGTATTAGGGAAATCTCTCCAAAATCTAAACGTTTAAAAATTGATAGAGGCATAACATTGATACTTGCTCCTAAATCACATAAGGCTTTTCCATAAAAATTTTTACCAATTGTACAAGGTATAGTAAAACTACCAGAATCTTTTAACTTTTGAGGAAGCTTTTTCTGGATAATAGCGCTACACTCTTTACTAAGTGCAACAGTCTCATGATTTGCAAACTTCCTTTTCTTATTTAGTATATCTTTCATAAATTTCACCATAACTTGGCATTTATTCTAAAGTCTTAATGAAAGGAATCATTATCGTAAACTTTTTAAGGATTTCCAAAAATTTTGTAAATTGTTTTTTCTCTATTCTTCTATTTTAGTCATTGAGGAAATGGAGGTAATGGTTTTTTCAAAGGAACTTGTGTTTGTTCATTTTCATTATGGTTACTTTCCATCTCTTCCTTTTCCTCATCAACTTCAGTTTCTCTTTGGATTCTTGTTTCAACTTCTTTTCCACTTTGTAATTGAATTCTTTTAATTTGTTCTTTATTTTGATCTCTGGGATTAACTTCTACCGTACTCAGAAGATTTCCTGAAGGTCTATTACTAAGTGCATTAGCAATATGTCCTAATTGATTTTTAATATTTCTAATAGTAGTCCCTTGATTTTGTATTTGATTTCCCATATTCAACATTACCTCTTCCATTGTTAACTTCTTATCCTTAACTTATGAGTTAGGGTTAAATTTAAATCCAGGAGGATAATAAGGTTGATAATTAGGATTTCCTTTATTATTTAAGTTTCCTGAGGGGTCATTGAATTTTTATAATTATTCTAACTAAAATTAGGGTGATTTTTCCATCCAGGATTATAATATTTAGAATAAGGATTGTTATTTGATAACTAATATCATTCAAAGTTTCATAAAATGATTGAGTATCAATTATCTGTCCTAGCGAATTTTCCTCTAATACTGATAGTATTTGAGAATAATGCACTCTAATTTGATCAATCTTTTTTGAGATAACAACAATTTAAGATGTTAAAATAGAAATTGCATCAGATTCATGAATATTATCTACTCTCTTAGGATTTACCTGTTTATAGGGCCATTGAAAATTATTAGTAGTCATTTCTCCTATTAAAGAGTATGCTTCATCAAAAAGTTTTAACATTAAAGATCCCCCTATAGCAGCATCTATAATAGATCTAAGTGATCGTACTAATCCATTGTAAAAAAAATGAATTATTAACCAATATGGTAAAGCATGGTGTGGGCATTTTCTAAGGAGATCCTTAAATCTTTTCTAGGCTTCATATATCGATTCCCCTTCAAACTAACAAAAAGATGTAATATTGTTTCTAAGCTTAGTAGTTTTTTAGGGTGGAAAATATTTAGCCAAGAATTTTTATGATAGCTCTCTCCAAGTTTTGATAGATCCAAGTGCTAGTGAGTTTAACCAAGCTTTGGCTTTATCCCTTAAAGAAAAAGAAAAAAGTCTAAGCCTAACAACATCATTAGACACTCCGTCATATTTAAAAGTAGCACAAATCTCAAGAAAACTAGCAAGATGTAAGTTAGGATATTCAATAGGTGTTCCTCCAAACTGATTATTTTGTAACATTTGGATAATAACAAGTTTAAGCTCAAATGAATAAGCAGCAACATCAGGATTTTGAATAGTTAAGTGAAGTTTATTTGCTGTTAGATTAGCATAATCTTTTAAAGGTCTTTGTCGATTTTTTATTTATTTGATCATCTAAGTTATTCGCCATTTTTTTTCAAAATTTTAATTTCTTTTTCTTGTTTTTGAATTTTTCTAATAGTATGTTCTAATTCTGAATCGTAAGGTAGTAAACCTTTAGATCCAATATTTCGCATAAACAAATTTAATAAGCAAAGAAAAATTTCTTAAAAATAATCTTTAATATATAATTATATATTTTTGGATATTGCCAAAAACTTAACCCCAGAAAATATAGCTATGTAAAATTTATAAAGTTGACTCCGTTTTGCAATGACATCAAAAACTTGATGAGGTATTTTATGAATAATAATGTTAAGCGCTTAAAGTTGGGATTCTACACAAGTATACATATTATTATCAAGTAATATAAGACTTTCTGTTTAAGTCCTAAATATCGATTCCACGAGGAAGGTTTAAATTTGAAATGATAAATTAACTAGGAAATTTATAGAAATCAAATGAAATTATTGTCACTTATTTTGAAAGTTTAAGATATTATCAAAGCTAAATTATTTAATACTAGCAGAATTTAAAAGCAGGATTTAAAATTAATAACTGCTAAACTATATTTATATGATAAAATTTTCTAATATGAAAAAAAACATCTTTCTCACTACAATAAGTTTTTGGTGAAATGAGACGAGATAAAAGGTTTAAATATGTATTCTGCTAAATCAGAGCAATTTTCATTCTCTACCCTCATTCAGTGTTATAGAAAATCATTGGCTAATCTTAGGTTTAGTCCCTAAATCCGTGGCTAGGCAAGGAGGATACTAGCTCCCACTTCCCTTTCCCTGAAGGCTAACTCTCACTTTAATTTTTGAACACTAAGATCGAATTGAAGATTTTTGCTCTGTCACCCTAAAAATCTCCAATTCTACACCCAACAAAGTATATTTCCCTATTTATTTGCACTTAATTCCATGAACGAAATACTCCTTCATGGACTTTAATGTGATTCTCACTTTGTTGTAGAACTCATACTCCATTTCTCAGATCATATGTTTCACAACATACTTTGACAATTCAATTGGCTAGATCAAAAAGTAAATTAAGAGCAGAGTTGAAAAACCATCACAATTTATTTTAAATTTTAATATTAGCACATCCACATTATCTCTTCATTTCACCATATCTCAGAGTAGGGAGAAAGATAAAGGAATCTACTTAGACTTCAAGAGAATGATATAACAAAACACAAATTTCAAATATAAAAGAGAGTGCATGCATCAATAATAAACAAATAATACTTATCTGAAACTCTTTCTCAAAGAAAATCTTTTATAGCCTCTCTTAGGAATTTTAGGAAGAAGAAATCTCTCACTTCTCTTCCTCTCAAAACATTCTTAGAGAAGAATTCACACTTAAACTTATCACGAAAACTCAAAACTATAAAAATAATAACTCTCTAATGGTGTGAAATGGCATGAAATGTAGGTGTGTGAAGAGGAAAATTTAAAATGAGTGGAATAAATTGAAATGGTTCGAAGGGGGGTGGTTCGATCAAATATTGGCCCAAAATAGAGCTTAGGTCGATTCTCCAGTATGTGCATCCAAAAACTCTTCAAAAAGCGTCCAAATTTGTCAAATCTTCTAGAAACAGGCTCTACACCAACACTGACACCAGTGGCCATCTATTTAATATCTTCGTCTATGTCAAACGACGTCATCAACACTCAGTCTAACGCAGTCGGTGTTGAACAAATTCTCAACTTCTCCATTTTTGCTCCAAATTCAATCTTTTTTGCTCCAAGTTCTCAAAATCAACAACCTGCAATAAAATATAGAAAATATCTTGCATTAAAGTGCAATAGCACCAAAAATTAGTATAAATATGGGTCTAAAAATGTATATATTTTTGGTGTATCAACTAGCTATGACACCTAAAGTAATTATAATAGTTGATAATGATAATAAAAATTGAACAATAATAGTAACTAAAAAATGAGTAATCAAAAGTAAAATTCAACATAAAATAAGCTAACAACACAGTGATTCTTCTCTATGGGATCGATACTGGGGTCTTTAAGGAAAACTCTATGTTACTTGAAACAATACGTATACTTGCGTAGTACCCTATTGTGTACACTACAAATCAAACTTTACATTCATTTTTCACACTAGCCACTTATTAAATTGGGCCAAGTTTTTGGCTAGAAAACATATATAAACCTGTGTAATTGCGAGTCCGGTCAAGTTTTTGGCTCTGTTGCCGGGGAAGCTTTGGTAAGAACTTTAGGAGAATTTTAGTTGAACTTAAAGGACTTAGATTTGAAAATTATTGTGTTATTATTTAGTTTGTTTAATTGTTGTATGTTTATTTTAAATATAAAAAAAGTTAAATACCAAAAATATTTTTTTTATTTAACGTGCTTGATATCTATCATATTAATTAAGTTTCTATATTTGTATTAGTTTTTCAAGAACTACAAATCTTAAATTATACAACTCAAAAATAGAGATAACTAGTAGGAGGATTAGCAAACAAAAAAAGATCTTCTGAAGCTATTACAGAAATAATGAATTATTATAAAGATGATATACTAAATATTTTAACTTCTCAGATTACAGATATTTCAAGAAAATTAGATCATTCTGCAATGTGTCAACCTCATGAACCCCTAGTCATTTAGGAAAATTCATTTGGACAGATGATTGACACTAAATCTTTTAAAAATATTGATGATATTGACGATCACTCAAATAACCCTTATTTCAATTACAATAACCTAGGCTAGGAGAATCCTTCCAACTTTTGCTAGAATAACAATTATGAAGAACAAAAATAATCAGGGGAATATAATCAAAATGATCTTTTAGGTAATTAGAATAATCAAGATAACTATAACTTTGGCCATTCTTTTTCTTTTGAATTTAACTCTAACCTTCCATATGAGCTGAAGGAGATGTCTATCAAATATTTTGTTTATAAAATGAAAAATCAGTTAAAAAGTTAGAGGATGCTATAATAAATAAAGAAAACCAACTAGGGTGGATTTTTGAATCAATTAATATTAATCCTCTAGATATTTTACCTAGTGACCCTGAGATAAACCTTAAGGAGAAAAATGATGAGCAAGATAACATATCGAACTAAGAATTAGAAGAGAATTGGAGGATATGTTACAAAAGAAATTTAACTTGAGAAATGAGGATGAGGAGATTGAAAGGCCAATGGAAGAAATTCCTAAGGAATTAGTAGAACCTATTTACTCAATTAAGATAAATATAGAAAGATCTCCTCCAAAATTTACTCAGTACCAATGAAAGAATTAGAAGATAACTTGAGATAGAAGAATATCTCAATGGAATTTGATCTACAATCTGAATCATCTAGGAAGAATCTAACTAAAAATTTAAGAGACCTAGAATTATCATATAGTGATCCATTTCTTATAAATTTTAAGGATGATATTCATATGCAAAATGAAAATACCAGTAGAAGACAATTGGTTCTAGAAAGAAACTCGGTGACTTCCCAAACTAACCAAAGTCACCTAAGAAAAATCTTGATAAAAATTACGGGATACTATCTTCGAGGAGTTCCAAGGAATAAGACTTTTCAACGATATCAGACAAAGAGGTGTGATAGGGGAATGACTCAAATTTGGAACATTTTATTTTGAAATCCAAAAGAAGAAGAACTAAGAGATGTCACAGATTCTGAGGAGAACCTCGGTGACTTCCCAAACTATCCTACTATTTGGCTTCAGTTTTTAAAGATAAATATTTAAATGTTTCATCTTACTATTTTATTAGTTAGGGCTAACAGTCGTGTGAAACGGTTACAAAAATAGCCTGGAAAATGTGAGGATTTAAGGTAGTAACAAACGACAACCTCAGAATCATAAGACAAGTTAGGGCTTATATTGTATAGCAGAATAATACAAAGGCCTAAAGATAAGTTGAGGATTTATGTTGCACTAGGAAAATAGCTCAAAGTCCTATGGATTATTATTTAATTCTAAAGAATGGTTTAGATGGTGTAGACATGTTCTACTGTTGAAAATGGACGTGCTGCCCACAATGTTAGCTCCAAGCTCCTTGTCATGGCGAGTTTAAGTTTTCTAATGTGTCAAGTCCTGATGTCAAGTCAAATGTTTCCTGAGGTTATGGTTATTTTAAATATTATGGGGACATTAAAGTTGATTAGAGCAACACCGGTTAGGATCCTCCAATTCCCTCGTTCTGACATCATTATTTTCTTTCGGATTTACTTAGTCCAAATGAATTTACTAAACTTAAATTAATGAGTTCTATATTATCATTTAGATCATGGGAAATCTTATTAGCAACTGTAGGTTACCTCCTTTGAGGGATTCCCGATCATCCGATAAATACATTTTAATTTAGTTGTAATTTTTTTTGTTTTATTTTGTTTGTGATTAAATTTTGATTTGCCTTATATTTTGAACGTGGTGGTGGTGAATTTTATCTTCTTCAATTTTAGTTTTAGTTTCAGTTTGGTGGCTATCCTAAAAGTTTTGGTTTTGACATGCATGGTGACATCGTTCTTTAACATGCAAGTTCATTAGCAAGAAAAGTACAATAAAGATAGTGCAGAAAAAAAAAGATTTTGTAAACCATAAAAGCATACCTGTCGAGTCTTCTCGTTCCTCCACGTAAAAGTTCATTACTTGCAAGGCATATATATATATATATATATATATATTTGAGAGAATTAAAATATACTGGTAGGAAAACCAGAAAGTACAGATCTGATGTACGTCTACCAGATCCTATGTCATATCTTAGTGGGTCCTTTTTATTTAAGTGTATAGATGGTTTCTTAAGAAATGCATAATGAGTTTAACCATGCTTTGAAATATCCAAAAGAGTTTGAGAAAAGGTTCAGGGACCGAGTCCCAAGCATCTCACAATCTCTTAAAAAAATTCTCAAGCTTATTCAAACTTATTAGGTTGCTTAATAACTCATCCTTATCGTACCATTATGCTTAATGAACTGATGTTCTGAAAAACCCTAAGGATGTGGTAATTATCACTTGATGTTTTATTTATAAATTATATAGGTAAAGGCTCTTAGGGGATTTTTGGCCTAATTAAGAAACTTAACACTTTGATTTTAGAGATGGGCTTGTAGTATTTTAAAAGGGTTTAAATTAGTTATAGATTATTTTATAAAATCCACTGGACCAAATTTGATTAGACCCAATTCACTAATAAGCCTCCTAAAGCTTAATGGGTAGATTTGTGATTTTAAGAAGAAGATTTTTAGAAGTTTATGTTCTCAATGATTTTCTTGAATCATACACCATTAATTAGGGTTTAAAATTAGTGAGTTATGATCTTCCAAAGTCAAACCCTCGTCGTAATATTTTCTTATTTAGTCAATCTTCCAAACTTCATTAATTTAAGGAATTATAAATTTATCTTTAATAAGATCAAAGTGAGCTTGGTTGCTACCATTTATCCCTTTCCTATTTCAATCATCAAAACATATCAATTAAGATTAGTTGTTGCCCACTTAGCCCTTTGGTTAAGGCTAAATATTAATTAAGCCTTAAATTCCAAAATTACCCTTTTTGCCCTTAAGGCCTTAACACACTATAATTTATTAAATTGAACTCAAATGACTTGAAAATTTTATATTACCTCACTCATGGGTCAATTAAAACATTAGAGGAGATAATGTGATTTTTCAGAATTTATTTAATTTTATAATTATTTTTAATGCAAAAATAAGGACTTTCAATGAAAAGTTAATAACTCAACCAAAACAAAACCTCTATCCTTAAGAAAATTATTGGAGGCTCACCTAGGTTAGAGGACCACTTGGACCAATTTTCATAATTTTTAGAGGCTTAATTTGATTATTAGAATTATTTGTTTATTTTAATCATTAATAAATATAAAATATCATTTAAGTATAAAATTAAGTTTGACATTTTCCTTAAATCTCTCTGAGTCAAGAAAACCCATAGAAACAAGTTCATATTTTTGTGATTATATTTTAATTATTAAAATTATTTTAGTTGAAAATTAAAGAAAATTCATTTTAAGTCTTTAAAAAATTAATATCTTGACTTAGAAAATTAAGAAAATTATTTAACTTAGTTTCAAGTGATCAGGAAGCCAAATGTGATATTTTAAAGTATTTTACAATTTTGCAATTTTTATGATTTTTAAATAATTTTTAATTATTTAATAGGTAAAAAATAGCTTCAAATGAAGTCTTTATTTTAGTTCTAATTTTATTTTTCTTAGGTTCCTCTAATCATAAGGAGCTCCCAAAATCAAATTGGTGATTTTTTGAGTTATATTTTAGTTATTATAATTATTTTAATGCCAAAAGTGTAATTTAACTTAATTAATTCTTTTGAGTACTCAAATTAACTCCAATTGACAAGAAATTTTTTTGGGGAGCTCCTCTGATAATAACTTACTGTGGAGAATAATTTTTATTTCACTTATATTTATAACTACTCCAAATTAATTTTATTTTATTTTTTAGGATTGGTGACAATTAGGATTATTTGTAATGAGTTAAATCAAGTTTATATTTTTCCTAGGGTCCTCTGACTACAGTGAACATATCAAAACAAATTTTTTAATTTTCTAATGAGTATTTTAATTTTTATACTTATTTTACCAAAATAAGCATGATATACTTGAAAAATAGAGATCTCTGTCTAGAGATCCCTCCTGACGTTGGAAAAAATCAGGGAAGATCCCTCATGACAGAGAGAATCAAAGCCCCAAAAATCATGTCATGGTGAAATGTCTATGCAAATGGAGAATTCAAATAAAGAAAACACCATTTAATTAATTAAAAAACATACATGCATAAAAAAATAAAACCAATTCCATATTGTTCTCCTCTGTTCACTGAGCAAGAGGGTATTTTTATTTTATTTTTGTGATTTTACTACACCAAGATATGGTTTTTTGATGTTCTGGCATTTAAATAAATAAAAAAATCCATATTTTTTTACTTAAGTGACACGACGTCACCTCAACCTCGGCATCTCTGAGCTTTCCACGCGACGTCTTCTAGTTCGGCGCCGCCAGACACCTCAGCGATGAATCCACCCGCGGTTCATGTTCCACTCCTTCGTCTGGCTCCATCACGACCATCCATCCAATACACATGAAAATGGATGGCATCCGTTCATCATCCCCAAATCCCTAGCCCGAGAACCGTCCAACTTCAAACTTTAATATCTCTCTCGATACTTAACCAAATTAAGTGTGATTTGTTGCTATATACTCTTCTTGACTAGAAGAACATATCCATACGGTTAATCAACCCTTAAATTGAGTCTATGAGCAAGGAGAATTAAATGAAGCCTTGTTTAAGGCGAGAGTTCAATACCTTTGCTCAAGAGGCGTGGCCTCGATTGGGTGCTTCCAAAAGCTTGCCTTGAGTCCAAAAAGCTCCTATATGAAGCCTCGAGCAGTGGTGAAATGTCTAGGTATGAAATTGACCATGGCCGATTTAGGGGTTCAATAAAAGTCAATGCTAGGGTGGTATGATGATGAGGCTTTTGTGGGGGATCTTCTTCTCTCACTCAGGGTTTGGTGTGGGTGCAATTAATTTAAATTTTGTGGATTCTAGAGAGATGTCGTATTTTGGGCTTGATTTTGAGCTCCAAAATTGAGCTCAAGCAGTGGCTTTTAGGGCTTAAGGATGGTTGGATTGAACTTGGTGGGTCTTGAAGAAGCTCTGGGATTAATTTGATACAATCTCCCCAAGGAATTTCAGGCTCCCCCCTTGGTCGTGGAGGGTGAGTTTAAATAAAGGGGGAGGAGAAGTCAACATGGCTGGCCAGTGGGTGAAAAATGATGCTTAAGTGGAGGTAGGAAAGGCTCCAATTGCCAATTGGACTTGTGCACATTAGGTGGATTCAATTTTGAGTTTGAGCTTCTTGCTGCAGCTTGGTCATGGTGTTTTCTGACAGCCAAGGTGGCCGGCCAGCCAGGGTAAAGTCACCATTTGTTCAGGGGGCTTAGGGCTTGGGTTTGGTGCAATCAATTGTGGTTTACCATGTGTAAAGGTCTTTGATTAAAGAGGAATGGGAGAAGTGTCATTTTGGGTCAAAATATGGATTTGGGTTGGACTCAACCACCAAAGTTGGTTTGGGCTGAAGAGGAGATTAGTTGACTCAGCTTAATCATTGGGGATAAGTCACCATCTAAAGAGATTTGACTAAACATGAGTTAGAGTGTATCCCTAAAAGGGTTAAAACTTTTTTAAGGAGGCTTGAAAGTGGCTTGGCCTCTTTCCATTAATAGCTTGATGAGGTGGCAAGGCTCATATGACACCTATGGCTTGGGAATGGCTTCAGGGCTTCCCTTTGGCTTGGCTCTTTTGCATGAGAAAGGATTTTGAATTTTATGAGATATTTTGGTGGTATTTATCTTGAGGCTTGATTTGGAATAATTTGATCATAGACTTAAGAATTAGGGAGTGATTTTAATGAATGGATGATGAGGGGGGATATTGTCATGTGGGCTTTTTGAATTAAACATGGTGGGCATATGCTTTTTTAACGATTGAAATTGGGCTAAAATTTGGATCAATTGAATGTTGAATTTGGTGTAGGTAAATTTCTTGAAGAGTTTGGAAAGGATTTCAAGTGATTTGAATTGAATTGGAAAGTCAATTTGGTGGATTTAGTCATATGACAAAATTTGGGCTTTTTTACTTGGGTGAAATTGGGCTTGAAAGTGGGTCAAATTGGGCTTGAATTTTGTTTAGATTGGGATTTGGTGTACTTAATTTTGATTTGAAATTAAAATTGGGCAATATTGGGGCTAATTGTGCTAAGATTGGGCTAATTTTGGAAAATTGGGCCTTTAAGGGCAATTTAGGGCTTTTGGTCAAATTGGGTCAAACTGATGATTAAAAATTGATATTGGGAATATATGGGAATTTTTGGGATTTTTTTTTATGAGGGGCATTTTGGTAATTTTTGGCAATTTTAGGGATATTTTGGAAATTTGGTGATTTTGGTGAATATTGGTGAATTTATGTAGAGGTGAGTGATTTGAGATGACTTTTGGACAAATTTGGGTATTTTGGGTAATTTTGGGATTTTTGGCAAAAATTAGGGTTGTAGGGGTATTTTGGTAAATTGGTGATTTTTGGCTAGAATGGGTAAGTAAGTCATGAAGCCATGCCAAACCAGTAGAAGCTATATGTGGACTCCTTTTGGATGTTCAATATTCTTTTCCTAACCCTCTTAGCCAGGACTAGGGGTTTGGGTCCATCCATATGAGCTTTCCAAAAGGAGTCATGAGACCAAAATAAAGGGGTCTTAAGGTTTAGGGCATGTGAGAAAGTGTGTGCAGACTAGCCTAACCACAACCAGACCACCCATGGTTAGTCCTAAGGCATGACCATCCTATGGGGACTCTCTTTGAGATCCTCCAGACTGACCCTACCTACTAAGTGCTAGAGGTCAGGATCAACATGTGGAAGTTCAAGTTGAGTAGAAAGAAGTTTAGAATTTCTAATGGTGAGTGTTCCTTTTCTAGTTTTCTAGGAATAGTTATCAGGAAAGTCCCATGGCTAGACCCTAGGCTACTATAAAGGAAAAAGGTAGGCCTCAACAAAAAATGAGGTCAACAAATGGACCCCTAATAGGTGTTGTGTGTCGGGCAAGTACACAACGCACGTATTCGCTTTGACCGATGAGATCTAAAAAACTACACAGATTTCTAAGTCAATAGACCTAGAACGACGAGCAAAATTGGATGATAGTTATTTTCACTGGGGAACTGGAAAGTGAATATCCAATCGATACAAGAACTCAAAACTCTCGCTGGGAATTTAGAAGGTGGATTTCAAATCATCAGGTTTTGAGTATATTGGAGGATGAGAATTAGAATTTAGGTGTTAACCTCAAAATGGAAATTGAAATATGGGTATCGATCCCAGAAGAAGAATCAGATGCCTTACTCCATTTAAGGTGGTCTTAAACCGATCTTGAAGATGAGGATAAGATGCCTTGAATTAATCGAAGGGTTCATTCCCTCAACCTCTAAAGTTTGATATTTGGACCATTGCAAAATAATGTGGAATCCTCTTCCTCTAGAATCTGATATTTGAACCATTGCAAAGCAATGGAGAATCAGATGTCTAAATCCTCATCCTCTAAAATTTGATTTGAAAGATTGCTATAGGAGGGGACTCCTAAAGCAACATGAAATCAGATATAAAATACTCAACCTTTAAAATTTGATTTGCTTTGGAAACATATCTCTATGTTGGGAAGGAAAGCTCGATGAATCACATCCAACCCAAGATATAGTGGACACAGACTAGGTTGAGAAGAAAAGCATGACGACTAACATCCAACTCAAGAGCTGATCATACAAGGTAAATTTACTACATTGTGGAGGAAAGTTTGATGACTAACTTCCAACCTAAGAGGTAGTAGACACAAATCAAGTTGAGAATGAAAGCACGATAACTAAAAATTCAAATCAAGAGCTAATCAGGCAAGGTAAATTTACTACATTGGGGAGGAAAGCTCGATGATTAACATCCAACCAAAGAGGTAATAGACATAGATCAGGTTGAGAAGGAAAGCACAATGACTAAATTCCAACTCAAGAGCTGATCAGGCAAGGTAAACTTACTACATTGGGGAGGAAAGCACAATGACTAACATCTAACCCAAGAAGTAATAGACTCACATCAGGTTGAGAAGGAAGGCACGACGACTAACATCCAACTCAAGACTTGATCAGGCAAGGTAAATTTACGACATTGGGGAGGAAAGCTCGATGACTAACATCCAACCAAAGAGGTAGTAGACACAGATGAGGTTGAGAAGGAAAGCACGACGACTAACATCCAACTCAAGAGCTGATCAGACAAGGTAAATTTACTACATTGGGGAGGAAAGCTTGATGCTAACATCCAACCCAAGAGGTAGTGAGAGGGAATCAGAATCTCAGTACTGAACCCGAGAACAATATGAAAATAGTGTAGATAATTTATGGTGTTAAGTTCATAAATATGCGTCATGTGAAGATTGATATTGGTGAGAAAAAAATTGTGAAATTTTGTGTGATTTTTTTGCAGAATGTGAAATTCTGCGAGGGTGTGAAGAAAACTAGTGTAAACCAAAATAGTCGCGTTATGCAAGCAAAGAGTAAGAAACCTCAAACTCGAGATAAACAAACTCAAGAAATCTATCATTTTCTTTTCTTGTTGTTTTTATCACATTTAATTATCAAAATATATTTTCAAATTTTAACTTTAAATGGTTGATTTTAAAAAATATTTCATGTTTTAATATTAGGCTTTTGTTGTATCGTTCTTTGTTCATTGTAATTTAAAACCAACGTATGGTTCTGTGGCTATTTATCAATCGCACGAAGAGTGAAATTTGAAAAGCAAGTTGAAATCTGAAAGAAATTTCATTAATTTTCTTCAAATACGAGTTACAGATTGAGTACATACGAAGTATCAAAAGACAACATGTTGAATACATCTGAAACATCATATACAGAATACATATCATAAGTCGAATATATCTGATACATGTCTCATCATTTTTGCGGCATCAAAACATGGTACAAAAGGTGTCCACTGACCATCCATCCTCATTGGGGTGAGCTCCTGATCAAGCTGACCTACTAAGCCATGCTCCAGCACAAAAACTCCCTTTACGTGTACTTAGAGGTACAACCTTCTCATAGCTCATAAGGTTGTAGTTCTTCTAATTCTAGGTCTGGACGGAACTCTCGTGGTATTTTGTTGTCTTGCATTCTTCTGAATCTTACAGATGCTCTGGGAGATCACACTCCCGAGATGCAGTGCTTGGCCAAATCAGCCCCATTTCCATTTAAGACCAGCACCGAACCCATCGGCAGTGGAATCTCAACGGACCTCCTGAATTCCCATGGGCTAATGATGTTGATTTCTATTCTAAAGATTATGTTGCTTCTACTCATGAAAGGCACTGTGAAAAAATGTCCGACAAAGTCATGGTGATCAATATGGGGAGAAATGAAATCCCCTTTCTCGTGGATATTAATTATGCAGCTGTTTGGGATGCAGTCGGGTGGTAATATACTCCATCAAATCAGCCTCTTTACCATTCTTTTTATTCCATAAGGCATTGGATCCACCTCATCATATCTTAAGATTCTAGGGGGGTTCCCTTGCGTATCTTCAATAAAATTGTAGCAACAATCACATTGAATGGTTATCCTGCCTTTCCCGGGCATCCATTTTTGCGACTCTGAATAAGTTCTTGGCCTCAGCTGACTGTCTCAACCTCTATCTCTCAGATTGAATACACAGTCTAAAATTCTTTTTCATCATTTTCTGAGAAGACCCTAGTATACAGTTCCAAGCCTTTCAAAATGTTGACAATTTCACCCCGAACTTCTTCGTAGAACTCGAACGGTCTTCTTTCAACCCAACACATTCTCTCTAATTCTGCCGTGGAAATCTTTTCAAATTGTCGGGGTTTTCCCCTTGTTTCAACATCTTAAGGAACCCAATCTGATCTAGTTTTGTAGGTAATGGGATGTACGACTCAACATCTGGATGCGCTGCCTCTTGGCCTCCCACACTGGCGGCTGTGAACTCTTGAAAAGAACTCTTGCAATCCAAATGCAGAACTTTTCATCTTGGGTATTTAATGAATAATTCTTTGGTAGATGATCTCAAAAGAATCTCAACATTACATAGTGGGCAACCCTTGTAAAATTTGTGAGGTATTTATGTTTGTATCGGCTCTGTGGCCAGTTCTAACTCATCCTATATGCCAGATGGGCTAGAAGTGGTCTCCTTCATGCATGGCTCATAAATTGTCCCCTCAAGAATCGGGGTAAGTAGACCTGCTGCTTCTTTTTGTCATCTTCTCTCTTCTCATAGGAAGGCTCTATGTTTGCGCTGGTTGGCATTGCGATGTTGAGTTCTTCTGAGCGGTTCATCTGACATTCTCTATTCATCTGCACCTACTAAATCTCCTATCAGAGCAGTTATCAAGGAATATAGACGACCGGTTCCTTTGATTTGATGTTGTTGTTGAGTGATTACTTTCTTCTTTTCTATGAGGAGTCTTCTCTGGTGCCCATCTTTAGTAGAGACGGTAATCCTTTCTTCTCCTGGTGACTGACGACGTCCATCAGGGAGTTCTCATATTCTATGTTGAATTGTTTGAAGTCTAGGTCAAAGTCTATGAAGCCGCTTTGAGTAGCTCTTCCTTCATTCAGTGCGAGATTTAGTCCATCTCTAAAAGCAAAGATCAGCTTCCGTCCTGCCATTTTCCGTAGAAGACAGAAAAACGTCAATGTGCTGACATTCAACATGAATAAGAACAAGAACAAAGCACTTATTAGACAACACATTTTTATAATTTACAGATTTTATTAATTTAATTTAATTTAATTTAATTAGATTTTAAAATTAGAAATAGAAGAAGGGAAACAAAATAGGCAAACTAAAAAATCTTTCATTTTATTGAGGTTAATTTATTACAAAACTTTGGATCAAGTCATAAATGCTTGGCCAAATAAATAACTCCAGAACAATCAAAATTTCAAAAAGTAATCTATTTCAAGCAGCGTCACAGTGGGTAATATATCTTCAAGTAGCGGCCATTGACCGACAGCATAGATCTCTCGCCTCTGAAATTCGTCAACTAGTAAGCTCCTCCCGAGTAAACTCACTCTATGAAGAATGATCCCTCCCAAGTTGGTTCAAATTTTCCACCTATTTCGAGGTGTGCAAGAATAGGTCTCTTGAGAATGAGAACAAGATCACCAACTTTGAATTCCCTCGGGCGGACCAATTTGCCACAAGCCTGCACCATCCTTGCTTGGTAGAGCTCCAAGTGCTATTGTGCTTCTAGTCATTTTCCACGAGACTTTCCAATTCTTTAAGTCTAAGTTTTGCACTTTTTTAGTGGTAAATTGGTTGGCGACAATAAATTAGAGAGACAGTGTCTGAACTTGTAACCTCGTACCCGCACAGGTGCGCATATGGTGTATATTGAGTGGGAGTCCCGAACGTTGTCCGGTTGGCCCATAAAGTTCTAATATTTTATTATGCCAATTTCTTTTATTTTTTGTCCAGTGTCTTCTTTAGAATCTGTACGAGCATTTTATTGAAGGCTTCGGCCAGTTCGTTTATCCTAGGATAGTAGATTGTAGAGTACCTCTAGTCTATCTCATGTCGTTTAATGAAATTGTTGATCTTTATGCTTTTAAAGGTTATCTCATTGTCAAAAATTACTCTGAGTGGAACAATAAAACGATAAACAATTTGGCTTTTAAAAAATTGAAAAACGTGTTGTGTTGTAACCTCTCGTAACTACACTGCCTCTGCCCACTTAGAGAAGTAATATGTAGTGGGAAGAATGAATCTATGTCCCTTGGAGGATGGAGGGTCTATCACACCTATTATGTCCATGCCCCAACACTTGAATGGACAGGAGGTGATAGTTGGGTGTAGCACATTTGGAGGTTGGTGTAAGACTGCCCCATGCATTTGGTAAAGGTGACATCTTCTAGCTGTATACATGCAATCGAATATCATTGCTGGCCAATAATATCCAGATCTTTTAATCTTCATTTTCATTTATGGCCCTGACTAGTGAGCACCACACAATCTGACATGTACTTCTTTATCGTAGCCACATCTGATCAAATAATCTCCTATAAAGAACATCTCCCACTAGAGCGTATGACATAGCCTTTCTTCTGATGCGATATGCTTTGGACTTATCTTCTGGCAACTTTCCTCTCTGCAAATATTCTATTAAGGGTTTGCGTCAATATTCATTGATGTCAGCAACTGCAATCATCATTCCTTCTTCTCTCTTGAGCTTATGTATACTGTCGAGGTCGATTTGAGAAAAAAATCATCTTCCTTATACTGTAATATCAATGGAATCCTCCGGTGGACATGTCAGTTCCTTAGCAAGTTTTGCTAGAGCGTTGGCATGGGCATTATCTCCCAGAGGAATCCAGTAGAGTGTCACAATAGAGATCTGTTCAAGCAGCTTCATTATGTACCGGTGGTATTCTGCTAATTTTGGCTTCAAAATCTTGTATTGTTCAACAACTTGTTAAATGATGAGTTGTGAGTCACCATAGATGGCAACATCTGTTATATCCATTGAGATTGCTAATTCCAACCTGATTATTAGCGCTTCATATTCTGCTTCATTTATTGTACATGGCTCTATCAGGTGGTAGGAGAATCGCAACATGCCCTTATCTGTCGTGATGAAAATCAGACCAATCCATGTTTTTCCCAGTATAATCATTTCTGATCCTTGGTCTCTTCTGGCTGAAGAAGCTCCATCAAAATACATTTCCTAATGTCTGGCACTGAATGGCTCTATTTGCAGTATATTTTCACTGGGAGCTCATCGTTGAGTGGGGACCTAGTTGGAAGTGGGTGTGCTGCGAGAAAATCTGCTAAAATTTGTCCCTTGATAGCACGAAGGGGAACAAAGTTATATCAAATTGCAATAAAATCAATGGCCATCTTGCTAGATGTCCCAAAAGTGTTGGAATAGGTGGATACTTTATCAAATTATAATAAAATCAATGATCACCAAATATTACAACGGATTAACTTTTGAAATAAAGGTAATCTTGTGAGAAAGCATGTAGTGTCCAAGCTTTTGGGAAACAAAAATTAAAGCTAGAAAATTCTTCTCGATAGGCGGATACTTTATCTCTGTCATTATTAGATGACAACTCAAGTAGTAGGGTTCATTATCCTTACCCTCATCATTGACTTGGGCTAATAGGGCTCCAAGACAGTCGTCTATGGTTGCGGTACAAAGTATTAATGGTTTTCCTAGGATAGGGGCTGCCAAATCAGGAGTGTTCTTAAGTATCGTTTAACATACTTTAAATTCTACTGTTATTTTTCTTCCCAAATGAATTTGGTGCCCTTTTTAATTAATGTCGATAAGGGCTGACACCTATTTGAGAGATTAGAAATAAAACACCTAAGATATGCCAATTTTCCTTGGAAGGAACATAGTTGTTTCAAGTTTTTTGGATGAGGCATTTTCAAGATAGTTTTAATCTTATCCGGGTTGATCTCGATTCCCCGATGATGGACAAAGAAACCTAGAAATTTTCCGGAGGTAACAACAAATGCGCACTTTAAGGGATTCATCTTAAGAGTATATTGTCGTAATCATTTTAACATGATCCTTAAATCGTACAAATGATCTATTTTCTGTTTACTCTTGATAACTAAATCATCCACGTAGCATTCCACTTGGTTGTGAATGAGGCGTCAAAGATTTTCATCATTGCTTGTTGATATGTAGCTCCAACGTTCTTTAATCCAATCGGCATTACTATGTAGCAAAAGATCCCAATTGGTGTTCTGAATGTTGTAAGCGCTGCATCCTCAAAAGCCATCTTGATTTGGCTGTAACCTGATTATCCATCCATAAAAGAGAAACTCTCATGTGTAGAAGCGATGACCACCATTAACTCTGGTATTGGTAGTGAAAATTCATCTTTTGGACATGCTTTATTTAAAACCATGAAGTCGACACATACACGGATTTGTCCATTCTTTTTCTTAATTGGTACAATATTGGCTAACCATGTGGGGTATTGCTCTTCTCTTAAAAAGTCAGCATCTATCAATTTCTTCACCTCGGTAATGACTTATTGCTCTATCTCGAGGCACATTCTTCTGGGAGATTGTTTTACTGGGGTCATATCTCTGTCCACCCCAAGTTTATGAACTGAAACTTTTGCTGACAGCCCTGGCATTTCATCATAACTCCAGGAGAATCAATCTTTAAATTATGATAATAACTTTATCCACTCTGTGGATAAAAAACTTATGAAGGTTGGTAGAGGCAGTTCCTTAGTCCCGAGGTTGATTTCTTTTAACTCATCAACCGTTACTTAATTTCTTTTTCAAATTCCGACGGAGCATCACTTATTTATTGAACTTGAGAATCATCTTCTATATTGAGGCAATCCTCCTCCAATTCACTAGCAACATCCATGTGAAATTCTGAATTATCGACTAGTCCTACGGTTGAAATCCAAGACCATCTTTCGAGTTAGGAGTTCTACTTTTAACATTCCACAAATTTTCAAAATGTTGAAGCTTATCCTTTAGCATTTGTTCTGGCATATATTCCTGTTGAATTAACTTTTGTACACAAAGAGAAAAGTAACCAAAAAGTAATTCGATTAATTTATTAGAATTCTCATCCAAATTTACATGATTTTTGAGACTACCAGAAGGGGAAACATGGTAAAACTTGTTCAGCTTCAAACCAGCACTACAGACTTCCTTGACCTCTAAACTCTCAACCTTTTGAGGGTAGACTGGAGCAAGGGTCATGGTGTTACATAATGGTTGATCCGATCGTATATTGACTCATATGCATCTTTCTTCACGTCTTCTAAGGAGATCTCGTATTGAAGTTCTTCTGTTTTATCATCAACATTTCTTCCTCGAAGCTTTTTTCATCAGAACTTTCTTCTATGTCGATGTTGATGGCTGGCCTAGTCCATTCAACAATCGTGTTGGTTCTTCCTCATCCACGTCCCCGGCCTCAATCTCGGGTGTACGGGCTAAAAGAACCTATACCAGCTCATTATGAAGAGACGATAGTAGACTGTCAAAGCGGAGTTAAATGGCTTCTTCTTTGTGATTCTTCTAAATCTTGCACTTCATTTGATACAATTTCAAGATAAAAGATGGATTCTTTCAGGAGTGCATATTAGGTGGCGTCTTCGTGAATGCCCACTTCATGTACTGAAAAGGGTTGTAAATCCCCTTTAATACAATGTTCTTGTCCTTGTTTAAAATATTTGATGCATTGATGTAAGGATGATGAAACCATATTATGTGCATGAATCCATGGTCTTCCGAGTAGAGCATTGAAAGAAGTTTCTGTATTGATGATGTGAAATTTTGCGGTTTTTACTAATTCTCCAGCTTTCATTAACAGTGTAATTGATCCAAGGGCTCTTTCTCCCTTCTGATTAAATTCTCTTAACATCATTTTATCGATTGTAAGCTCTTGAGCTTCAATATCAAAATACATTAATGTCTGTAGACTCATTAAGTTTAGTGATGCTCTTGGATCTACTAGAACTCTGGACAATAGAAATCCACCGATGTTGACGGAGATGTAGAGCAGTCGCTTGCGATCAGTTGTGTCGAGCAACAAGTCTTCATCTGTGAATGTTATCATAGGTTGTTCTTTCAATGAGTAAAATTTATCCAAGGATGTGCTAGCCAACTGCACTAAACAAATCTCTGGGTTAAGTAAAGCTATAACCAGAGACTCTCTTATCTCCTTTGATAGGATTAGAGCATCGTAAATGCTTAGTTTGGTCAGCAACCTCCTAGGATGAGCTAGAACGTTATAATCAACTTTGTATAATCCTCTGATTTTCACTTGGTTATGTGGCTATTCTACTGGTGGAGGTTGAGGTAGCTCTTCCTGAGTGACTATTTATTTTCATTTATCTACTGAAGTTGTTCTTGGAGGTAATACCTTCCCACTCCTTAGATTTACTTCTGTGATTTCTTCTTCTTGAGATGCTTCAGGCAAAATTTAAGGCATTTCTTCTTCTTCATTGGAGAGATCCAAGTTGATGGCAAGTTGTGCACCATGACACTTGAGGGCTGGCTCCTCACTCCTAGTGCTATTGTAAGCGGTGTTGTTGATATCTTCTTCATTTTTATTAATGTTATTGGACTCAAGTACGATTTGAGGATCGGTTTAGGAATCGATATTGGAGTTAGATTGAACAAAATCAATTACATTATCATTAGAAACAATTAAAACGTAGCTGAAATCATAATCATTATATTGATAAAACCCCAGTGGGACAAAAAGATAATCATACATGGTTAGGGGTTCGAGAATTTTCTTCCCCCAATTTGAGACAACCAATTAACAGAGGCAGCGCCTATCCTACCCCCCATGCTATCAGTCTTCATGACGTCACACTTTTCTTTCTTCTGGTTGCGGTGGTTTCTCCGACGAAATCTCCATTTTTGACTGACCAGGCTGCAGACTCTGAACGACTGTCTGTACCAAAGTGGTCTGAATCTGATCCAGTATCTTCTTTCATGACTTGCTCCAAACTGTGCTCCATCTATCTTTTTCTGCATATGGATCTATTGAAATGATTGGTTCGGCTGAAATCATATTCACATAATCTTTTTCAGGTTCTTTTAAATATTCCTTCAGGATTGTTATATTTCCTTCTTTATAATTCCTCTCCAGCCAATCCTTGAAAATGAACCTTCTATTATATGTCCTAACGTCCGGTGGTAGGGACAGAAATTGGGATAGTCTTTCTTGTTAGCCTCTTCAGGCTTTCTTGGTTCTGGAAATCTGAACTCTGGCTTTTTCAATAAATTTTTGAACATCTTCGACACAGCCTCATCTTTGAAAGAATTCACTCTTCTCTTTCATTCTGTAAGAGTTGGACCCACTCTACCTTCTATTCAGTATGGTCCTCCTTGGTATGACCATTGGCTGAATTGGCCATACTGTCGTATTTGTTGATGAACATGCTGTAACGATTGTTGGGAAGTTTAGTGAGAATGCTCTGCCTGTATCTTTATTGGCTGCTTTCCTTTATCGACCGTTACCACTGTTCCAGACTTCTTTCAAATGCTCTGGTTGTCCTGGATTTCTCTATTTTCTCTTGGGAATCCATATGTTTAACTTCCTTTTGTAAATTGCTAAATTTGCTTAGCAGTTTCTCAAAGGACTTGATGGTGAGTCCCTTGAGCATGAAAGCTACTGGACCATATTTGCTTTTGAGCAGAATCTCAATCGAATGTTGTTCTTGTAATTGAGGTTCAAATTCTATGCTAAGGTTTCTCCACCTCAAGATGTAATCCACTAGAGTCTTGTTGGGTCTTTGCTTCTCCACTATGAGATCTCCAATAGAAACATGGTATTGTGCTCCAGCGAACCTCTTCACGAACATCTGTTCTAACTCGGCAAATGTCTTGACTGATTCATTGGGTAACTCAGCATACTAATCAAAAACAATCCCTGACAAGCTACTGATGAACTGTCAGAAGAGTAAGGCTTTGTTTCCACCGGTGTTGCCACAATTGGCTCGGATGTGTGCTATTTGTTGCCTGAGATTTTTGGTCCCGTCAAATGTCTTAAAGTTAGGTGAAATAAAACCCTTACGGAAAGGTATGACATCAAACTTATCTGGGTAAGGTCTACCCATCAAAATCAATGCACCACCCTTTTATTGGGCTAAGGCCTCCCGAATTTATTTTTTGGTCAATTGTTTAATATCTTTTTCTGATATGGTGTTTGGTGAGGAAACTTTCTTTTAACGCTCTTCTCCATTAGCGAAGGCAACTTCTCTTTGTTCATTGGTAATATGGATTATTTCAGGCTGGATAACCCCTGGAGAAGCGACATGCTGTGAATGGGATTTCCCATTAACTGTAGCCATGGCAGCCATCTCATCCATTCTTTTTTCCATTTGGCTAATTTGCTCATCTCTTCAGAAAATGGCCCTGTGCAAATCATCTACGGCGTTCCCTTTGACTAGAGCTTGGGCATCGCACACAGATGAGGTAGCTCTAGTCTAAATGACATGAACATCCATGGAATCTTCATCGAGATAATTGTTAAAATCAAAATCCTCACCATCATCATCAATGGTTACGCCATGTTCTTTGGCTAACTCAGAAATCTCAGCTCTGAGTTTTTGACTTTCTCCTCAATTATCACCTCCTGAATCCTCTTAAGGTCTGGAGGACTTTCCCAAACATCCTTCACTTGTTCATCAAATTCTGTAGCAATAGTTGCAATGATATCAGATACTTCAGACTTTTGCTCCATCGCACCATTCCGCCTTGCGGGCTTACTAGACCATATTGGTATGATGACTTTGGGTACCCACACCTTCTTTCACGACGATGATGACTTTAGGCGGGGTATCTCGACAGAGAGATCTACATGTCGGAGAGAGGAATGATCCCCGTAGTGCAAACCAAACACAATATTGGGTAACTTCTTTATATTTTCCCCTTTCAAATCATTCTTATGCATAACAACTGGTTGATTCCTCTGACCCAGACACGACTTAATCGGCTGACATTTTGCAGACCTTGGAGCAGTAGAGGTAACAAAATATGTAGTAGTAGTGGTAGTATCAATTCGACTTCCCAGAAGGAATCTGACGAGAATACATGTCGATAAAGCTTCAGCTGACTTATGGGACCGTCAGGCAGCCCTGACATCCTTAAAAATTTCTTTCTTCATTTGAGAGGATACCGTCCATTCTACTTGTTTAAGCAGTTTGACTATTGAGCATCCTTCTTTAGTGGCCATTCTCTGGAACACTGTGCGGACTTTAATGATAAGAGTGGGCTTCTCTCTCCTCACTGCGACCATGAAATGATGGTAAGGTAGCAACAATCTTTTGAACACTCTCATGTACATTAGTATTCATCAGTGGGTGAAACCTACTCCTTCGCAGAAGCAAAGAGGTCTCCAGTAATCCAAGTTCCTCCTCATGAGGAAACTCATCATCCTGTATTTTTTTGAAAATTTGGGCCTAAGCTGCCCTCCATGTTTTTCAGTTGCCATTCTTTCTTTGAGATCAAGTCAATGGCGCAAACTTCGAACTTGAGCCAATCTCAAACACTAACAAAGAAATGATAAATTCTCCAGTTTCATCTTCTATGATCATAATCACTTTTCCTTTAGCAGAAAAGAGGACAACAAGCTTGGCAGGTGTCATGGGAGCGGTGATTTTCACCTTCCTGCAAGAAGAGAATTCTTGGGGACAGTTCAAGTTAAATTTAGGAGAGGGCTCCTGAACTTCTGAAGTGATGAATTTCATTACAATGAATGGGGCCTTTCCAAGTATGACCTGAAGTTCATCGAATCCAGCGCGACATTGCGAGCGTTGCGGCTAGTTGGCAAATCATAAGAAAAGGTGAGCATTGGGAATGCCATTGCAACAACTTCAAAAAGAAAGCTCTAAGGTTAGATATTTGGTCAACGCCTTGTAATTCTAGTGTGAACACTAAAAAATTAACAAAGGCCGATTCATAGACTGAGAAAAATTTATTTTATTTTTAGTTTGTGAAGGTTTTAAATTTGGTAAAAGTAGTTTGAAAGTAAAGCAAGTGCATCACGACACAATTTGATTTAATTTGCAAAGTAGAAAACCAAGCTCGAAGGGAAAAGTGAAGTTTAGGACCCATTGCGGGACCGAGTTTACAACGCACAATGAGGTCAACAGTATTGTGTTTGCTTTACTGTGGATTGGTCAATTTGATTGATTTTGGTGGATGTTTGGATTGTTTATGAATTGATTTGATCTTTATGTGTGTCGTGAGAGAGGTGATACCTTAGCTTCTTAATATGGCTAAACTTGTATATGTTCTCTTGTAGTAGTTGAATTGACTAGTCCATTACGACTTGGGTCTTAATTGGACTTGAGTTTCACTGAAGATATCATGAGTTTGGACAGTGATAGTTCCAGCTAAATTCTTTCATTTCCTTTCTTTGACCTTATTTTCATTTTCTAAGAGTCATGAACCAACTTGATGAGTAACATATGGATGATCTGCACTATCTTTATAACTGTTAAAGGTGCATACTTATTGAGATAAGGTGATGCCTGAGGTTGGTGTTCGCGACCCAACTTAATAGCAACAATCTTGTCCATGTGGATAGCCATATAAAATTCATGGAAGACAGTTAACATATCTTTGTAATGATTTCGTTAGAAATAGGAAGGTAGTGAGATGCGATGAGTTAAAGGATGAATTAACCTCTTCTATCATGTGTGATTGTGTTTTATGTTACAACAATATAAAGGACTCGAAGAAAATTTTTATATTCATATGTTGATACCTATTATGCTAGTTAAACTTTCATTTAATCAATTTCATTCTGGCATGTTTAATTGAGATTTACTTTCTTCTACATGTTTTTTATCCTTATTAATAATTGTAGTTGTTTCTGATAGAAATTTGTGTCAGATAGAATTTGTGAAATGTTTTTGTTGCTACTTATATTTTGTGTACTTAATGTTATACATGTTTAAAATCAAGTTTTAGGGAAGAAAAATCTTTTAAAACATAAATTTTTTTGTCCTAAATAGCCTGCATTTAATTTGATATCACTACTTAAAATTACATGTTGTATGTGGTGTTATCTTTAGGATACTAAACTTTTGATTTTTAGAAATGATAGAGAGGAACTTGGTAGAAAAGTTAGTAAAAAGGATGAAAATGAAGTTAAGATATTTATTAGAAAATATTAGGGAAATGATTTTACTATTTATAGTAGGGAAAATTGAATTTTTGAAAAATTATAGATTTTTATAATAATATTTTTTAAAGAATTTAGATTATATGAAAATTCTTTTTCAAAAACTAATACTAAAATTTAAGTTAAGGAAATTATATTTTTTTTTTAACTTTAGAAAGGGATAGTAAAATTCAAAAACATTAAATGCTTATCCAGATATAGTAATCATCGCCTAAAAAAAAAGAAAGGATTAAAAAATTTTGAAAGAAAAATAAAAAAAATAATAAAAAGAAAAATAAAAAGAAAAGTATAAAAAAGGAGGAGATGCTTGAGGAATAGTACTTAGCTAAAAATTTATTTCACTTGAATCTTTCTAAGAAAGAAAACTTAAGATCAATCCAATGCTTAAGGTCAGAAAGTATTAGTAAAATTATTTTCAATATAGAATTCATAAGTTTCTAAATTAATATTTTTCTAAAAGTCCAAAGTTTGGGGAAATTTCAATCATATCTGAATTAAATGGAAAATCAGTATTCCTAAATTTAATATTAAATGTTCTGATATCTTATATATCTTCTACTTTACTAAAGTTTTTTTAAAGTTGGACTATAACATTACTAAAAAAACAACTATCTAAAACGTAAACCCACTACCACAACTTCACAAATTTGGTTTTTAAAGCTATAGTGTTACTTGAGGACAAGTAATGTTTAAGTTTGGGGGAATTGATCCACCTTAAAATTAACTATTTTTAATAAAGATTTATTGTTCATTTTATGCAAATTTTTTATGATATTTCACTTTAAAGGAATAAATTTTGAATCTTTTTGGTTCTGGGAACAAGAAATAGATTTTTTGATAAAATGACGCAAAAATGGTATAATTTGGAGTCAAAACAAGCAAGGAAGAAAATTTTGACTTAGCACATTTCGATGTGTCTTTCTATGTTTAATCTCTCCTTCATTTATCACATATTTTTAAATGAAATTATACTTTAAAGAAATGTTATTTTCATGCTTATCTTGCAGGAATGAGAATTTTGTACAAAATAGAGCTAAAATGAGGAGAAACGAAGTTGAAATGGAGTGAAACGAGGCGAAGCAGAGTTGAAACAGGGCAAAACAGTGGAGCTGCCTACAGGATGATGCCTAAGCACCAAAAACTGGTGCCTAAGCACCAATGCAAGAAAATGGAGTTTAGGCACCAAAAATGGTGTTTAGGCGCCAGAAACTATCCAGGGAAGGTTATGGACGGCTTTTGGTGGTTCTGTGCTATTCTGGAAGGTTCTAAATGACTATGCACGCCCCAATGAGTCATGCAATGAATCTAGACATCTAAAAATGAAGAGATGTGTCCTTTGGAGTGGAGAGGTGTGTCTCTTGGAGTGAAAATGTGTGTCTTTGGGAAAAAAGAAAGTTTTAGTGTCTCTTTAAAAAGAGGGGCTTGGCGCCACTCATCAGGAGAATTAGGGGGTGTTTTAGGAGGACTTTTAGAAGGATTATAGAGAGAGTCTAGTGTAAGTTTATAGATATGTAGATTTCTACATTTTCTAGAGAAATTGGTGATGGATTTTGAGAGATATGAGTAAAAAAGTATGAGCGGTGCATGGATCGGCAGGAGAATTTGTTGGAGAGATTTTTTTATCTTTCTTTCAAAAGGAAAAAGATAAGTATTGTGTTATTCATTATCTGGTAATTGTTGTAAACACTTTCTCCTGAATTTTATTTGATTTAAATGAAGTTTTTTGTTGTGTTTTATCCATTCTTTGTAAGGAGTTTTCTTTACTCTTTTCTTTTAATATTAAGTAGTTGCATTTGTAGGAAAATTTTGTTTATGATAGAATTTTTTTTTCATGTGATGAGTAATATCTCCTTCACTTCATAACTTAAGTGGAAATAGTTTATGTTAAATTCTATTGTAAGTGAAAATAAGACTCGGGAGAGCGGTGACTTCACAACTAGAGTGTACTCACATTGTCCAGTTAGCTATTGCAAAATAGTTTGGGTGGCAATAAAACTTTTAAGGAAATATAATTTATTATATGTTTCTATTAGGAGCTTCAAGGTGACAGACAATTACATAAAACTAATAGAATACTAAGCGTACCTATATACTAGAAAGAGGGTAGGTAGACATATGCTCCTTATTGACACATTTTATTACATAATTCTATAAAATTCTATTACTGTTTATGCCATTATTTTCATTTACTATTCCTTTGCTAAGATTTGGATAAATGTTTTGGAATGCATGTTAGAATTGTCTTTATTATTAATGTGATGGTGTTCACTAGAACATCATTTACATTGATATTTTGGTCTGTTGTAATGTTAAAATTCGTTGTAATTGCATTCAAACCTGGGAGGGCGGTGTAATTCTCAACTGAGTAGAGCCACATTGTTGACCTTGTTTTTTTTGTTGAGGTCTAATCTCTCTTCCTTAGGAGCCTAGGATCTAGCTATCGGACTTTCCTGGTTGATTATTCCTAGAGGACTAGTGATGGTACCCTCACCAATAGAAATTCAAAACTCTTCTTTGCTAATCTTGAAGTTTCACATGTTGGTCGTATCCTCTAGCACTTAGTAGATGGAGTCGATATGGAGGAGCTCAAGAAGGGTTCCCCATAGAATTGTCTAACCTTAGGGTTGACCTTGAGTGATGTGGCTTGGTATAGTACACAAGCTTGCACTTCACACTTCCACTTGCAACCTTGAATCCTAGCCCACACATGTCTAGTTTGTTTCCTTTGCCTCTTTGGAGACCCATGTTGGTGGTCCCCCATACCCTTAGTCCTTAGCTAGGGTGCACATGGAGAATCCAAAGTGGGGTTTCTTTGGTCTTATGGCACCATGGGGGTAATTCTATGATCAACATTTGCATCAAACGTTAACCTTACCCAACTACCCAATTTTGGCCTTTTAGCCCTAAAATTTTCCATAATTACCAAAATTCTCATGGTGGCCCAAAAATTCCCAGAGCCACCAAAATCATTTCATACCCCTAAAACCAATTCTTGACTATTCATTGGGTCTAATTTGACCAAAATCCCAATTTTGCTCAGTACCTAAAAGTTCCCAAATCACCCCAATTTATCCCCAATTGATCTCAAATCTCCCCAATTTTAATTTTAAACTCAAATTCATCATCTCCTAATCTAATTGAAACCAAATTTAAGCCCAATTAAAACCAATTCCAAACTCCATATCCAAGTCTAACTGAATTGCCTTAAATTGATCCAAAGTCCAAAAATCTCCAAATTAAGCTTCATGATCAATCAAATGCCCCAATTTAAAATTCACTTCAAATTCAACATATCTAAATTTAATTAATACAAATTCCAAATCCATTTGGCTGATCCATTATCAATTTCCAAAATTAAAATTATCATGTGCATGTTTAAAAGATCCACACCCATACGCATATTAAAAGCCCACTTCATTGATTTGAAAAGCCCAAATTGAGCCCACATGACATAATTTCAACCTTTCATCATCCCATGGCATTCAAAATCATTCCATCATGGCATCACATGGAGCATACCATACATTTACATAATTATTTTTTCCAAATTTAGGCATCATGGCATGATTTTCCAAAATTTATGAAAATTAAAATTTCTTTTTGCATGAAACCTTCCTATGAACAAATACATATCATGACATGACTCATGGAGCTATCCATGGGCATCTTAAAGTAATTTTTTTTCCAAAAATGGCATGAGGAGGTGACCACTCCTCTCTCCCTCCTTCACTTGGACTTTCCTTCTTCATAAAACATTTAAAATCTTGCCCCATGCCCAAGCTAGCAACTTGACCTCACCTAAACCTTCCTTAGGGTCAGTCCAAGCACCCTCACCATCAGGGAACCAAACCCAGCCCTTGGACCAAGGGTTTTGACCCAACCTAGCCCAACTTACCCAAAACTCAATTTCTTATTAGATTTCCACCTTAGAGCCACCATTGAACCAAATTGAGTTGGCCTCACAACACCTCTGGCTCACCTAAACTTGGAGGTGACCTAAACCTATCTGGCCAACCACCATAACCACTAGAAAACACCCAGATCGAGAAGACCCAAATGGTCAAAACCCAAAATTAGACCCCACCCCCTAAGCTGGCTAAGCCCCATTGGCCACTGGAGCACTTCTTCCCTCTACCTAAGTGACTCCCCTGCTACCTTGACATGCTCTAATGGTAGCCATGACTCTCTCTATAAATTAAGCAACCCCACAACCAAGGAGAGGTGTGTGCACAAATATTAATGAAACTTTGCCAAAATTCTCCCTGACCTTCTAGCAACCCAGAGAAACTCATCCCCTCCATTCTCCAAACCTAACTCCCTCTGTTTGAGCTCAATTTTAGAACTCAAATACAAGACACTTTCACTGCCATCCTATAAAGCTCCACCAATTCACACATTGTTGTGCTCCTAAGCTTCACCAAAGTAAGGGAGAGGAAGCTTCCCACTGAAACCCCAATCAATTGAGCCCTTTATAATTGAACTAGACCAAGCTTGCACCACCTGTTGGAGGAGTTTGTACTTAGACCATTCACCAGATAAAACCAACCCTTCCAAAAGGTTCGTCGGATTCCACCAAAGCTTTTGCAAGCATCTAATTGAGGGTACACCTCTTAGACTAAGGTATAGACCATTTTCCCCCAAACCGAGCTTGGTTTGAGCTTTTGAGAAGAAAATCTTAATTCCATGTTTGATGAACAACATTGATATGTTTGTTTTGGTTAGATGCATGTGTAGGAACAAACCATGCCTATTTTCATTGAGTATCGAGTGAGATCGAAGTGATTTAGTGTGGACGGCTCTCGGTTTAGGCTGATCAGGGATGATGAACGGATGTCGTCCGTTTAGCGCATGTATTGATCCAATGAAAGTAACATGTCAAACGAAGGAACGGTGCATGAAAGCGCGACCGTGCGGCGACGGAGTCAGATGGCGACACTAATTTAGAATGTGACACATGGAGCTTCATAGAATCCCATGTTGACGCAGCGACTGAGCTAAATAATTAGAAAAATAGGGATTATTTATTTATTTAATTCCCATAGCTTAGAAAATATATTTTTTTGCATAGAAAAATCATAAAAATAAAAAAAAATACTCTCTTACTTAGTGAATAGAGAAGATCAACGAGGAATAAACATTAAAATTATTTGACATATTGTCTTTTTAATTAATTAAATACTCAAAAACTTAATTAAATCATAAGTCATTAAATATTAATCACCATATCTTGAGATTTTGGGGATTTAAACTTCCTATACTTAAATGTTTTCTCTGATTTTTTCAAAGTCAGAAAACACCTGTAAGTGTGGAAGCCCTAATTTTCAAAAAAGATTACCTATGCTTAATTAAAAAATTATAAAAATTAAAATATAAATAAAAAATATATAAAATTTGTTTTGGTAGGTTCACTGTAACCAGAGAACCCTAGAAAAAATATAAACAAAGTATTAATATTTATGTAATCTACTATAGTTAATTAAATCCCAAAAACTCATTAAAATTAAAATAAATAACATAATATTTCAAAATTCACAAAGATCATTCCACATTATAAAAATAGTCACATTAACTCTCTGTAAAAAAAAATGAAATTATTTTGATTTAATTTGCCCACTAAACTTGATTTTTTAAGCTAAATTTGATTTTTGCATTAAAAAAAATTATATAAATTAAATTAAAGGTCAAAAAGATATAAAAAGTGTTTTTCTGAGTTCCTTGTGATTAGAGACACTTAGAAAAAAATAAAATTTAAATTAAAAAAAATTATTTTTAAGGTATATTTTAAATTTTAAATAATTAAAAATAATTAATAAAATGATAAAAATCACTAGAATTGAAAAGTACCCTCCCAATGGTTCTTTGATCACTTGTGAGCAATTAAAATATTTTTTCCTGATTTTCTAAACAAAGTTATAAAATTTGAAAGGCTTAAAAAAGAATTTTCCATAAATTTGCACTAAATAATTACAAGAAATAAAATATAATTAAAAAAATATGAATTTTATTTCTTTTGGCTTTCTAGACTCAGAGATTTAATAAAAATATAAAAATTAATTTTCAACTTAAAAAATACTTTATATTTAATTAATACTCAAAATCATTAAATAACTTTAGTAAATAAGATAAAACTCCAAAAATCATGAAAATTGGTCCTAGTGGATCTCAGGCCTAAGCAAACCTCTAATAATTTTCCTAAGAACAGATAGTTTGTTTTAATTGATTAAATGAATTAGCTTTGAAAATTCTTATTTTTGAATAAAATAATTATTATAAATCAAATAAAAATTAAAAAAAATCAAATTTTCTACTTTGATATTTTATTTGACCCATGAGTGGGCTACTATAAAATTTTCAAAGTCATTTGAGTTCTATTTAGTAAATTATGAAGTGGAGAACCTTAAGGGCTAAATGGTAATTTTGAATTTTTATGCCATAATTAAATTTTAGGATTGATTAAGGGTAAACTGGTAATTTTGATCATGATGAATTATTTTGGATGATTGAAACACAAGAGATTAAATGGTAGAAACCAATACCACAATTTTCTACAATAAAGGCATAATTGTAATTTCCCTCAATTATTATAATTCGGGAGTTGATTAAATTATATGATTCTAAGGTGAGGGGTTAGATTTTGGAGGATGATAATTCACTAATTTAAAACCCCTAGTCAAAGCTTGAGTGATATAATCATTGATAAGGATTAAAATACTTAATAATTTAATATCCCTAAAAGTCTTGAATTTGTCCACTCATAAGTCTTAAGGGCATAGTAGTGAACTAGGTTTAAGTTGAAGTCGCTTAATGAGATTTAGGAAAGAAAAATAACTAATTATGAATATTTTCCAAACACTAGAAGCCCAGCCTTAATTGTAGGCATAAAATTCTTAATAACCTAATCTTGCCCTCAAGGGCACTCATTTATATAACTTTTAAGTGAAACATCAAATGACTAATTAAGTACACTCTCATGAGATGATTAAAATATCAGGTTCACTCAACATAGATTATTTTAATCAATCAAATGCTAAATTTAACTTTGGATGATTATTTGAACAATATAACAAGTTCAAATGAACTTGAGATGTTTCAAAACATTCTAAAGGTTGCTTAGAGTCATACTCCGAACACCTTTTACGATCTTATGGACATTTTGAAGGACTAATGAACCTATTATACTTTGTTCAAGAAAATCATTCATTTAAACTTCTAGGGAGTCATTAGGTTGCAACATTGAACTCAATAGGGGTAGCTCGAACCTTTTCCTCTGCTTTCTTTCTTGCAATTTCATTTAAATTTCTGTAAAATTATGTATACTGCAAAGTTAATATTTCAGCGGGAGCAGCGAGAAGATGATAGGTACACTTTTACAGTTTTATTTAGTTTTTGTCATTATTTTTGCTGCAATTTAATCTTGCTTTAAAATATTATACATGCATGGTTTTAGATTTTACTTTACCTGCAAAATAAAAATAAACTTTTCAAAATCAATCAACTCTTTTTCAAAATTAAACAACATTTTCAAAACCAAACAAAAACATCAATTTCATAACACCTCCTTTTTGACTTTATGGGAGTCCCTCGGATGATGTAACACACGGTTGCTAACGAGATCTTCTCAATTTAATTGGGTTTAACGACTCATTTAAGCTAAGTAAATTCAAAGGAAAATAGTAATACCAAAATGAGGGAACCGTGGGATCCTAACCGATGTCGCTCTAATCAACTTTAACCCCCTCATAGATTGAATTTAAACCTTTAAACCTTAGACTTTAAGACTGTTAATTTATCGAGGAGCTTGGAGCTAGCATCGAGGGCAGCCTTCTACAACAACAATCTACAACAGCACGAGGATCTATAACAACAATCTCTTCCTTAGAATTAAACAACAAGTCTAGGACTTCGAGGTAGTCTGCCTAGTGTGGTATAAATCCTCAACTTTATCTTTAGGCTTTTGCACAATTGTGTTGTATAATTTAAGTCCTAACTCACCTTAGGTTCCGAGGTTATCATTTGTTGTGGTGTTAACCCTCCTATCTTCCAAACTATTTGTATGATTATTTCATACAAATGTAAGCCCAATATAATAAAAAATGGCAAGATGAAACATTTGGTATCTTCTCACCAAAATTGAAGCCAAATTATATGATAGCTTGGAAAGTCACCGAGTTTCTCCTCAGGAACTGCGGCATCCCCTAGTTTTTTTTCTTTTGTATTCCAAAATAAAATGTTTTAAATTTAAGTCTTTCCCATTTGATATTTCTTGGTTCGATCTTTGAAAAGTTCTACCTTTTGAAATTCTTGAAGGCATGATTTTATGATCTAAATCGAGAGTTTTCTTGACTATAGGGGCTTGCCCTTATAGGAAACTTTAAGAACCAAGCTATAATAAAAACCCTATCCAATCTTCCATATTAGATAGGGGAATTTGTCGGTATATAAAAAATGGTTCGCAGTCCAAACGGATGTTATAAATTCTTTAGTTTATTTAATCGAGCATCACTAGTAAGTGATATGTCACTTGCGGTGTTGTGCGCTCGATCATTTAAACTATTGTTTCTAGGGTGACAGGCTAGATTCTTTTATCAATTTGGTCTAGAGTTGGAACTAAAGGCCACCAGCAGATCCTATAGAGAGGGCATAGTGGGTAATCTAGAGGTGTGAGGCTAGAACGTACCCAACACTATTATAGATGCAGACACCAACTTTATATTAGCCAATGTTCTTTATGCTCGGAAGGGGTAAGGAATAGGTGTGCTCCTATTTGTTACTACTACATTAAATTCTGTATTTAATTCCTTCGTATTTTCTATGCCGTCGCACTTGAGAATGGTAGTTGTTACATCTCATAATTCACCAAACAAATTTATCCAGATAAAATATCTTTAGAATTAATATTTGCATTTAGGAATAATCATTATTTTTATATTTTTTATTTGCATTTAGGAGTAGTTGCTAGATAAAACATCATCATAATCGTCCTTCCAAACTAAGGCCTAATACTAGTAGACTAGGATTTTGCCTAAGGGTTTTCTTACCTCGCTTCTTTGTGGGATCGATATTGGGTTTTTTAAAGAAAATCCTATATTACTTGAAATGATACGTGTACTTGTATAGTACCTCTAGTGTGTAAACTATAAATCAAACCTTACATTCATTTTATACATTAGCCGCTTAATTAGATTGGGTCAAGTTTTTGGTCAGAAAACATATATACAAACTGTGTAATTACGGGTCTGGTCACTTATCTGGGAGATCATCCTTATAAATATGATGCATTGCCTTCTGCTATAGGAGTCACATCTAATTTTCTTAAGGTCTATATTATATGTCGGCATTTCATGGCTTGTATGGATTATTAATGGCTTCTATGGAATCAGTTGTATGATGGAATCTATATATATATAATTTTTCCTGGATGCCCTCTTGTTATCTGGTTTAATCGCCTCTTAATCTTGTTGGTGTCTTCTGGATGTTCTCTAATGGATACTAGTTTCCTTATTTTGCTGAAACTACTAGTTGAATATTACTATTACATTTCATTTTGTCGGATCATTTTTGGATGTTCATGAACATATTCTACACTTATTATTTTGCCAAAATTCTATGCAGTTTTGTCGTTCTTTGGATGTTCATTTCGAAGTTTTTTTGCCTTCTCTTCATATAATTATAAATGTTTATTTTTGAATGGAGTCATTAATGATATCTAACATTTCAGTGACTATCGGCTACCTAGATTTTTTTTTTTCATGCTATTTAGTGTTTATTTCTCTTGCTAAAATATATTTCGATTTCATTCTGCACCGGTTCAGCTAGTAATTCAATTTTGCTGCCTATGATGTTACTTCACAAACACTATTATTTCTACTGTTGGCGTTTACTCATTCACCATCAAGTCATTTGATTTTGATCATTGATGGCATTGTATTTATGGAATTTTGGTTCTAGTTACTTGTAATGTATTTAATTGCTGCCTTTTTTTAGGATTTACTTTGCTTCATATGGCACACTGTTTGAATACCTCGAAGCTCTAATTTTGTTGTGTTGTGAGATAATTAAACCCGCCAAAGGTGAGCGGTAGGTAAGATGTGGTAGGTGGCGGTGCCACATTACAAAATTGTCCTTTTACCTTAGTTCATTAATTGAGGGTCAAAAAATAACATGTTGGTGTTTTTCTCTACACTATTTATTTTTTTGAAAATATGATTAGTATATATAGCATTAGTCTTCTTTTTTCACAACTATAGTTTTATTTTTTATTAATAAATTTTTAATTGCCACACAGTTATAATAATTATTTTAGTATTAATGAGATATTTGGAATGGCCTTCAATATGGTTGGAGGACAAAAGAAAGAAGAAGGTCAGTGGCACAACCAATAAGTAATCGGGCCAACCAGCATGATCTAATGATCGATTTACTTGTCCGGACAAGCGATGGGGGCATAACTAAACCTGCCAAAGATTCAATTTGGAGCCAATCCAGCCTTTCAAGGTGTGGCTCGAAATTGGATTGAAATCAAATACTTTGGATCGAAATAAGAAATTAGATTAAATTGTTCATTATTTTATCGGACAAGGATCAAATGTGATCGATTACGAGTTGACTCGAATTATAAATGGCCCTGCTTGAATGTGTTTTTTTAACTCGTGAGCTTAATCGATCTAGCTCGAATATGTTTGATTTGGCTCAAATAAAGGATCGATTTGAAAAGTTCGATTCACCGTGAACTAATTAATGATCGATTTGTATTGAACATGTGCTTGATCCGTCTCGAAACATTGCTCAATCTGACTGTAAAGGAGAACAAGTTGGCTCAAAATCAGTTGAATTGCAAATTTACAATTTATAACTATAAGATACAAAAAATGGATTCCCAATAACAGATATAACGAAAGATTTGAGTTTAGAAAAATAACAAAAATAGAAATAGAATCAAATTTTATATTGAAAGAGACCAAAGAGTTTACAAATTTAAAAATTAATATGCCAAAAATAAAAGATTTGTACAAATTATAAATTACAAATTTACAATTGATAACTATAAAATATATAAATTAAATTAAATATAACGTAAAATGTTTAATAGAAGTAGACCTAGGAAGACCTGGGCTTATTGTATTAACAATGATCTAAATTTTCTAGAACTAAATGAAAATATGACACTAAATAGGACGCAATGGAGAAAAATGATTCATGTAGCCGACCCCACGTAGTGGGATAAAGGCTTTGTTGTTGCTGTTGTTGTTGTCGTTGTTGTATAACGTAAAATGTTGAAATCTTGAGAACTTTCATCGTCAAAAGCAAATTCCTTATATATTGCACAAAGGTAAAACTAAAAAAAGTTCTAAAATGTTTGAATATCAACAAATGAAAAAATAAAAAACTTGGGCATACGCCATGCAACATATGACATACCTCATATTTCTGCCAAAGCAAAAAAAAAACAAAAACAAAACAAAACAAAAATCTTTCATTCATTAAAATTTGGATAATTTAATACTCCAAAAAGCTAGGGTAGAAATAAGAGAAAATTGAAAAATAAAATTTGAGCTAAGGTAAAACACCCAGCTTCACAAATGATAACATCTCCAAATCACTTTCAAACACAGGTAATAAGAATTCCAAGTCCAAATAGATATGTATACTGTGAGAAACATCCGATAGAAATTTCGAAAACACATAGCAACAAAATTCAAGCTGAAAAAATGAATCAACTCGAACTTCTAATAAAGTGAACTCCTATTAACAACATGTTGAATTATCCATTCTTTGTTGTTTATCATCAAAACTCTAAAACTTGAGCACAATTGATAAGGTCAAAGTAGTATACTATCAGAAAAATATTTGAGCGAACTATTGTGATCCTTCTTAAATTGAAAAATTAATCTAATCAAACAGATCGAATAAACCAAATATCCAAGCAAAATAAACCAACGAGCAAACATGACCAGCCAATTCTAGCCAAGCTAAGCCAAAATCAAAAAATTTGAGCATACCAACTAACTAGCCAATACTATTAACAAGAAAACCTCAAAGAAAAATAAATGGCCAAACCAAAAATAGTTGGCTTTTGAGGGACATGGATGGTATGTATGTAAATGCTCCATTTTGTAATTAAGAAAATTGTTAGAAAATGATAGTAGTTTAGTATGAAGAACGAACAAATTCTAAATAGTAAATAGCATGAATGAGTCATGAAAAATAGTTGGCTCTGGTTGGATTATTTTTGGGTGTGTGAATGAGACATGAAAAACATTTGTTCCAAATCATGACATGTGGATTTACTATTGAGTGTGGGTCTAATGTTGTCTGAATATCTTAATTAGGCATGTGATTTGTGTCCTCATATACAGAAAAAAAGTATTTTTTTCTCTTTAAAGTAGAATTGCATTGGAATGATAAGTTGTGCTTCATCCAAATAAATCAAAGATCCAACTCTACCAACCAACCAAGCTAAAATAACACAATAACGAAGCAAAATAAACCAACGACCCAATATTACCATACAAACCAAGCCAGAAAAATAGTTAGGCTAAAAAAATAACCAACCAATACAATCCATTGGAGAACCACAATGGAAACCAAATAGTCAGGCCAATAAAACCAATCAACTAACATTATCATCCATAACCATAAAACTCAAAGAAAATCAACTAGTAAAGCCACAAGATGAATCAATCAATACTACCAGCTATAACAAGAGAAGTAGAAAACTAACTAGATAAAGCTAAAAAAAACCAACCTGGCAACACTATTAGACGCAAGCCCAAATCAAGAGAACTTAAGAGAAAAGAAACAAGTTAAACTAAACAAACCAACCAACCAACACGCCAAAGTATCTTATATATGATCTCAAATTTATATAAATGGTCTTCCAGATAAAAAATTCCTCACATTCGAGCTCAAAAAATTCCAAGGATAATACAACCAACTTTATCCCAATTAGTTATACGATAATTGGTATGATTTGAAAGTATGAATTTAACTATGTGCTATTACTTTACCGATCAATTGAAACCATAAAAAAATTGAAAGCTTAAAATAGAAAACACTGATATATTCTCACGAGTCACAATTGACGCATACACCAATATTCTAGATAACTAGTTGGGTCTCTGTGGTTAGCTTAGGTCATTGCTTAACCAAAAATACAAGCAAATGCACAAAACATATGTCCAATTATATGACTAAATGAGAAGCAAGTGTAATGAGCATTCATTATCAAAAATACAAAAAATATGAGAATAAGAGAGAAAAAAAATACATCCTAATATTAAATATCCAAATATTATAGTTGTTCGTGCTATAATAAAGGAATAAGCGTAGCACCTTTTCATTATAAAAAAAAACAATATGAGAACAAGAGTAAAAAAAATAATCCATAATTAATTTAGTCCATAATTCATTTGACGGCCCCAGGAGCTATCGACACTTTAATGTTAAATTAATTTAACTCACAATCTCCACATAAGGGTCAGAGTTTCTACGCAAGTGCACATATCGCTTTCGTAATAAAGCGCTCCACTTGAGTCTGGAATTTCAATCCCCACAGGGAATGTGGTAGTGGCTTCATAATAATAACAACCTAAGGGTAAATTCTAGCCTACTACTTTCAAGTCCTTGTTTGGATAATCATTAAATTTGGTTTTTATAACAACTACTTCTATGTATATTTCTAACCCTAAGTTAAACTTACCTAGATCAATTAGACATGTCAAATTCAAGACTGATAATGGTACTTCTCTCTTGTGATTTTCTAGGTAGATTTTAGTGTTAATACTAAGAATTGTAATGTGTTATTGACAACAGGAGCATAAGTCTCATTTACCCTCTTTCGATTACATAAATGAGTATGATTTAAATTTAGGTAATTGTTCCGTCTGTCATCTATGAAACTTTTAATTTAAATGTATCGATATGCATCTCCCTAATTTGCATTGCCACATGACTCATCTTTCATAGTCATTCACACAATGTGAATATTCTATGATGTTTGGCCATCGCTCTTTTGTGTCCTAGTGGGTTACAACAAATTTTAACAAGTTATATGTCCAGTAAAACATGTAAATTAAGTCCAGAGACATACTCATCACAAGAAAATAAAGATCAATTCAAAGCATTCACAACCCTACAAATCTAACCTATCTTTCACAAGAAAAAAGTTATGAGAAATTTACTCACTACACATGATAAACACCAAAGGAAACTTCATTCAATCCATGCAAATTAATCAAATATTTGTTTACAACAATAATCAAATAAGATTACACACGATCTTAGCTTTTTTCCTCTAAAAAGAGAAGCGAATTTCACCAGATGATGTTTTCTACAGTGCTACACAAGATGTTGTCGTAAACCCCTTATAGATTCTCTCAAATTCCTCTCTAAAATCTCTCCAGAACAAGAGTTCCTACTCCTAGCTACTGTCCTTGGAGAATTCGAAGACTTAGATTTTCTTCCCAACTTATAGCTACTGTCCTTGGATAATTCCAAGACTTAGATTTTCTTTCCAACTTTTAAAATTGCCAAAATTATCTGGATGAACCGTCAACATCCGTAAAATAGGTGCCCAATATGTGTCCCCTAAGCGAAGTGCTCTTCGTCTGCTTGAAAAGCATGGGAACCTAGGTGCCTAGAACCTAGTGCCAAGGTGTTCTACTGCAACACCTTAGTGCCCAAAAGTTTGCGCCTAGGCACCAGACCACTATCAACACCTTTGCTCAACTTGGTTCTGTTTCGCTCCAATTCAGTCCAAATTCGTTCCAATGCTCATACATGTCAACCTACATCATAAAAATAAAAATATCTTCCCTTAAAGAGCAGTGTCATTCAAAAGCATGTGTAAAACAAAGAAGAAATTAAGTATATTCAAAGACATATCACCAATCAACATTTGATTCTATTCAATGTTCTTAGAATGATAGTTCATTAATTCATAATGATCTCCTATAGTTAAGAATGTAAAACTAAAATAAAGAGATATCATAAAGAAATGTCAAAAGAAACCTTAGATAGTTAGCCTTGTTGCATTGATTAATTTGTAAGAAATAAGAAGAGTAAACACTAACATATGTGATCCAGAAGTTATGGCTAAGAGCAAAAGATTCATTGGCAGCAAATCATAAACAATACTCTAGACCTGATTAAATATTCTGATAAGTTGGTTGCATTTGTTGATTTATATCAAACAAAAAGTATAAATAAAATCAAATTATATTGTAGGCTAGCTGGTTTATTTTGCTTGGGTGTTGGTTATTTTGGCTTGGTTGGTAGGCAGAGTTGGCCCGTTGGTTTTCATAATAAAACTTGCAATAAATAGATAAAAAGTCATATGATAAATATTTCATTTCTATATTGTCAAGGGATTGGATTTAGTACATCATCTTAAGCTATATCCTTTTGCTTCAAAGAGAAAGAAGAGGTATATTTTTCATATTAAACTAATCTCTCTTCCCTTATTGTTTAAATACTATTGAAATGATTCTCTTTTTATGTTTGAAAAGGGAGGATCATCGTAGTGTTCTAATTCAACGACCACAATCATTAATACATGTCAACCCTAAAAAAAACATCAAGTAATCATTCAATCAACCATAAAGAGGAATTTTTAATAAGAACATTCATGACAATCCTAAGAAAAATAGAACTCAGATTAAATACACAACCATGAGTTTATGAAAGTAATAAAGAACATCCAAAAACTGTCAATAATTTAGAAAAAAAAGAGAAATTTAATAAAAACTATGATTGTCAGTACCATTGCAATACCTTGAACAAAATATTATATAAACTTACAGGAACACCAAACACCGCCTAAAAGATAGGCATCAACCACAAAAACATACCAAAAAAAAAAGAGAGAAAAAAGGTAAACAGAAATCAGCTTGTCAACACAATTGCAAAAGTGGAAAAGTAAAGTACCAAACAAAATGATACCCATCAACTCATCAATAGAGAAAAAAATCAAAAAAAAAAAGAAACTTTTAAAAATAACTCAGGTTATGATTCTGCGAACCAGCATGAAGATTCCAGACAATAAAACTTCTTAGAATGATTCAAACAACTACAGAAACTGAAAACCAAATAAGATGTACAGTTTGGAAATAAAATTGAAAATTTAAAGTATAAAATTTAAATGCATGGAAAAGTAAATTTTAAGAGAAGGAAGTTCTGAATAAACCAAAAGAAAAGAGTGAGGTCAAAGAGATAGAGATCAAACAATGAGCAAACGATAAAATGACAGACGCAAGACTTGATTGAGTGGTGATTCCTCTCATAAAGTTAGGTTTCAAAAAGGAAAGATTGGAGACCGCAGAAGACCAATACATAGCAGACGAAACAAATTAGGGAGTGAGTCGAAACTTGAGTTACTGTGTGAAGAATGAAAAAATCTAGCAAAGCTTTTTTAATCCTTTCATCTGCATTTTGCGACACACGGGGTCAGATGTCAACCATCTGCTTGGATCGCTCATTTATTTTCGATCCAATAGTCGCGTATCAGATTCAATTCACCAACCGCTCGAAATCGGATCGAAAATAATTTCATGCAAAGGATTGTCTCGTAGCATGTCCGATTCGAGATTAACTTTGAATCAATTTTTGAGCAGCAATCTTCAAGCTAATTTCTGACCCGAAGGTGCAACGGTGAGGAACCTAAAGTATGGCAGAACAGCAAACATCGCTTTTGATTAATGAAGCATTTACAAACCTGGACCCCCACCATCTTTCAGCCCAATCTGATTTAGAAACCACGTGGAGAGATTCGATTGCTTTAGCTCGCTGTTCTGCGCAACAGATATTAGAATTGGCAGAACCCGCTGTACTCAGATACGGCGCTCTGAATCCTAACCTACCCGTCTCCTTCCCATTCGTCCTCTTCCATAAACAGAAAGCCACTAAATCTAAAAGTAATTAACCACACTGCCACGCATCACTCCTGGCGTAATTAATAAAAAAGCCAAGGGGAGATAACGCAGCCATAACAAGGCGTGAAATGTGAATCCGAACGATTTCACGAACGAGGAACGAGGAACGAGGAAGCTGCGAACCAGCTTCGTGGTGTCCGGGCACCGCGCGCATCTTAAGAAATCTATCCACATTTTTTGGTATCATCAGGCACGAATCATAAAGATCTACATGATTAAAAGTAACCCCTTGAGGCATATTACATGGAACACCCTTTGCTTTATTGAAATTAACCTTCGATCACATTTGTTCTAGTTATAGCTTGGTCAGATTTACTTTTAAGCATGCCGATGATAGTTGATATTACTAAGAATATTTTAATTTGCCTTCGCAGATGTTTAATGAAGAATACAAAAGTGATGATAGATTTTCATCTTATGCTTCTTCCTTACAAAGTGGTAGGCTGCAAAAGCAATTAAGGTAACTAATATTTACTTGTACTTTTTTAAGACTTAATATGCTATTAAATCTTAAGTTTTAATAGTGTAGGTAACCATTTCAAGCTTTTGCATGATACATTCACAATATTACAATTTTTATTTTAGTTTTATTATCCGGTGTCTCATTCCCACAAGTCGGTGAAGACTTCGAAGGAGAACATATAATATCAGAAATCCTGATGCAAGAAAGCATAGGACACGTTGTATTAAATTATTTAATTTATTTTTATTAAGGAGGGTGGACATTACATGTGGCGGGTAGTAATTGAAGTCCTGATGCATTTTTGTCTCAGAACTCCTGATGTAATATTTTTTTTTCTTGAGCATGCGTGCTAATTGATCAAAATTAATCACATAATATTTAAACTTCAACTAAATATTTCATAAATGAATTTTATAAAATTTCTTAAGAGTAAAGCCACTTTATCCTTATTATTAACTTATTGTAATCAATGAAATACAATAATCTTTTGTATGATTGTTTAAATCAATATATTTACTAAAAATATGATAAAAAACATACCTCTAATTTTCAAAATAACAAATAATATAACCAAAATTTATTTTCTTAAGAAAAAAAACAAAAAGAAATTCTATTTGTAATGAAAAAGAAGAAAACTTTAAAATAAAGTGTTCCAAGCCAATTTTTCATAAAAATGAGTCACAAAACATTAAATTCTATTTGAGCTGAATATAAAACAGAAATAATCAATTCAAAAATAATGTCCAATTTATTCAAATTTAATCATTTGACTTTAAATTTAACTCTAATTAAAACTTTTTAATAATTATTTTCACTTTTATTTTTCTTATAAACCTAGTTTCATTTAAGTAAAAATTTTTATAAAGATTTTTTTCACATACAAACTCACTTAATCCAAGTCTCCTCAGCAAAATCTCATGGACAACGACAAAGTTACACAAGAGCATCCATGACCAGGGTAACCATACCTGGACCAAACACCGGATCAGCAAGTCCCGGCAATTTCCACAACAACTTAACTCAGCTCAACTTTCCGCAGGTTAAAACCGAAAGTTAACTTTTGTCTGGTAAAAACAGCAGAGACAGAATCCAGTAATTTCATGCATTATATAAGCATTCAAATCTCGTCCCGTCCTTAGCTCAGCCTAATTAGTTAGTTCATGCAGGAGACAGACAACCTTCAAATCATGATGCTGGACTACGAATGGGCGAATCCCGCCGCCGCAGCGGCAGCTGCAATGCTCTTGTTCGGTGATGCCGGTGAGGTGGACCCGACGCCTTTTGATCAATACGGTGGGAACGGACTGGCGGCCGGAGATTTCTTCGCCCCTACGGCTGCCGGAGGATTGTTCTCCCCCGTCGGTGCGACGGCGGCCAGCGGGCAGAGGTATGGCATGGGAATGCCGTCTGCGGTTACAGCGCCGGCGAGGATTGGATTGAATCTGGGAGTGAGAACGTACTTCTCGTCGGCATCGCCGGAGGAGGAGATGGGGATAGGGAGAGTGTGTAGGAGAAGAGTGAGGTTGGCAAGATGTCAGGCGGAGGGATGCGGGGCTGATCTTACACATGCGAAGCATTACCATAGGAGGCATAAGGTCTGCGAATTTCATTCTAAGGCTTCTATTGTTATCGCCGCCGGACTATCTCAGCGTTTCTGTCAGCAGTGCAGCAGGTAATTCTCATTTCTCATTTAATTAACTTCATTTTTTAAAAAAAATTTTCTTCGGTCGTTAAACGATTATACTGCCAAGTTTGCTATGTGTGTCAACTGTGTTGGTTTCCGACGCGTGCCTGGCTGCAAGCATTTTTATTGTAATGAAGTTACGTGGTCTTCTACTTGTGTGGAATAGGTACTGCTTATAATTTAGGGTCAGTTAGTCAGGTGCACCTTATTAAATATTCTTCTGATAAGCTGATTAAAAATAATCTGTTGATAAATTAGGTGCAGTCGTTATTCTTGAAAAAGGCAGATCGCGATCAGAAAACTACGTGAGGTGTGAAAATGGCGTTTTCACTATTTTAAAAACGCATAAAGTGCCAAAACCTAGTTTGCCCACACAAGCCTTAAGAATTCATGTTCATGCTAATGGTGGAATTTTAATCTATAATCACGTTCCTTAACTTAGCTATTAATATTTATTAAATAATGTTTAATAATATTTATCGAAGTGAGGAAATACCATGAATATAAATGACAGATTAAATAATTTGTCAATACGTATGTGCAATATTCAGGTTTTAGTTATAGAAAGCAATGGCTTTTATTTATAGGGCTAAAAAAACTTCTGATGAATGATATATTTACTAATATTTATAACAAACGCATGACAAATTTTTTACTTCTTAGAATATATATATGACTAAAACCGTTATACTTTATTCATAATTTTATTGAATAATAAATAATTTTCACAATATATGGCCAAGTAAAAAAATACTATGTCCCCAGTTGCTCGCGCACTTGAATAGTTTTATAGAAGATGCTAATCCCAGAACAATGGAAATCTGTCTATTTTTTATTGTAAGAAAAGTTGTTGTAACTCAATTTTTAATCACTATAGCAAAAATCAAACAAGTTCATTGATCTGTTTTGATAGAATTTGAAATTCATGTGTAATATTAGTCGATATATATGCTTGTATCTCTCTGATTTGCATTCTTAATTAATTTTTGAGCATAAATCCATGCAGGTTTCATGTTCTATCTGAGTTTGATCAAGGAAAGCGCAGCTGCCGAAAGCGTTTGGCAGACCATAATCGCAGAAGAAGAAAATCACAGGATCTGGCCACCATCAATAATATAAATAATAATAATGATAGCAACAACAACAACAATAATAATAAAAGAACGGTTGCCACAGCAAACAACAACAACAATAACGCAGCACTACTTCACTTTGAGTCAAGTAGCAGCAGTAATAACAACAATACGATGGCCAACATGGGCAGCTCTATGGATAAGTGCAATCATGAAACAGGCTCGGCCATTACCCGAGTCCCCTCTCCTGCAATGGCACTGGGGCTCAGTTGTAGCGCCATGACAGTTTCTCCGGCACTTGCAGGGCTATCTGGTTCGTCAACAACGACTGTAAGTTCGCCGCCGAGAGTCTCATTCTTCTCTCATCTTGGCGACTTCCGCGGACACGAGCACCGTTTTCTTAGTTGGGATGATGGCGATGATAGTTGCAGCATTAGAAGTCCATATCAGAGCAAGTAGTGCGTTGCAGTTTTGATGGGGAAGTTAGTATTTTTAGTTGTTTATTTTCTCGAACAGTTTGCATGCTTGGTTAGGTGTTCTTAAGCTTATTCTGTAGTCTTTTTAATCAATAAACGATGTTTTCTTCATGGTATCTTGTTTTAAAATGCATTGTCACTTGAGTTTATGAGATTTTGCTCAGACTTAGGCGGTTCTATCAAATATTTTCCAGGATTTAATTATTCTAATGGTTACTTGATTCTAGTTAAGTTAATCCTAGCTTCTGCGATGTCCCGACAAAGTATTCTATGAAACTGTATCACGAGGAAACCGAACTGAGATCTCGAAGAATGAAAACGTGGCGTCTTTTTTGTAGAGATACGGTAATAAAATGGAGGGGCGGAGGAAGCTTCCTCCTGAAGTGAAAATTATTGGCTTGCTTTGGCTTCCTTCTGGCAACGTACGTGCATTTGACAATGAACCGTAGCCCTTTTTCTTTCGCGGCATGATTGATTCACTGCTTACGCTGAGACCCGCCAGCATTAAACATGCTGGAGATTATTGAAGTTGGAGAGCGTATGGAAAACTTATTAGATGAAGAATTTGTGCTACAATGCCCATGCTTCCATCATCCATTTAAAAGGAAAATAAAGAGATTGCAGATGATATCTCTCTGAGCTTTTTATTTATTAGAAGTAAAAAAGAGGGAATGCAGATGATATAACCTTAGCTTCTACATTGAGAAGGGAAAAAAAGATGAAATTTCAGATGATATTATCATAGTATTGGAAATCATTATGAAAGGCTTAAGCAATTTTCATTCCCTTTTTTTTTTTTTTGTTGGGTTGAAGTGCATCTATAGTAAGCCTTTGATGGCGTGACCAACAAAGCTTTGATCCTGCATGGCCACTAAACCCTAACACTAGGCTTATGAGCTGCCAAGTACAATTTCTGAATATGAACCACGGGTATAAACACAACCAGATAGATGTTTCCCTCCATGATTTGAGACCAAAGGGTTCCCTTTGACGATGACAGCCACATTTGCCCTATAGGGAAAAGCCAAGTCACATTAAGGCTTGATTAGCCTTCAAGTAAACTCTTAAAGAGGAAAAAATATTGCATCCGGATAGAACAACGGCCCATATGCAGCGAAGGGGAGGAATCGGACCTCCGCCATCCTCTCTGCATCCGGTCCGTTGTCCGCACATCCAGAATCCGGATGTAATATTTTCTCCATAAGGACGGCTAATAGAGCGGTAGAGAGATGATCCGACAATATAAAAAGGGAATGCAAGGTTAATTACAAAACTATCAGAAAATAAATCCCTAAAGATATTTTCAAATAAACATCAATGTCAGTAAGACTAGAAATGGTTATAAATCCTTAGAGATCTAATTAAATGTAATCACTAATTGCTTATATTATTTAGAAAAATCTTTCTTACCCAAGAAGAGAAATTCATGTAATAAGGTTACCATCTGAAATCCCAAAGGAATGGAGCAACATATATTCCTCAAGTAAGCTCTATATAAATCTATCTTCATCTCATTCTTTCCTCATTTCATGGTTAGAAATTTTCTTCAAATATGAATCCAAAGACAAATTAAGACTCAACATAATTTTAAGGTGAAGTAAGACTGAATCATGTCACTGATAAGAAGAGAAATTACACAAAGAACTGAATAAAACATTAGATGAATATTAATAACATTCACAACATTGGAGATTTCTAATATTTTTCAAATAGAGGTTAAATATTTTAAACCTTGAATCTATAATTGCTCACGTCAAATTAGCCCAAAGGTTGAGAAATTTTCTTTTCCATCATCTCAGAGCTAGTCAACAGGCGCATCTCCATAAAATAGTATAATTCACTTCATACTGCCACCTATGTGAGAAGCTCGGAGTCGGGCACCAAAAAAAACTTAAATTAGATCAATAGATGGATAATCTACCATATGCGACCTAGTATATGGTCAAATTTTGATGGACATCAATCATGCCCTTTTACAAAAACGATGCATGTTTAGGAAAGGCAAATGCATCAAGTGAAGGGACAAGTTTAATATTAAGAAAGGGAAGCCGATTGTCATTTGAAAAAGAAGATTGCCAGTGTGAACGCACTAGCCACCAACTTAGACACTATTGTGAGTCTCAATAGCTTAGATAATGGAGGCTAGTTAGGATAAAGAATACTTTTGTATGTTAGTACCCATAAAATCAAGTGGGTATATACATGAACCATTAAAGTATGGTATATGTAACTATGATATCAGTCATGACATTGAGGAGTGGTTCCACCACAAAAGTTTGATCGAACGGCTATTAATACGAGATTATTAAAAAAATTTATCAAGTCAAGAGAAATAACTCAAAGGCAAGAAAATAAGTTAGGAAGAGGCTCTTAATGAATCAACTTGGGCTTAGATGATCACCATCCTTATTCTCGTACCAACCATACTTGGGAGAGAGAAGATAGAACCATCTTGTCAGGTGAGCCTCAAGAGAATTAACTAAAGAGAATATGTTTAATGATTTCATCACATTACCAAGTAGCGAGCCAACCACTTATTCTATTTACTACGGATGAGTTACAAAACGATTAAATCTTTTATAATAATTCCATAGTGTTCACAACATTGATCACTAATTAGTAGATTGCTTGCATTTTTGATAACATGGGGAGTTATTTTTAATATTCTTTTTGAAACTATTTTTTTGTGAAATGAATCTAATTCATCACATTTTTCATGTAGCTTATAGGTCTCTTGTATGGATTCTTAGGAGTGAATAAAAAGTCCATGAGAATCATACAACTACCCATTATTTGGACAATAGAAGGATATTTAAACAGCTCATAGCCATGGTTGACTTTGTCGTAGTTGACTCTCCAAGAGCATATAAAGCCATCATTAGCCTTCTGTTCATCAACAAACTCAATGCAAGCAATTTGATGTACCATGTCATTATAAAATTCACAGGTGGAAATGAAATGGTCACCAAATAAAAAGATTTGGACTAATCACACAATTACTGCTTGCAAGTGGTAGGTATCATACAAAAGATGTTTTGTTACTTGAAAAATTAGGGGCAATTAGCTTCAAGTTAATTAAAGTCATCAAAAACGTTTTGGTTGTGGAAGGTAAATCAAGTATAATTTTATTAAATGATATTTTTTTATGCTTGGTTCCAAGGCTAGCTACATGTTATATTATATGAGTCGCACGATATGTTCACCTATGTGGCCAAAAAAATGCTGGAGTTAACATCTATGTCACATGCCATAAGTTGAATTTCAATCTCACTAAAAAGATAACTTACTTTATGTGTCAAACTTGCCAATCTCATATTTAAGTGATGTTATTTGAACTGGAGACTCACTTAGAAGATAACTTACTTGATGATTGAAGAGGAAAAAATAATTTATGATGAGTCATATGAGACATTAAGTTCAGTTTATCCATATGAACAATTCATAAACACATGTGAGCTTCCAACTAGCATGAAGGACTATGGAAGAACAATTGACTAATTCTTCCAATCATTAGATACCTTACTATACCTCATACTCTCCCGCATGTTGAGCGGATCCAAAAAGATTTTCAAGAGCGACGTGAAAAAAACGAAGCCCCTCTGAGATCACGCGATCGTCCGAGACCACACAATCTTGTGCCCTAGCCCGATTGCTCTTTTCCGCACTACGCTAGCCTTTCGATATTTTTGTGCTCCTACTTGTCGCAGCTCCCATGCGGACGATCCTCAACCCAAGCTAGATCTCGCTGTTCTTTTTCCTGTTGTTGTTTGCTGGCTCTTGTTTGCTTCTTTTGTTCTGTGCCTGATTCCTAGCTGATTTCTTTTTTTCCATTTTACTTTCAGATCTGTTTTGCTTTCTCAATTTCTCTTTAGTGTTGTTGTTTGCTTTGGTTCTTTGTGATAGTTTGCTTCATTATCCCTTATTTTCATCCTGTATGTTGGGAGCTTTCTTTCTCGGTTTCTCCTAACTAGGCTTATTTTTTCTTTGTAGTTTTGGCTTGTTTCTTTCTTTCCGGCTCTTTTCCATGGCTTTTGCAGTGTCGTCCTTCAAAGATGTTGTTTCAGGTAAATCTTTTGGGTCTAGAGAAGTTCATTTCTCTGATGAATTTCAACAGCAAATAAAGAATAGTGATAACAAAGGTTTGCTTCAACAAGCCTCTCACAATAATGGTAAACCTGTGCTTCTTTTTACTCAAGAAGATACTAACATTCTTAAAGAACCACTAAAGTATACATTTCAGATTTACTAATTGGTAAATTTTCATTTACTCATCCTAAAGTGGAGGTTATTCGCATGTTCTTTTCAGATTTGTATCTAGTTGGAGGATGGAATTTAGGGTTAATTGATAGTCGTAACTTAATGATTAAGTTGCAGCTTGAAGAGGACTATACCTCTCTATTTGCTAAGAAAATCTTGACCATTGATAAGTGTTACTTGAAACTTATTAAATTGACACCTAATTTCAATCCTATCGGAGAGATCCCTATTGTGCCTATTTGGATTCACTTTCCTGGATTGAAGCTACATTACTTCAATTTGAAAGTTTTTTATTCCTTGGGATCATTTTTTGTTAAGCCATTGAAAAAGGATGTTGCTACTTGTATTTTATTTAGGCCTTCGTTGGCTAGAGTGTTGGTTGAACGTGATGTTACTTCAGCTATCCACGATTCTATTTGGATGAGAAGTCTAATGATTGTTACTAGCAGAAGGCTGAACAAGAATTTGTACAACATTATTGCACTAATTGCAAAATATTTGGTCATCTTCTTTCTCATTGTTATAATGCCCATCCTGAATTGTGGAAAAATAAAAATAACAATAAAGAGATGAATAAAGAGTTTCATTCTGATTTAAATTCACTAAGGTTAATCTTCCTAGAGAGAGATCTTTGCATTCTTTTGATGATCAATTTAATTCTTCTATGAATGAGCATAATAATATGGGTACTATAATGGTTGATAATTATTTGGTTACTGAAACTGCTAATACCTCTGCTATTACAACNCTTTTAAAATTGCCAAAATTATCTGGATGAACCGTCAACATCCGTAAAATAGGTGCCCAATATGTGTCCCCTAAGCGAAGTGCTCTTCGTCTGCTTGAAAAGCATGGGAACCTAGGTGCCTAGAACCTAGTGCCAAGGTGTTCTACTGCAACACCTTAGTGCCCAAAAGTTTGCGCCTAGGCACCAGACCACTATCAACACCTTTGCTCAACTTGGTTCTGTTTCGCTCCAATTCAGTCCAAATTCGTTCCAATGCTCATACATGTCAACCTACATCATAAAAATAAAAATATCTTCCCTTAAAGAGCAGTGTCATTCAAAAGCATGTGTAAAACAAAGAAGAAATTAAGTATATTCAAAGACATATCACCAATCAACATTTGATTCTATTCAATGTTCTTAGAATGATAGTTCATTAATTCATAATGATCTCCTATAGTTAAGAATGTAAAACTAAAATAAAGAGATATCATAAAGAAATGTCAAAAGAAACCTTAGATAGTTAGCCTTGTTGCATTGATTAATTTGTAAGAAATAAGAAGCATAAACACTAACATATGTGATCCAGAAGTTATGGCTAAGAGCAAAAGATTCATTGGCAGCAAATCATAAACAATACTCTAGACCTGATTAAATATTCTGATAAGTTGGTTGCATTTGTTGATTTATATCAAACAAAAAGTATAAATAAAATCAAATTATATTGTAGGCTAGCTGGTTTATTTTGCTTGGGTGTTGGTTATTTTGGCTTGGTTGGTAGGCAGAGTTGGCCCGTTGGTTTTCATAATAAAACTTGCAATAAATAGATAAAAAGTCATATGATAAATATTTCATTTCTATATTGTCAAGGGATTGGATTTAGTACATCATCTTAAGCTATATCCTTTTGCTTCAAAGAGAAAGAAGAGGTATATTTTTCATATTAAACTAATCTCTCTTCCCTTATTGTTTAAATACTATTGAAATGATTCTCTTTTTATGTTTGAAAAGGGAGGATCATCGTAGTGTTCTAATTCAACGACCACAATCATTAATACATGTCAACCCTAAAAAAAACATCAAGTAATCATTCAATCAACCATAAAGAGGAATTTTTAATAAGAACATTCATGACAATCCTAAGAAAAATAGAACTCAGATTAAATACACAACCATGAGTTTATGAAAGTAATAAAGAACATCCAAAAACTGTCAATAATTTAGAAAAAAAAGAGAAATTTAATAAAAACTATGATTGTCAGTACCATTGCAATACCTTGAACAAAATATTATATAAACTTACAGGAACACCAAACACCGCCTAAAAGATAGGCATCAACCACAAAAACATACCAAAAAAAAAAGAGAGAAAAAAGGTAAACAGAAATCAGCTTGTCAACACAATTGCAAAAGTGGAAAAGTAAAGTACCAAACAAAATGATACCCATCAACTCATCAATAGAGAAAAAAATCAAAAAAAAAAAGAAACTTTTAAAAATAACTCAGGTTATGATTCTGCGAACCAGCATGAAGATTCCAGACAATAAAACTTCTTAGAATGATTCAAACAACTACAGAAACTGAAAACCAAATAAGATGTACAGTTTGGAAATAAAATTGAAAATTTAAAGTATAAAATTTAAATGCATGGAAAAGTAAATTTTAAGAGAAGGAAGTTCTGAATAAACCAAAAGAAAAGAGTGAGGTCAAAGAGATAGAGATCAAACAATGAGCAAACGATAAAATGACAGACGCAAGACTTGATTGAGTGGTGATTCCTCTCATAAAGTTAGGTTTCAAAAAGGAAAGATTGGAGATCGCAGAAGACCAATACATAGCAGACGAAACAAATTAGGGAGTGAGTCGAAACTTGAGTTACTGTGTGAAGAATGAAAAAATCTAGCAAAGCTTTTTTAATCCTTCCATCCGCATTTTGCGACACACGGGGTCAGATGTCAACCATCTGCTTGGATCGCTCATTTATTTTCGATCCAATAGTCGCGTATCAGATTCAATTCACCAACCGCTCGAAATCGGATCGAAAATAATTTCATGCAAAGGATTGTCTCGTAGCATGTCCGATTCGAGATTAACTTTGAATCAATTTTTGAGCAGCAATCTTCAAGCTAATTTCTGACCCGAAGGTGCAACGGTGAGGAACCTAAAGTATGGCAGAACAGCAAACATCGCTTTTGATTAATGAAGCATTTACAAACCTGGACCCCCACCATCTTTCAGCCCAATCTGATTTAGAAACCACGTGGAGAGATTCGATTGCTTTAGCTCGCTGTTCTGCGCAACAGATATTAGAATTGGCAGAACCCGCTGTACTCAGATACGGCGCTCTGAATCCTAACCTACCCGTCTCCTTCCCATTCGTCCTCTTCCATAAACAGAAAGCCACTAAATCTAAAAGTAATTAACCACACTGCCACGCATCACTCCTGGCGTAATTAATAAAAAAGCCAAGGGGAGATAACGCAGCCATAACAAGGCGTGAAATGTGAATCCGAACGATTTCACGAACGAGGAACGAGGAACGAGGAAGCTGCGAACCAGCTTCGTGGTGTCCGGGCACCGCGCGCATCTTAAGAAATCTATCCACATTTTTTGGTATCATCAGGCACGAATCATAAAGATCTACATGATTAAAAGTAACCCCTTGAGGCATATTACATGGAACACCCTTTGCTTTATTGAAATTAACCTTCGATCACATTTGTTCTAGTTATAGCTTGGTCAGATTTACTTTTAAGCATGCCGATGATAGTTGATATTACTAAGAATATTTTAATTTGCCTTCGCAGATGTTTAATGAAGAATACAAAAGTGATGATAGATTTTCATCTTATGCTTCTTCCTTACAAAGTGGTAGGCTGCAAAAGCAATTAAGGTAACTAATATTTACTTGTACTTTTTTAAGACTTAATATGCTATTAAATCTTAAGTTTTAATAGTGTAGGTAACCATTTCAAGCTTTTGCATGATACATTCACAATATTACAATTTTTATTTTAGTTTTATTATCCGGTGTCTCATTCCCACAAGTCGGTGAAGACTTCGAAGGAGAACATATAATATCAGAAATCCTGATGCAAGAAAGCATAGGACACGTTGTATTAAATTATTTAATTTATTTTTATTAAGGAGGGTGGACATTACATGTGGCGGGTAGTAATTGAAGTCCTGATGCATTTTTGTCTCAGAACTCCTGATGTAATATTTTTTTTTCTTGAGCATGCGTGCTAATTGATCAAAATTAATCACATAATATTTAAACTTCAACTAAATATTTCATAAATGAATTTTATAAATTTCTTAAGAGTAAAGCCACATTATTCTTATTTTTAACTTATTGTAATCAATCAAATACAATAATCTTTTGTATGATTGGTTAAATCAATATATTTACTAAAAAATATGATTAAAAACAAACCTCTAATTTTCAAAATAACAAATAATATAACCAAAATTTATTTTCTTAAGAAAAAAAACAAAAAGAAATTCTATTTGTAATGAAAAAGAAGAAAACTTTAAAATAAAGTGTTCCAAGCCAATTTTTCATAAAAATGAGTCACAAAACATTAAATTCTATTTGAGCTGAATATAAAACAGAAATAATCAATTCAAAAATAATGTCCAATTTATTCAAATTTAATCATTTGACTTTAAATTTAACTCTAATTAAAACTTTTTAATAATTATTTTCACTTTTATTTTTCTTATAAACCTAGTTTCATTTAAGTAAAAATTTTTATAAAGATTTTTTTCACATACAAACTCACTTAATCCAAGTCTCCTCAGCAAAATCTCATGGACAACGACAAAGTTACACAAGAGCATCCATGACCAGGGTAACCATACCTGGACCAAACACCGGATCAGCAAGTCCCGGCAATTTCCACAACAACTTAACTCAGCTCAACTTTCCGCAGGTTAAAACCGAAAGTTAACTTTTGTCTGGTAAAAACAGCAGAGACAGAATCCAGTAATTTCATGCATTATATAAGCATTCAAATCTCGTCCCGTCCTTAGCTCAGCCTAATTAGTTAGTTCATGCAGGAGACAGACAACCTTCAAATCATGATGCTGGACTACGAATGGGCGAATCCCGCCGCCGCAGCGGCAGCTGCAATGCTCTTGTTCGGTGATGCCGGTGAGGTGGACCCGACGCCTTTTGATCAATACGGTGGGAACGGACTGGCGGCCGGAGATTTCTTCGCCCCTACGGCTGCCGGAGGATTGTTCTCCCCCGTCGGTGCGACGGCGGCCAGCGGGCAGAGGTATGGCATGGGAATGCCGTCTGCGGTTACAGCGCCGGCGAGGATTGGATTGAATCTGGGAGTGAGAACGTACTTCTCGTCGGCATCGCCGGAGGAGGAGATGGGGATAGGGAGAGTGTGTAGGAGAAGAGTGAGGTTGGCAAGATGTCAGGCGGAGGGATGCGGGGCTGATCTTACACATGCGAAGCATTACCATAGGAGGCATAAGGTCTGCGAATTTCATTCTAAGGCTTCTATTGTTATCGCCGCCGGACTATCTCAGCGTTTCTGTCAGCAGTGCAGCAGGTAATTCTCATTTCTCATTTAATTAACTTCATTTTTTAAAAAAAATTTTCTTCGGTCGTTAAACGATTATACTGCCAAGTTTGCTATGTGTGTCAACTGTGTTGGTTTCCGACGCGTGCCTGGCTGCAAGCATTTTTATTGTAATGAAGTTACGTGGTCTTCTACTTGTGTGGAATAGGTACTGCTTATAATTTAGGGTCAGTTAGTCAGGTGCACCTTATTAAATATTCTTCTGATAAGCTGATTAAAAATAATCTGTTGATAAGTTAGGTGCAGTCGTTATTCTTGAAAAAGGCAGATCGCGATCAGAAAACTACGTGAGGTGTGAAAATGGCGTTTTCACTATTTTAAAAACGCATAAAGTGCCAAAACCTAGTTTGCCCACACAAGCCTTAAGAATTCATGTTCATGCTAATGGTGGAATTTTAATCTATAATCACGTTCCTTAACTTAGCTATTAATATTTATTAAATAATGTTTAATAATATTTATCGAAGTGAGGAAATACCATGAATATAAATGACAGATTAAATAATTTGTCAATACGTATGTGCAATATTCAGGTTTTAGTTATAGAAAGCAATGGCTTTTATTTATAGGGCTAAAAAAACTTCTGATGAATGATATATTTACTAACATTTATAACAAACGCATGACAAATTTTTTACTTCTTAGAATATATATATGACTAAAACCGTTATACTTTATTCATAATTTTATTGAATAATAAATAGTTTTCACAATATATGGCCAAGTAAAAAAATATTATGTACCCAATTGTTAGCGCACTTGAATAGTTTTATAGAAGATGCTAATCCCAGAACAATGGAAATCTGTCTATTTTTTATTGTAAGAAAAGTTGTTGTAACTCAATTTTTAATCACTATAGCAAAAATCAAACAAGTTCATTGATCTGTTTTGATAGAATTTGAAATTCATGTGTAATATTAGTCGATATATATGCTTGTATCTCTCTGATTTGCATTCTTAATTAATTTTTGAGCATAAATCCATGCAGGTTTCATGTTCTATCTGAGTTTGATCAAGGAAAGCGCAGCTGCCGAAAGCGTTTGGCAGACCATAATCGCAGAAGAAGAAAATCACAGGATCTGGCCACCATCAATAATATAAATAATAATAATGATAGCAACAACAACAACAATAATAATAAAAGAACGGTTGCCACAGCAAACAACAACAACAATAACGCAGCACTACTTCACTTTGAGTCAAGTAGCAGCAGTAATAACAACAATACGATGGCCAACATGGGCAGCTCTATGGATAAGTGCAATCATGAAACAGGCTCGGCCATTACCCGAGTCCCCTCTCCTGCAATGGCACTGGGGCTCAGTTGTAGCGCCATGACAGTTTCTCCGGCACTTGCAGGGCTATCTGGTTCGTCAACAACGACTGTAAGTTCGCCGCCGAGAGTCTCATTCTTCTCTCATCTTGGCGACTTCCGCGGACACGAGCACCGTTTTCTTAGTTGGGATGATGGCGATGATAGTTGCAGCATTAGAAGTCCATATCAGAGCAAGTAGTGCGTTGCAGTTTTGATGGGGAAGTTAGTATTTTTAGTTGTTTATTTTCTCGAACAGTTTGCATGCTTGGTTAGGTGTTCTTAAGCTTATTCTGTAGTCTTTTTAATCAATAAACGATGTTTTCTTCATGGTATCTTGTTTTAAAATGCATTGTCACTTGAGTTTATGAGATTTTGCTCAGACTTAGGCGGTTCTATCAAATATTTTCCAGGATTTAATTATTCTAATGGTTACTTGATTCTAGTTAAGTTAATCCTAGCTTCTGCGATGTCCCGACAAAGTATTCTATGAAACTGTATCACGAGGAAACCGAACTGAGATCTCGAAGAATGAAAACGTGGCGTCTTTTTTGTAGAGATACGGTAATAAAATGGAGGGGCGGAGGAAGCTTCCTCCTGAAGTGAAAATTATTGGCTTGCTTTGGCTTCCTTCTGGCAACGTACGTGCATTTGACAATGAACCGTAGCCCTTTTTCTTTCGCGGCATGATTGATTCACTGCTTACGCTGAGACCCGCCAGCATTAAACATGCTGGAGATTATTGAAGTTGGAGAGCGTATGGAAAACTTATTAGATGAAGAATTTGTGCTACAATGCCCATGCTTCCATCATCCATTTAAAAGGAAAATAAAGAGATTGCAGATGATATCTCTCTGAGCTTTTTATTTATTAGAAGTAAAAAAGAGGGAATGCAGATGATATAACCTTAGCTTCTACATTGAGAAGGGAAAAAAAGATGAAATTTCAGATGATATTATCATAGTATTGGAAATCATTATGAAAGGCTTAAGCAATTTTCATTCCCTTTTTTTTTTTTTTGTTGGGTTGAAGTGCATCTATAGTAAGCCTTTGATGGCGTGACCAACAAAGCTTTGATCCTGCATGGCCACTAAACCCTAACACTAGGCTTATGAGCTGCCAAGTACAATTTCTGAATATGAACCACGGGTATAAACACAACCAGATAGATGTTTCCCTCCATGATTTGAGACCAAAGGGTTCCCTTTGACGATGACAGCCACATTTGCCCTATAGGGAAAAGCCAAGTCACATTAAGGCTTGATTAGCCTTCAAGTAAACTCTTAAAGAGGAAAAAATATTGCATCCGGATAGAACAACGGCCCATATGCAGCGAAGGGGAGGAATCGGACCTCCGCCATCCTCTCTGCATCCGGTCCGTTGTCCGCACATCCGGAGTCCGGATGTGATATTTTCTCCTTAAGGACGGCTAATAGAGCGGTAGAGAGATGATCCGACAATATAAAAAGGGAATGCAAGGTTAATTACAAAACTATCAGAAAATAAATCCCTAAAGATATTTTCAAATAAACATCAATGTCAGTAAGACTAGAAATGGTTATAAATCCTTAGAGATCTAATTAAATGTAATCACTAATTGCTTATATTATTTAGAAAAATCTTTCTTACCCAAGAAGAGAAATTCATGTAATAAGGTTACCATCTGAAATCCCAAAGGAATGGAGCAACATATATTCCTCAAGTAAGCTCTATATAAATCTATCTTCATCTCATTCTTTCCTCATTTCATGGTTAGAAATTTTCTTCAAATATGAATCCAAAGACAAATTAAGACTCAACATAATTTTAAGGTGAAGTAAGACTGAATCATGTCACTGATAAGAAGAGAAATTACACAAAGAACTGAATAAAACATTAGATGAATATTAATAACATTCACAACATTGGAGATTTCTAATATTTTTCAAATAGAGGTTAAATATTTTAAACCTTGAATCTATAATTGCTCACGTCAAATTAGCCCAAAGGTTGAGAAATTTTCTTTTCCATCATCTCAGAGCTAGTCAACAGGCGCATCTCCATAAAATAGTATAATTCACTTCATACTGCCACCTATGTGAGAAGCTCGGAGTCGGGCACCAAAAAAAACTTAAATTAGATCAATAGATGGATAATCTACCATATGCGACCTAGTATATGGTCAAATTTTGATGGACATCAATCATGCCCTTTTACAAAAACGATGCATGTTTAGGAAAGGCAAATGCATCAAGTGAAGGGACAAGTTTAATATTAAGAAAGGGAAGCCGATTGTCATTTGAAAAAGAAGATTGCCAGTGTGAACGCACTAGCCACCAACTTAGACACTATTGTGAGTCTCAATAGCTTAGATAATGGAGGCTAGTTAGGATAAAGAATACTTTTGTATGTTAGTACCCATAAAATCAAGTGGGTATATACATGAACCATTAAAGTATGGTATATGTAACTATGATATCAGTCATGACATTGAGGAGTGGTTCCACCACAAAAGTTTGATCGAACGGCTATTAATACGAGATTATTAAAAAAATTTATCAAGTCAAGAGAAATAACTCAAAGGCAAGAAAATAAGTTAGGAAGAGGCTCTTAATGAATCAACTTGGGCTTAGATGATCACCATCCTTATTCTCGTACCAACCATACTTGGGAGAGAGAAGATAGAACCATCTTGTCAGGTGAGCCTCAAGAGAATTAACTAAAGAGAATATGTTTAATGATTTCATCACATTACCAAGTAGCGAGCCAACCACTTATTCTATTTACTACGGATGAGTTACAAAACGATTAAATCTTTTATAATAATTCCATAGTGTTCACAACATTGATCACTAATTAGTAGATTGCTTGCATTTTTGATAACATGGGGAGTTATTTTTAATATTCTTTTTGAAACTATTTTTTTGTGAAATGAATCTAATTCATCACATTTTTCATGTAGCTTATAGGTCTCTTGTATGGATTCTTAGGAGTGAATAAAAAGTCCATGAGAATCATACAACTACCCATTATTTGGACAATAGAAGGATATTTAAACAGCTCATAGCCATGGTTGACTTTGTTGTAGTTGACTCTCCAACAGCATATAAAGCCATCATTAGCCTTCTGTTCATCAACAAACTCAATGCAAGCAATTTGATGTGCCTTTTCATTATAAAATTCACATGTGGGAATGAAATGGTCACCTAATAAAAAGATTTGGACTAATCACACAATTACTGCTTGCAAGTGGTAGGTATCATAATAAAGATGTTTTGTTTCTTGAAAAATTAGGTACAATTAGCTTCAAGTTAATTAAAGTCATCAAAAACGTTTTGGTTGTGGAAGGTAAATCAAGTATAATTTTATTAAATGATATTTTTTTATGCTTGGTTCCAAGGCTAGCTACATGTTATATTATATGAGTCGCACGATATGTTCACCTATGTGGCCAAAAAAATGCTGGAGTTAACATCTATGTCACATGCCATAAGTTGAATTTCAATCTCACTAAAAAGATAACTTACTTTATGTGTCAAACTTGCCAATCTCATATTTAAGTGATGTTATTTGAACTGGAGACTCACTTAGAAGATAACTTACTTGATGATTGAAGAGGAAAAAATAATTTATGATGAGTCATATGAGACATTAAGTTCAGTTTATCCATATGAACAATTCATAAACACATGTGAGCTTCCAACTAGCATGAAGGACTATGGAAGAACAATTGACTAATTCTTCCAATCATTAGATACCTTACTATACCTCATACTCTCCCGCATGTTGAGCGGATCCAAAAAGATTTTCAAGAGCGACGTGAAAAAAACGAAGCCCCTCTGAGATCACGCGATCGTCCGAGACCACACAATCTTGTGCCCTAGCCCGATTGCTCTTTTCCGCACTACGCTAGCCTTTCGATATTTTTGTGCTCCTACTTGTCGCAGCTCCCATGCGGACGATCCTCAACCCAAGCTAGATCTCGCTGTTCTTTTTCCTGTTGTTGTTTGCTGGCTCTTGTTTGCTTCTTTTGTTCTGTGCCTGATTCCTAGCTGATTTCTTTTTTTCCATTTTACTTTCAGATCTGTTTTGCTTTCTCAATTTCTCTTTAGTGTTGTTGTTTGCTTTGGTTCTTTGTGATAGTTTGCTTCATTATCCCTTATTTTCATCCTGTATGTTGGGAGCTTTCTTTCTCGGTTTCTCCTAACTAGGCTTATTTTTTCTTTGTAGTTTTGGCTTGTTTCTTTCTTTCCGGCTCTTTTCCATGGCTTTTGCAGTGTCGTCCTTCAAAGATGTTGTTTCAGGTAAATCTTTTGGGTCTAGAGAAGTTCATTTCTCTGATGAATTTCAACAGCAAATAAAGAATAGTGATAACAAAGGTTTGCTTCAACAAGCCTCTCACAATAATGGTAAACCTGTGCTTCTTTTTACTCAAGAAGATACTAACATTCTTAAAGAACCACTAAAGTATACATTTCAGATTTACTAATTGGTAAATTTTCATTTACTCATCCTAAAGTGGAGGTTATTCGCATGTTCTTTTCAGATTTGTATCTAGTTGGAGGATGGAATTTAGGGTTAATTGATAGTCGTAACTTAATGATTAAGTTGCAGCTTGAAGAGGACTATACCTCTCTATTTGCTAAGAAAATCTTGACCATTGATAAGTGTTACTTGAAACTTATTAAATTGACACCTAATTTCAATCCTATCGGAGAGATCCCTATTGTGCCTATTTGGATTCACTTTCCTGGATTGAAGCTACATTACTTCAATTTGAAAGTTTTTTATTCCTTGGGATCATTTTTTGTTAAGCCATTGAAAAAGGATGTTGCTACTTGTATTTTATTTAGGCCTTCGTTGGCTAGAGTGTTGGTTGAACGTGATGTTACTTCAGCTATCCACGATTCTATTTGGATGAGAAGTCTAATGATTGTTACTAGCAGAAGGCTGAACAAGAATTTGTACAACATTATTGCACTAATTGCAAAATATTTGGTCATCTTCTTTCTCATTGTTATAATGCCCATCCTGAATTGTGGAAAAATAAAAATAACAATAAAGAGATGAATAAAGAGTTGCATTCTGATTTAAATTCACTAAGGTTAATCTTCCTAGAGAGAGATCTTTGCATTCTTCTGATGATCAATTTAATTCTTCTATGAATGAGCATAATAATATGGGTACTATAATGGTTGATAATTATTTGGTTACTGAAACTGCTAATACCTCTGCTATTACAACAGATTTGGTTAAGAATGATAATATTGATACTACTAATATGGTTCAAGATATTGATACGGTTGGTACCCCTGAAATCTTGCAATTAGATAGACAGATGGTTCTGCATGATGGACTGGCTACTCAGGAATGCCCTGCTCTTACTCGAAATGAGTTGGAGTAGGATTGGATGATTCAAAGACCATCTCAGAAAAGAAAATTTAAATGTGTTTTTGAATTTCATTCTATGAATCCAGAGGTTGTTCAAACCCAGGTGCAGGGTAAGGATGTTGCTAAGCCTTCTATGGTTATTATTACTTGAATAAACAAGGGTAAGTTTGTTATTGATGAAGTTTAACACTTTAATCTGGAATATTAGGGGTATTTCCAATGTGTGTGCTTCTAATAGACTTAAAATTTTAATTCATGTTTATAATTTAAAATTTCTGGGTGTTTTTGAGCCTATGGTTGCGGGCATGAATAATGAGGCTTATGTCAGACGTGTTGGTGCTTTTAATTATATTGCTAACTCTAATAATAAGATTTGGTTCTTATGGAAAGAACCAGTGAGTATTGAGATTCTTATCAATCACACTGAATTATTACATTTGAGAATTATTTATCTTATTGAGTCTTTTCTTTTTTCTATTGTTTATGTTAGATGTACCAAGTAGGCTCATTTGGAGCTTTGGAATTTGATTAAATCTATTAAGCAAGAGAATGAAGCTTGGCTTATGGGAGGGGATTTCAACATTATTTCTTCTCCTCTTGAGAAGAAAGGTGGAAATCCTCCAAATCTCAATCTAATTGTTAATTTCAATGATACCTTGTTGGATGCTGGGCTTAATGATATGGGGTTCTATGGAAATCCTTTTACTTGGCATAGACGAAAGATTTTTGAACGTCTTGATAGATTTGTTAGTAATCCTTCTTGGATTAATATTTTTTCTTTTTTTAAAGTTCAGCATTTGGTCATTCATGCTTTTGCCCTTGTTCTTTTCTTTTTTAAATTCTTGGACACCATTATTTTAAGGCGTTTTATTTTTAATTTTCTTGCCAATTTTCTCAGTTTCTTACAGATAATTGGAAATCTAATGTTATTGGTTCTTCTGGGTATAGACTTTGGAGCTTTCATAAGAATTTTGCTAAAGCTCTTAGAAAATGGAATTAGGAGGTTTTTGGGAACTTGCACCGCAACATTGAGCAACTTGAAGATAAGGTTGCTTCTCTTGAATCTGATTTTTCTAACAATTCTATAGAATGAGATTTTTTGTTTTAGGGGCAGCAACAACTTAATGAGGTTGTTGATGTGGAGGAGCCGTTTTATGCTCAGAAAGTTTCTAAGACCCATTTTTTGGATGGGGACAGAAACACTGCTTACTACCATGCTTGCATTAAGAATAGACATAAGGTTAATATGATTTCTAAAATCATTAGCCCTGATGGTACGGTGCTCAATAATATCAATGATATTACTCAAAGTGGTGTTCAATTCTTTTTCAATATCTTTAGTAATTGTGAAGTTTATTTGACTCAATTAGATATTTATCTTTATAATGGTTCTTCTTTGTTTGATAACTCGTTACTTACTTGTATTCCTAGTCATGCAGAGATTAAAGATATCATTGATCAGATAGAGGTTGGCAAAGTGGCTGGCCTTGATGGTTTCACGGTTGAATTCTATAAACATGGTTGGAATATTATTCAGGCTAATGTTGTACTGGTTATTCAAGATTTTTTTTGTGGTCATGATTTGCTTAAGTATTTTAAATCCTCTAATATTTTCTTGATCCCTAATGTTAACAATGCTAACTCTTAGGATGCTTTCAGACCCATAAGCTTGAATAATTTTTTATCTAAGATTATTTCTAAAATTATTATTAAGAGATTGCAACCTATTTTAAAGAAACTTATCTGTCTGAATCAGTCTGCTTTTTTGAAAGACAGACATATAAGTGATAATGCCCTTATTGTATAAGAGCTCCTTATGGATATTGATAAGGAGTGTAAAGGAGGGAATATTATTTTTAAAATAGATATTAAAAAAGCTTTTGATATTGTACGTAGGGATTTTATTATGAATATTCTTCGTGCTAATGGCTTTACTGATACTTCTTGCAATCTTATTTTTCATACTCTTAGGAACAACTATTATTCTCTTCTTATTAATATGAACAAATATGGTTTCTTCAAAGCTTATAAGGGTATAAAACAGGGAGATCCTCTGTCTCTTTTTTTTATCCTTGATTTTGATTATTTATTGATATGTTTAAATGTTTTGTTTAAGATCTATCCTAGTGTGAATTATATTCATAAAGTTGGTATGAGTATTTCTCATTTAAGTTTTGTTGATGATCTTATGATCTTTACTAATGCTAATAAATTTTCTATTAGGAAAGTTTGGGCTACTCTTATTTTTTTTCAGAAGTTCTCTGGTTTAAATTTTAATACTTCTAAATATTTCTTCTATTATTCAAAGAGAATCTCTGTTGCTAAAAAGAATTGGATTTTGGATTATACTGGTTGCAATAAAGCTACTGCCTCTGAACTATTTGGGTTTCACTTTTAATAAAGGCAAAATAAGAAGTAGCTTTTGTTTAAATTTATTTGATAAAATCAGACATAAGTTTTTATCTTGGGAAAAAGAATTTCTTTCTTTTGGTGGTCGTATCACTCTTCTCGAAAGTGTTCTTTCTTCTCTTCCTTTTTATTCTTTGCAAATTATGGATATTCCCCAGGGTATTATTAAAAAAGATTGAAAATCTTTTTAATAAATTTCGTTGGGAAGGTAATGGTAATACTAAGATGAACTGGACTAGATGACAGAAGCTTTGTAAACCCATTGAGAAGGGTGGTCTTGGTTTTCGTAGCTTAGCTAATTTTATTAAGATTAATTATATGAAGCTTTAATATAGATTTTGTAAGAATTATTCTTTTTGGGCTACTTTAATGCATGCTAAATATAGTTAGAATAGACATCCTCTTTCTATTACTTATCATAAGAAAGATTCTCTTATTTGGCGTGAAATGCTTAAAGTTTCCAGAATTACTAATGATCTTATTTGTTGGGATATTGGTAAAGGTGATTGTTCTTTTTGGTTTGATGATTGGATGGGGAAGGAAGCTTTAGTTGATTCTTATGGTGGTCNCCCATTTTTTGGATGGGGACAGAAACACTGCTTACTACCATGCTTGCATTAAGAATAGACATAAGGTTAATATGATTTCTAAAATCATTAGCCCTAATGGTACGGTGCTCAATAATATCAATGATATTACTCAAAGTGGTGTTCAATTCTTTTCCAATATCTTTAGTAATAGTGATGTTTATTTGACTCAACTGAATATTTGTCTTTATAATGATGCTCCTTTGTTTGATAACTCGTTATTTACTTGTATTCCTAGTCATGCAGAGATTAAAGATATTATTGATCAGATGGAGGTTGGCAAAGTGGCTGGCCTTGATGGTTTCACAGTTGAATTCTATAAACATGGTTGGAATATTATTCAGGCTAATCTTGTACTGGTTATTCAAGATTTTTTTTGAGGTCATAATTTGCTTAAATATTTTAAATCCTCTAATATTTTCTAGATCCCTAAAGTTAACAATGCTAACTCTTAAAATTCTTTCAGACCCATAAGCTTGAATACTTCTTTATTTCTAAAATTATGGCTAAGAGATTGCAACCTTTTTTAAATAAACTTATCTGTCTGAACCAATCTGCTTTTTTGAAAGACAGACATATAAGTGATAATGCTCGTATTGTATAAGAGCTTCTTATGGATATTGATAAGGAGTGTAGAGGAGGGAATATTATTTTTAAAATGGATATTAAGAAAGCTTTTGATACTGTACGTAGGGATTTTATTATGAATATTCTTCGTGCTAATGACTTTACAGATACTTCTTGCAATCTTATTTTTCATACTCTTAGCAACAACTATTATTCTCTTCTTATTAATAGGAACAAATAGGGTTTCTTCAAAGCTTATAAGGGTAAAAAACAGGGAGATCCCCTGTCTTCTTTTTTTTATTCTTGCTTTTGATTATTTATTGAGATGTTTAAGTGTTTTGTTTAAGATGTATCCTAGTGTGAATTATATTCATAAAGTTGGTAAGAGTATTTCTTATTTAAGTTTTGTTGATGATCTTATGATCTTTACTAATGGTGATAAATTTTATATTAGGAAAGTTTGGGCTACTCTTGTTGTTTTTCAGAAGGTCTCTGGTTTAAATTTTAATACTTCTAAATGTTTCTTCTATTATTCCAAGAGAATCTTTGTTGCTAAAAAGAATTGGATTTTGGATTATACTGGTTGCAATAAAACTATGCTACCTCTGAACTATTTGGGTTTCACTTTTAATAAAGGCAAAATGAGAAGTAGCCTTTCTTTAAATTTATTTGATAAAATTAGACATAAGTTTTTATCTTGGGAAAATAAATTTCTTTCTTTTGGTGGTCGTATCACTCTTCTCAAAAGTGTTCTTACTTCTCTTCCTCTTTATTCTTTGCAAATTATGGATATTCCCCAGGGTATTATTAAAAAAGATTGAAAACCTGTTTGATAAATTTCTTTGGGAAGGTAATGGTAATACTAAGATGAACTCGACTAGATGGCAGAAGCTTTGTAAACCCATTGAGAAGGGTGGTCTTGGTTTTCGTAGCTTTGCTAATTTTATTAAGATTAATTATATGAAGCTTTGGTATAGATTTTGTAAGAATTATTCTCTTTGGGCTACTTTAATGCATGCTAAATATAGTTAGAATAGACATCCTCTTTCTATTACTTATAATAAGAAAAATTCTCTTATTTGGTGTGAAATGCTTAAAGTTGCCAGAATTACTAATGATCTTATTAGTTGGGATATTGGTAAAGGTGATTGTTCTTTTTGGTTTGATGATTGGACTGGGAAAAAAGCTTTAGTTGATTCTTATGGTGGTCCTGTGGCTATTGATATTAAAATCAAGGATCTTTGGTATGAGAATTGTTGTTGTTTTAATGAGCTTAATAGAATGGTTCATAATGATGATTCTCTTTTTATATCTTCTATCCCTATTAACAGTGGTAACACTGATGTACCTAAGATCAAAGGTAAGATGGGTGATTCTGTTGCTAAAATCTTGGCTAACTCTTTTCAGAACTTTGAGGGTTTGGATCTTTGCTATATTTGGAATCCATGGGTCAAACCTTCCATATCTTTCTTTGTTTGGAGAGTCTTGCATAATTTCTTACCTACTGATGATTTGCTTAAGTAGAAGGGGTTACGACTTCCTTCTTGCTGTGTTCTCTGTAGGAATCATGGTGAGACTAGTCTTCACCTTTTTTCTAGTTGTATATTTCCCGTGGAGATTTGGAATCAGGTTACTATGAAATAAAAAATTACTGAATTCCCTTTCTCAGTATGCTAGTATTTCTGGTATTTTACATTTCTGGAGATATAAAGGCAATGGTTTATTTGCTGTTATCCTTGTTGTTATTATGTGGTTTGTTTGGCTTACTCGTAATGATATTAAGTATATAAAAAGTGAGGATAATATTCTTCATACGGTTGGCAAGATTTTATCTTTTCTTATGAAAGGAATCAAAATTTTAACCCTAATAAGAAGATTACAAGTAGGATGGCTTGTATGATGCTTAATTTGTCTATTCCTGTTTGCTCCTTTAATAAGAATATTACTTTGTTGCATTGGTATAAATCTTGTGCACCTTATATTAAGATTAATATTTATGGTTGTTGGAAGGCTAATAGTGCTAGTGTGGGGGGTGTTTGTCATGACTCTATGGGTTCTATTCTCTATTAGTTTGCGACTAAGGCTATTCTTATATCTCCTTTGATTGCAGAGGCTGATGCGATGATTTTGGTCTTCAGGTGGCTAAGAAAATTGAATGGAAATTTTTTGTTTTTGAAATTGACTCTTTAATTTTATGAAGTATTGCGGATTTCAGAATGAACATTATTGGAGTGTTAATTTGTAGATGAAAAAAATTATGGATTTGTCCAAGAACTTGCATATCATATAGAATCATACTAAGAGATAAGGGAACTTGGTGTCTCATTGGGCAGCTAAGCTTCGATCTAATTTGAATTATGCTCTGATTTCCAAAATTGTCCCTGCTGTTTTGGTTCAGTTTGCTTTTTTGGATGTTTCTTAATTATTTTTTTGGTTTTTTCTTTTCTTCTGTCTTTTCTTTGGTGTTTTATATTTTTAGTTGGGAGCAATCAAAATTTAGCTTCCAAGCAACTCCAACCCTAACATAATTTACAAACAATTATTATTCCATAACCATTATCCATGTGGGGAGTGTAACTCCTTGCTCCATTCAACCCATCAAAGAGCCAAAGGAAGTTCATGCTAGTCACAATTTTTTCTTTATCAAAGTGGATAAATGTAAGAGCTACATCATAGATCATAATAATAGTTTGTAGCAACATATGAGTCAACCTGATTTTTTTATATGGGTTTCATATGGTGATTATAATAGACAATTACTATCAGTTTATTGGATATAAAGTTGTGAAATTATATCATAACTAAAGAATTTATTTCAAATTTACTTTGTTTCACCACCAAAGAACTATTGATTAGGCCAAAGTATGAAAATGCTGATCCTAATCTACTAAAAAAGAAAGTTGAAGAAGCCAAACAAAAATTGGATGATCTCCTTCTATTGGCTATATGTGCTTTCAGAATTCACCCTTCAACTATGAAATTACAAATGCCATTTGTTATTTCACATACGATTAAAGCTATGTTACTAGTGGAGTAAAATGTACATAACCGGAGAGTTATTATAGCATAAAACTTCAAGGAGTTTCAGTTTGATGAATGGAAATTTATTAACAAAAGACTTTGTACATGTTTGATTTCATAGATTAGTTGTGAACACAATCCACTTTGCAGTAAAAAGAAACTGTAGAAAGAATAAAAAAAATATTATAACACACATATCAAAGAATAACACTTTAAAGACAATGACGGTGTTGAAAAAAATAAAATTTGCTACATGTAATTAAACCATAAAAAATCAAGATCCAACATGGACTAGACTCTACATTATACCGCTATCGGAAAAAAAACATTAAAATCGATAATAAAATCGTTGGCCTTAATTTTTGTCATAAAAAATATTCTATTTTCTGATGGTTTAGTGACGATTTATGATATGAGTTATTTGTGATAGTATAACTACAGGACAAGTCGTCGCTTATCAAAAGTAATATTTTTTCCAACAATTTTAATTATTACCAAAAAATTAAACCATAGGTTATAAGCAAATATTAACTGACCATACTTCATTGGTTATCTTCGAACTCACCATCTAGCGATGTATTAATCGATGTGTTTATTTAATAAGCGATGGAAATTCCCGTCGTTAATAAAGTTAGGAACCGACATATTTAAAGCTATTTATTATTTGTAAAAAAGAATCCATTATATTGACAAATTCATGACCCTCTCCCTCTTTCTATAATCATTTTCCTCACCTAATCCTCCTCCGGAAATCCTCGCATATCCCTCCACACCTTCTCAATTTTGTCCACTACCATCGTATTTGCCACCAAACACTAGCAAGATAGCTGCTACAGGAGATAAATGGGAATGCATTGATGGGAACATTGCTTATAATGACCGAAAATCCCAATTTTCTCCTCCATCTGCTTCTCACCTATCCAAGATGATAGAGGAAGGTAACTTATCCACTTCATTTTCATTTTCATTTTCATTTCCTTAGAGGAATGCATTTATGGTTTAGGGTTTAGGAACTTGAAAGAGATTTCACAAAATATTTTTCTATTTTTAGTTGGATTACATCAAGGATCAGCTTTAAGCTCATATGTTTTTGCTTTAGTTATGGATTCTCTTACTAGACATTTATAGGAGGATGTACCTTGGTGTATGCTTTTCACTAGTGACATCCTTCTGGTGGATAAGACTACAGAAAGAGTTTAGGAAAAACTTAAATTATTGAGGTTGAGATTAGATTCTAAAGGCCTTTGTTTGAGTTGATCTAGAACTGAATACATGAAATATAATTTTAATGGTAGCAGCTCCAGTGGCAGAGTTGTAACTACGGGTAATCAAATCATCAAAAGGTGTGAACATTTTGGATATCTTAGGTCTCTCATTCAAAGTTTGGATGATATACAAAGGGAAGTGATTAATAGATATCAAATTGGTTAGTTGAAGTGAAGGAATGCATCCGACCTATTGTGTGATAGAAAATATTACTTAGACTTAAAAAGGAAAATTTAATTAGATGGTGGTGAGACCTGCAATGTTCTACGATGCAAAATGTTGCCCTTTAACTTAAGCGGTTTTTCGATTGAAAGCAGAATTTAGTTTGAAAGAGTTTTATTAAATCTTGCAAATTCAAAATTATCAAATCCTGTGGTGCGTGCCAAATCTGGAATAGGCTTTAGTTCAAAAAATGACAATCACTTGGAAATTGATACTAGTCTCCAACTGACCACTTTATTCCTACCCAAATCCATAGAGGCAAATAACTTCACACATCTATCTTGTTGGTTTTACAAATTTATAGTTATTTTTGTTTTGTGCAAACTATCTACTAAGTGTCAGGAATGACATGTTTGTCGCCTTAACCATTTGGTCACTCATAAGTCCACCACCGCACCTCTCTTGTCATACTACCGACCAACCATCTCACCAGTCAACCATTTTGCTGCCCCAACCATAACAAGAAGTGAAAATTTAAATACATACCACGAATTCTTATAAATAACCCAATCTTTATATTTTTTATCTAACCTTTATTTTTATTTGTGAGCCGCGCCACTTCATCGACCGGGCGTCCCTGCTCCAGTTGACTGTCCACTCTCAAAAAAAGAATAAAAACAAAATTAAAAGAAAGAAGATTCATCTACACACCACTCACTTCTTATTTCAAATATATAAATATATAAACTTATATAAGAGAAAGGTATAAATAAATATACTATCAGAAATCCCAAGTGAAACTTTTTCAAATTTAGTGTTCTGAAGCGACATCATTTAGTTTTTACTTTTAATGATTTTGTAGTTGTCTTTTCTAAGGTGCAGAAAGACATACTACTCTCTTTTCCCTTACACTTATTAGGAGTTATGCTATATCATCTCATTCATTTGTGGGGATTCATCACAAATAAAAGGTGCAACTGTTTCATTTTTCTCCAACAGTAGATAGGGGATTATGCCTAAAATTTCTTACAGGTGATCCATTCACGCTTGGGGAACTCGAACCCAGGTGGTAAAATCAATAATGACACCAAGAACGTTTGATTAGTTGAAGACATAGAACACACAAACAATGATAACATGATTTTTCGATCAGTAATATAGGCCTATGGGATGTATTAACTCCTGACAATGACAAGTTCTGCGAGGGGTACGTAAACAATCATCCTGCCCCAAATTACAAAGTTACCGCTAGTGATAAGCTTTACAAGGGGGTGTCTAACAATCACTAGATGACTATGAAACATATCGACACCAGACGACGACAAAATTCGTAAGGGTTGCATAAAAGATCGTCCTGCTCCTAAATTTCAAAGTTAGCACTTGAAAACAAAAAGTTTTGCGAGGGATGTCTAACGATCATTAGAGCTTATGGGACGTATCGACACCTGGCATCGATAAACTTTACGAGGGGTGCGTTAACAATCGTCCCACACCCAAATTACAAAGTTAGCACCCGACAACGACAAACTCTGCGGGGGGTGTATAATGATCGCCAGAGGATTACGAGACGTATCGACACCTAGCAGTGACAAGCTCCTTGAGGGATACATAAACGATCATCTACCCCCAAATCATAAAATTTACACCCAGTAGCGACAAGCTCCATGGAGGGTATACAACTCAATGACTTCCATCAAGGACGAGCAAATAAAATACTTCTCCCGTGGGAGCAAGTCTGGGACTCCCGCATGTAATGACGAAAGTACCAGAACCGAGCACGAATAACACTCAATAGGGAGTACCATTAGTAATTTACATGCTCAAGATTTATTTGATTTATAAATTTCCTTATCCTTGTCGTAGTTATCATTATCAAGAAGCACAAAAAATGGAGAACTTAATATGTACATCCAAGAAATGGTTTGCATGAAACTCGAGGCAATCTAGTTGTTAACCACCTCATCCTAGTCGACCAAGCAGGCTCTCTATCTCAGTCAACTTACTTTAGTCAACCTAGCACGCTCTTTTCTTTGGCCAATTAGAAACAATTGAGTGACTTTTCCCCCAATAGAGGACTCTGACGGAAGACTTTTTAGTAGAACATTTCAATACAAAAGACTAAAATTTTCAACACGACTCTTTAAAGACAAGATTTACTTTTTGGCCCTCATCATCTGGTGTCAAGAAAAGCGAAATCTCAGAGCATGCAACTCTAGTCCATTGTATACTTGCTATAAAAAAGACAAGATTTAATTTTTTATACTCGAGTCCATTGTAACGTAATCTCAGAGCATGCAACTCTAAATTTCAACTTGCTATCTCATATTTCTATTTTTTATTCTATGTGCTTGCAACGTTGCCATGTAATCCAAAAAGATTTTAAATCGAAAAAAAAAATGAGATCGATCTACACAAACACACACACACACACACACAAATGGATAGAACTAAAAGCAATATAAATTATAAAGAAAATAGTATATAAAAACAAAGAGTAAATCAGATTAATTTACGTACTAAGAATATAATATGACTTACGACGCCCACATTGAAAAGCGAAAAAGAAATGTAGTCAGCTGGAAGAACAGAGAGTAGTTGGTTTTATCACAAAGCACATGCATTTGTTCCTGGGGAGGAACATCACAGGAAGCAACCTTACAAGCATTTCTGCAGAAGAAGAAAAATATGCTTCACTTCTCAACTGTATAAACTTTTTTGTTCACTGATCACTTTAATATGTACGTATGAGTGTTGGTGTATCTATCTATCTATCTTCATATATATATATATATATATATATATATATATATATATTCATTAAATATATATTTTCATTGACATGAAATGCACACCACTTTTTAATTTAGACAAAGTTTTTGAAATTTTTGAAGCATACCACACCATTCTTGTCTACTTACACATCTAATACCTAAAATTTCCTACTATCTTGATAACGTTTTAGTATTATAAACCTTTCAATGAAAATATGTATATTACTTCTAAAAAAATAAGTGCCAGTGTTATTGTTTTATGTGATGTTAAGTATTTAAGTGCTATGTAATTTTGATATGAAAATTTCACTGGTAGATATGAAAATACAAAAGAATTGTACGTGTGATTGCATTAGGTTAGATTATTTTGCATTCTAATTAATACTCTTCTACTAAATTTTAAACTGAATGCAAAAGAATAAATCAATCAAGACTAATAAAATAAGAGTAGACTTGTATATATTTTTCTTAAAGCTTCGAAGAAAAGATGAAATTCGTAGCGCTTTTCACTTCTTAAACGACTGTAAAAGCATAAGAAATAAAATAGAGTATCTTATGGACTAAATAACAAACTCCATGCATATGCATATCTTTTGCCGCTTGGTCTGCATGCCTTATTGCATTGCAGAAGATGCAGTGATGAAACAGAGAAACTGCCATAAAATGAAGCTTCGGAGAAGGATCCAGTTGACAGTTAATTACTGGCTCCAAATAATATTTTTATGATGCATCACAAAAAGAATGGCTATTCTTATACCATTAAGTCGAGGCATGCACACGTTGGTTTGGCATGACAAATAAGATTCTTCAGACCCCACCTTGATTTTCTCCTTCAATTATTTCAATCTCTCTCTCTTTCTCTCTCGTCTTGTAGGTTTTCTCTGTTTAGCAGTCATATAATAATGGAGCATGGTTGGAGTTGGTTTGGGTGGAAGTTGGGGACCATGTATATGAATGAGATGTAGAGCTTGACAGCACCGATCTTGTCATTTCTTTTTCTTCGAAGTTTCCTTCCATTTTTTTTTTCTGGGGCTGGGGGACGTGGGGGGATTAGGCAAGAATCTGTTTTGAAGCCTCTTATGTTACAATGGTCCTACTCTTTACTGATGAGATTTGCAAAGAAGTAACAAATAAAAAATATAAAAAAATTTATTATATATGCATCTCAAATGATCTTCAATCTAATAATTTTTTGTCTTCTCACTTGGGCATTATAATTAATATTATTTAGACAACCCTATCTATTAATAATTGTCTCTCTTTTCCTTGTCCTTTCTCTTTGGGTAGTGCTACTGTCAGTCGGAACAATAGTGGAGCGAGTTGAGCTTCTTGAAGGGTTCACATGAGAGAGTTTAGATAGTTAGTCGAGAATTTAGTTGAGCTTCATGGCTAGTTGATCTCCAAAAAGAATTACAGGATTCCATGATCGTGTTGCTTAGTTGAATTGAATTAGCCGAGCAGTCATATATATATATATATATAATTTTTAAAAGAATGTCCGAAGGCTATTATACAGGCCATCTCTCATTTGCCTAATAATTAGAATATTATATCCTACATTCGGAGGATTCGAACCCCAAACCAGAGAGAACATACAACAGACAACTATATACCCGACCAACTGATCTAAGTACGCGGCACGAGCAATCACCTATATATATATATATATAATGAAAATAATAAGAGAAGACTAATTATCACAAATTTATCTGGAAATATTAAAATAATTAAAAACTCCCTTGAAGTATGGGTATATATTTATTATATATATATATACATATATATATATATATATATATATGTACATATATATACATACATACATATATGTGCATATATACATATACATATACATACATATATGTACATATATACATATACATACATATATGTACATATATACATATACATATACATATAT